>CM051505.1:15024648-15041393 GCA_028031935.1 Paedocypris micromegethes
TGTGTGTGTGTGTGTGTGTGTGTGTGTGTGTGTGTGTGTGTGTGTGTGAATGAGTGATAGAGAGTGAATATGTGAGAATGAGTTTATGAAAAAGTGAGAGTGAATAATGGAGAGTGAGTGAATAAGTGAGACTGTTTTAATGAGAGCTAGAAAGAATAAATTAGTGAGGGAATGAGAGTGAATAGTGAGTGAGTATATAAGTGAGAGTGAGTTTATGAGAGGGAATAAGTGAGAGCATGAGTGAGGCTGAGTGAAAAAGTGAGAGAAAGAGTGAATAAGTAAGAGAGTGAAAGAGAAAGAGAGCAAGTAAGTGAAAGAGAGTAAATGGATGTATGATTGACTGAGTGAGGGAGTTAATAAGTGAGAGTGAGTTAATGCATAAGAGAGTGAGTGAGAGTGAATGTGACAGAGTGAGTCAGTGAGACAAAGTGAGTTTATGAGAGTGATCAAGAGAATAAGTGAGAGTGTGTGTATTAGAGTGAGAAAGAATAAATTAGTGAGCGGGAGTGAAAGTGAATAGTGAGTGAGTAGATATATGAGAGTGAATTTAAGAGAGAGAAAGTTTATGATTGAGGGTGAGTGAAAAAGTGAGAGAAATGGTGAATAAGTAAGCGAGTAAGTGAAAGAGGAAATTAATGAGTGTATGATTGACTGAGTGAGGGAGTGATCAAGTAGTGTTAATGAGTTAATTAGAGTGAGTTAATGCATGAGTCCGTGAGTGAGTCAGTCCATGAGACAAAGTGAGTTTATGAGAGTGAGTGAGTTAGTGAGTGAATAAATGAGAGTTTGTGTATATGAGTGAGAACGAATAAATAAGTAAGAGGGAGTGAGAGTGAATAGTGAGAGTGAGTGAATATGTGAGAATGAGTTAATGAAAAAGTGAGAGTGAATAAGAGAGAGAGTGAGCGGGAAAGAGTGAATAAGTAAGAGAGTAAGTGAAAGAGAGCAAATGAATGAGTGTATGATTGACTAAGTGAAGGAGTGAATAAGTAAGAGTAAATGCATGAGAAAGTGAGTGAGTGTATGAGAGAGTGAATCTTTCTTCCCATGTATTGTTCACTGAAACAATGAGTGAGTGACAAGTGAGATGAAAAAAAAGAAAAAGAAATCAGTCAAACAATGTCTTAGTTCATTTAATCTCTTTCCCCAAGACACTTTTAGTCTCATTTTAAATGTCTCGTTCTGTCTCTCTTCATCCTTCTCTCTCTCACTTTGCTTTCCAGTTGCTACGTTTCAATTCTCCACACATAATTCACAGTTATAGAAAGACGATAAACAGGCGAAGAGGTGGAATAATGGAGTGATGAGATCTTTCTCCTGGACACTGATGGCGTGACTCAAGCAAACCCGGGAATCTGGACATGTTCTTCCTTGCTGGAATGTGTCCGTAATCCCACATCACTCGCCGCTCAGGATCAACTCCTCCCGTGAGAGACAGACACTGATTAAAACTGCTTCTGTTCTCCACCGCAGCAGCACCACAAGACCCAACTCTAATTAACACTGAGCTGAGAGAGGGGGTGATAGAGAGAGAGAGAGAGAGAGAGAGAGAGAGAGAGAGAGAGAGAGAGAGAGCAAAAAGTGAGCAGGGGGAAAGAGAGAAGAGAGAGCACTTGGAAAAATATGTGAGACTAAATGTCCGCAGAACAAACAGAGAGAACTAAGAAAGAAAAACACAAAAAAAGAGAAAATAAGATAAGAGAAAAACTAAGAGAGTGAGAGGAACATAGAAAAAATTAAGGTGGAAAACAGTAACCAGAAAATAAAAGAGAGTATGGGGGAGACAAGAGAGAGAGAGAGAGGGGGGGAGAGAGAGAGAGAGAGAGAGAGAGAGAGAGAGAGAGAGGGTAAGTAAATAAAGAAAGTGAGTTAGAAGTGAAAGAATATTGAGTGGACAAAAGAGAGAGATAAAGAGAAGATGAGAAAAATATTCCTAAGATAGAGAATGAGAAAGAAAATTGTTTTGAAAGAGAAAGAAAACGGAGGGAGAGAGAAATCGAAAAAATGGAACACTGAAGAAGAATAATAGATAGAAAAAGAGAAAGTATTTCACAAGCATTTCTGTCCTGGATGTTTTACTCTCTGCCGTTGCTTCATTCATCTTTCTTTTTCTCTCTCTTCATCTCCCACTCTCTCCATCCTTTTCTAATCAGCAGAGAATGCCACCATTCTCATTTGTTCTGCTTTCTATCTTCATCTCACTGATTCTCTCACACTTAGACTTTCCTCCTCTCATCTTCTGCAGTTCTCTCCCTCTCTTTCTCTTACTCTATTGTTTCTATCTATTTTCTTTCCTCTTCCTGCAGTCTCTCTCCCTCTCTCTCAGTGTGTGTTGTTCTCCTTTTGTGGCCGATCCATCCCGTGACCTTGAATGTCGCCATTCTCAGCTGATTAAAGCGCAAGAACATGGCGAGAGAAATGAGACGAGGACGAGACGTTCAGATCGGAAGGTTTTTCAAACCATAAATCGCAAAAGCCACGATGGAATCTCACGAGAAACCACTGTCACGAGAAACCATCCATCTCTCCAGAGGAACGGTCTGATTTTGTGCTGCTATTTGATGAGACACCAGACAAGTCTGAGCTTGAGGCGGAGGGTCTCATTAACGGTGGTCTTCATTCAGGACTCTTCATCATCATCATCATCATCATCAGTGGTGAAACAGCCGGGGTTCCTCGGACTAATTAAAGCAGAAGAACAGAAGCTTCAGAGGAACAACAGGCCTTGGTGGGGACAAATCTGATGTCCTTATTTTCCTCTTTTAAATTCTTCTCAGCTTCCAATAAAGCAGAAAAACTTTATTAACCAACTTTATGAAACTAAAACAGAGGAGACTGGAGTTGAGAAGTTCATTGTTTTTCCTTTTTAACTGTCCCCCCTCCCCATATTTTTAAAACTCATATAAGGAATTGACATTTCTCTTTTTTACTTTTTTCACATAGCGTCTTTGCGTTAGTCTCGGACTAAGAAAAGCGCTATACAAATGAACTTGAACTTCAGCGTGATCAGATAATTAATTCACAGGTAATTAATTCATTTATTTCTGGTCAGCCAATCACAGGTCACTAGGGACTGTAAAGTTGAGCAGTGGGCAGCCTTAGGCTGTGATGACGAGGATCCTACTCAAGAATACTCACCAGACCGGGATTCGAACCTGGACCTGCTCAACCAATCACAGAGCAAGACTCACTGCTCAGACCCACAATCAACTGAACAGACAATCAACCAATCACAGAGCAAGACACACCCTCGGACAAGAGGATTAACCAATCACCAGCAGGGCAAGGCACATCCCTCTAGATTTCCTCTATAGAATTTAATTTGGAACTTACAGATAATGATATTACATGGAATAACTCACAAGGAATCATGTCCATAAAAATAAGACTAGAAAATAAGAATATGGAGTTAATTATTTAAATATATACGTATATTTAATATATGGTCAGATTTCATACACAGTATTTGGAAAAAAAAATTGACACACACACACACACACACACACATATACATATATATATATATATATATATATATATATATATATATATATATATATAATATTACTGTATAAATACGGTAAATACATAACCCAGTGCACAAAAATGTTTTTAACTTTCCTGCGAAAAAAATATCCAGTTGAACTAAACATGTTTATTACAGCAAAGCTTTATTGTTGATTTATAATACACATTTATAATACTATAGCATACTGTGTATGTGTGTACTGTGTATATTTACATATATACTACGTATTGAGTTTATCTGTCAGTAGTAGGCTGAAAAAACACATTTTGAAATAAATTAAAAAAGAATAACAAAGCCGTTCTTTCTCAGTCACATCCTGTGAAAGCCATGCAGTCACCAAAGAAACAGTGAGACTGACCGAGATAAAAGAAGAATAAGAGAAAACAGAAAAAGAGAGAAGAAGAGTGGAAGTTTAGAAAGAGAGAGGGAGAGAGATAGAGAAGGTGGTTTGCAGAAAGAGAGAGAGAGAGAGAGAGAGAGAGAGAGAGAGAGGCTGAAGTTTAGAGAGACAGAAAGTTTACATCCAGTATTTTCCATTTTATAAAAAATATCCTCTGTTAAATAGTTTATATAAACAACGTTGCAGTTTCAGAACATCTGTACAGTCCCGTGATTCACTCATTCGTTTGTGACAACAAAGAGTCTGATGATGATGAAGATTAATAATAATAATAATAATAATTGAACCTTTATTAGCAGACTTTCTCTGTAATCAGCGAGATGTACGAGCATCAATCTAGATCTGATATCTAGAAGTTTACATACTGCATATATGTATTTCATGAAAAATAAACACCAGACACACACACACACACACACACACACACACACACACACACAACTCACTTAAATTACATTTAAAAAATCCACCAATATTGTGCATAAATTTCACTCTTCATCTTGAGGATCAAGAGTCGTGTCAAAGCACCAAAACTTCTGAAGCAAAAAACAAAAGATCAACAAATAACAAAGTAAGGAAGTAATTGTAATCACACGACACATAATAAAAGTTTTCGCTCACCCATACAAAAATAATGTTGATTATTAATTGCGATCACAACCACAATTAGAGGTGTTAGAAAAATTCTTATTTCTGTAAGCTCTTATCTACAACTTGACATTTTAAACATGTGAATTCTGCTTGAACTGAGCTAACTTTCTTTACTGAGCTAACAAAGAAGAGCCAGAGAAACATAGTGGCCAAGAGCCTCCAAACTTCTCAGGACCTTCAGATCAGAACGGGCTTCCACAGTCGAGCAGCAGATTCGGTCTGGCAAACGTGATGAACGTAACTGGGTTTGTCGACTGGCAGCAGAACGACTCCGGTCTGACTCTATAGTGTGAAGTGTAAAGTTCCCATTAGCTGGGCGTGGCCTCAGCCTCTAGGAACCGTGAAAAAAACGTTGAGCTTCAGCATTCCAATAGATTTTGAACAATTCCAACTGTCCAAATATCACATTTAGACAAATCTAAGCACCCAAAAGCATAGAAATCACGCCCCACCCCACCCCAAAAAATCAGGACAAACAATACTCTTAAAATACTCCATTTTCTTCTTTTAACAGACCAACTGTAAAACCTCTAATAGAACACCACCTCTAATAGAACACCACCTCCAATAGAGTGTCCCCTGACAGAAGAGTTGAAAATTAGACCGCCATGGTGTGTTATTAAAGGTTTTACGGTAACTTGTGACTTGGACTTCATTTCAAACCGTTAGCCCTGTTCTATCCATTAGCCTATGCCATCTCTGTCTGTTCCGATACTGATCATTGTACTTTAGTTTTCTAGATTTCTAAATCTAGCTTTTATTTATCCACTGTTAAGTGTCGCCGCATGACTAATGTTTTTTTTATTTCTGTTATTGAGCCAATAAAAGCTTAAAGCATGTGTGTGTGTGTGTGTGTGTGTGTGTGTGTGTGTGTGTGTGTGTGTGTGTGTGTGTGTGTTGTGTGTTATGTATATTGTTTATATTCACGTAAATACAGTGTATGGGAACAGTTTGGCTTCTTCCTCTAACTTCATGACTGTACATCATTGAACACAACTAGGTCCATAAAGACATGGGAGATGTCAGAAGATAAGAAGCTCCATGAACATACTGGAAAACATGTGGAAGATGTGGATTTCTCTTCCCAGCATTCAAACGAGAGTCAGAGCCTGTGTGTGTGTGTGTGTGTGTGAAGGCCATCTGAAAGTCATGACATCCGTCTCTGTGTGCTTCAGAAGCCCAGCGTCATGTTCCTCAGGATCCACTGCTGTGAGCGCCGGCCATCACAGTCTCGGAGCGTCAGGAAGGTCTTCTCTTCTGACGGCAGGTCCAGACACTGGTTACTGTTGACGTGCAGCAGTGTCAGGCGCTGTCGAGGAGAAGGAACAACCGCATGAGAACAACCGCAAACATAACACAACCTGCAACAGATCTAAAAAACGATGTGACAAAGCTCCAATAGCATGAAAAAGGTGTCGAAAAATGTTATGTTTGCAATAAATACAGTTTCTGCAGCTGTAGTTGAGATAAATAAGATTGATGGACAAGATAGAAGGTCTTGACGGACGCTGACGGACGATTTCTTACAAGCGTGGATTTGTTCCATTGTACTTAAATATACAGAATTTAAGCTAAAGTGAATGAATACTTCAAAACATTACAAATTGTGCTCAACGAAATTGTCTAGAGGCTGAAAATGTAGCGTGTTTAACACTTAATCAAGTAACTTAATCAAGCACCTATAATTCCCAACACGACAACGAGTACAAAGAGTTCACTTCTAAACCAACACAACTCACGCCGCAGCAAAGTCTTGCAATAGGAGAGAACAATGTTGTTCGTTTATTCAAATATTGTGCACTAAATAGCAAAGATTTATTATTAATGCCCCTGGTGCTGTCCAAAACAAACTGAAAAGAATTGCACAGTTGAGGTAAAAAAACGTTTTATAATTTATATTTATAATATATTTTATAACTCATATGTGTTGTGTAATGTGTTGCACAACAACATGCTTATCATTTTAAATAAATGTTGTTAATTCCAAACTTAATTCCTTGCTTTTTTAGTAGTGAAAGGCAAGTACTCCTACACGTTACTCGTTTTAAGATTTTAAGAACTTTAAGGTAAAGTTTCTGGAACGCTTTTGGAGTGATGTGGAGAATCCATGAGCCTGGTGTTTAATAAAAGGAAGGATCAGCAGAAGCAGAAAGAGGAGCAGGTCAGCGCTCATGCAAGTGAGCCTGAAAATTAGGCCACCATGAAAATACAATGAAAAAGGTGAGTTAGTCAGTATGGCCACTAGGGGCCATATCGGAACTGTACTCTGCATTTAACCCATCTAGTGAAGTGACACACTTCTTCGAACCTGTAACCTTTAGGACACAAGTCCCAACCACTTGACCACAACTAAAGCACCAGACTAAGACGTCTGGTCTGAATCTCTGGCAAAAATCACGCAGTTTTGGAGTGTGCAACACCAATGCCACGGGTTCGACTCCCAGGACACTTCAGCATTGGTGGGCACATCTTCCAGGTCTTGACATGAGCAGACATGTTTCCACCCTCTGGTCACTGAGAGCTTTGGACAAGATTTTTTCCCAAAAAAAGGAATCACCGGCCCCCAAGAAGTTGGGCTCGGCCTACTTGGAACCGTTGTCCATCGAGGACGTGAAAAATGTGTTCATTTTTTGGGTCACTTTTCATCAGACTGATACTGATTGGTAGAGGTATCACACTGGTGTATCAAAGAAACAGGAAAGATGTGAGAGGCATTTTGGCTGCCCTGCAGAACACGGATACAAAGACAATCCTCGAGGTGGTGAATGTACAGACATGGAGTTAAATCAGCTGTTGGCCCGGATCGAGGGACTGAACAGTAACATCTAAGCCCGCATTGAGGAAGGACAGAGACGGATGGTCAACATCGAGAAGCAGATTGATCGTCAGCCAGCTCTGGCGATTGGACATTCTGCCAAACTTGAGGAGATGTCCAAGCTATGCCTCAGTACATATGCCCTCAGTAACTTTCATAATTTGAAATTTCTGATTATGATGATTCTAAAACTTCCCTATTGGCTTGCACCGCCTCAACCCTCCCTCTCCCTCCCCGGCTTGAGAAAGAATAGACAGCACCGAGCGCCTCTCCAAGGCCAAACTGATGCAAGCACGACTAAGAATACTGATAACACGCGCTGTCTGTTCACAGGTTTGTCTGATCTATCGCCCTCCTCTCCTAAATTGGAGACAACGAGGAGTGTCCGGAACCATTCTCACCAATGACTGTGTAATGTTAGTATGCCAGAGGAGACTGACACCAGAGAGTCGGGTTCTTCCCTAGGTTTATTTCCTCTCACCCCACCATAGAGGTTTTGTTTCCCTAGCCACTGTCACGATCTAGCTTGCTCTTCTGGTCATAGTACATAGTCTAAACAACAATGAAAAATGGACATTTTTCTTTTTTTTACACTGACTCTTTTTCCTAATTTTTGAACACATATTAACACAGACCATAGAACAATGCTGTAAGAGACCTGGTCCTTGGCTCCCTCTAGTGAGCAGTAAGGGAAGCCAAGAATGTAATCAAGTCCAGCTGAATGGGACACCTGTGGGACCAACTGTGCCTTGTTACTTAACGGCTGCACACGAAGATCAAGTGGGTCAGTTCTTGACATCACAACCACGCTGATGAAGGACTTCCATGCTAGTGAAGTTACGTCCACGTTCAACCGCTGTTCATGATCTGGACTCAGGTAATGTTTTGGCTACCATGCTATGTTTTGTTTAGTGTTTTATTTGATTCTTCGTTATCTATCTATCTATCTATCTATCTATCTATCTATCTATCTATCTATCTATCTATCTATCTATCTATCTATCTATCTATCTATCTATCTATCTATCTCTCTCTCTCTATCTATCCATGCATCCATCCATACGTCCATCTATCCATCCATCCATCCATCCATCTATCCCTCTCTCTCTCCCTCTCTCTGTCTGTCTTTCCGTCCGTCCGTCCGTCCATCCATCCATCCATCCATCTGCTAAGCCTAGCAGATGCCAACTTCTCCAACCAGATTCAAACCAAGGCCCTTCATGCTGCAAGCACCGAGCCACCGGCGACATGCAAACGACTCCGAGAAACCATTGTTAGTACGTGCCAACGGAAACATTAATAACCGCACTAGTCGGCGTTTAAACCGCACCTCGTGGATCAGAAACGGGCGAATCACAGGAATCGTCCTTTCATACAGGTGGAATGAAGCGGATGTGTAAAAGCCGCCTGTGTAAATCCGTCCGGCGGCGTCTAATGAGCGCTAACACACACGCTCACACGGCTTTAATGAAGCGGTGGTGGCCGGCGGATGATGAGAGAGAACGGCGGAGAATGCAGATTTGAGTGGCCATTAAAATGCAGGGACTGAGCAGGAAGACGGCTGGAGCGCGTTAATGCGGTGGGCCTGCGCCATGAAAGAAAGCAAACACAATCAGGTCGCTTCAAAAGACGAGGGGACAAAGACGAGTCGGACCGAGTCCATCACGCCTGCTTTGATGAGGAGAGGAGAGTTCTGCGGTCCGCAGGTTTGAAGCAGACCTGGTTCCTCTCCGGAGAAGATGCGAGAACATGGGATTTGAACCCTGAGCCTTTGAAGCAGACCTGGTTCCTCTCTGGAGAAGATGCGAGAACATGAGATTTGAACCCTGAGCCTTTGAAGCAGACCTGGTTCCTCTCTGGAGAAGATG
Source organism: Paedocypris micromegethes (assembly GCA_028031935.1). NCBI lineage: Eukaryota > Metazoa > Chordata > Actinopteri > Cypriniformes > Paedocypris > Paedocypris micromegethes. The sequence continues at coordinate 15,033,912 of CM051505.1, forward strand.
CAAGAACATGGGATTCGAACCCTGAGTCTTTGAAGCAGACCTGGTTCCTCTCTGGAGAAGATGCAAGAACATGGGATTCGAACCCTAAGCCTTTGAAGCAGACCTGGTTCCTCTCTGGAGAAGATGCAAGAACATGTGCAAGAACATGGGATTCGAACCCTAAGCCTTTGAAGCAGACCTGGTTCCTCTCTGGAGAAGATGCAAGAACATGGGATTTAAACCCTAAGCCTCTTACTTCCTGTAGAGCTAGACAGGCTTGAATCTCAGAGGGATCGTTTAGGAGACAGACCGTCATATTACTAAGCAGAAAGAGAGACAGCTCAGCAGACAGGCAGGAAAAAAATGATATGTGCAGAGAGACAATCAAAAAGGCAGACAGACACATTATCGGACAGACAGATAGACATTGGGAAAGATAGACCGAGAGACAATCAAAAGGCTAACAGACACATCAGACAGACAGGGATCGTGCAGACAGAAAAATAAACAGATAGGTAGACAAACAGACAGATGCAGAACGAAAGACAGACAGATAGACATAGGGATCAGGCAGACAGAAAGATAAACAGATAGGTAGACATAAACAGACAGAACGAAAGACAGACAGACAGACAGATAAAACAGACACAGAATAAAGACTGATATTAGACAGAAGGACAATTAAAAAGGCAGACAGACATGGGGATCAGGCTGACAGAAAGATGAACAGATAGACTTATAACAGGTAGACATATAAACAGACAGATGCAGAATGACAGACAGACAGATAAAACAGACAGACACAGAATAAAGACTGATATCAGAGACAGAGAGACATTCAAAAAGGCAGACAGATAGACACATTATCAGACAGACAGACATAGGGATCAGGAAATATAAACTGATGCAGACAGACACAGAAAAAAAGATCCATACTCATTTCCATATTCATATTCAGAGAGACAAGGCAGACAGACACATTATCAGACAGACAAACAGACAGAAATTAGGAAGACAAAATGATAAACAGATATATAGATAAACAGGCAGACATATAGACAGAGAAACAGATCGACAAACAGACCCATGGACATACTGTAAAACAGACAGAAAAAAAAGATGGACATAAATAAAATAATAAACAGATGGCAGGACACAAATACACATTGAGACAGAGGGACAGACAGACATGTAATTAGACAGGCCAATGAAAAGATAGATAGACGACCAGAGAGATACGTATGCAGAGACACAAACAGACAGACAGACCGTTGACATTGAGACAGACAGACAGACAGAAACTGAGCCAGACAGAAAGACAGACACGTTATTAGGCAGGTCATTGAATAAATAAATACTGCGAGACACAGACAAACAGACAGATTAAAACAGACACTGAGATTGACATGCAGACAGACAGACATAATTAAACAGGCCAATGAAAAGAAAGAGAGATACATATGCAGAGAGACAGACAGACAGACAGACAGTTGGCAAGACAGACATTAAAACAGACACTGAGATTGACATGCAGACAGACATAATTCAACAGGCCAATGAAAAGACAGAGAGATACATATGCAGAGAGACACAGACAGACAGACAGTTGGCAAGACAAACAGACAGGTAATTGGACGGGAAGATGAACAGATAGATAGACAGGAAGAGAGATAAGCAGAGAGACTCAGAGAGACAGACAGCTTTCTGCAGCATGACGATGCTCAACTCTGATTGGTTCTGATCTTCTAACTCTTCTGACCTGGGCAGACAGGAAGTGGAGGGAGCTACAGGAAGTAGTCAGTGGGGCTGTAGTAGATCTTCCTGAAGACCTGCAGGCGAGACAGGTTGTGCAGGGTCCAGGCCTGCAGGGGGCTGTCATCACACGCCTCCACCGTCGGACCCCACGTGCCGTCCTCCAGCCGGCTGATGGTCAGACACGACTGCGTGATGATGTGCAGGAAGGTGTGTTTCTGATGGACGCCAGGACAAATGGGTCACACACACTCACACTCCGACACAGACACAACTTTTAATGGAATGTGCCACACACTCACAAATGAAGGTTCTAAACCTAGTCACACTAACGGAGTCATGAGGAAAGGTCGGGGAAGGTGAGTTTGTGTGAGTGTGTGTGTGTGTGTGTGTGTGTTTCTACACTCACCAGGCACTTTATCTGATAAGGCATTCAGAACTGTCTCAAGTCGTTGTGTCGTGGATTCAACCAGGTTCTCGAAACGTTCCTCAGAGATTTTGGTCCATCTTGACATGAATCATCATAAAAAGCAGCAGATCTATGGTCTACACATCCATGATGAGAATCTGCCCTTTCTAGGATCTACTGGACTGAGCTCGGGAGACTGTTGAGGCCATTTGAGGACTCAACGTCATGTTCAAGAAACTAGTCTGAGATGATTCAGGCTTTATGACTTTATCCGGTGGTAATTACTCAGGTAGACTTTATGATGAACATAATGAGCCAAAACGGTGTTGATACAAGGCAGGATGGATCCATGCCTTCATGTTGGTGACACAAAATTTTGAATCTACCAGATTGCAGCAGAAATCAAGACTCGACAGTCCAGACAGTGTCTTTCGTGAACATTTTTGAATTTGTAGATAAGCATTTTAGCCTAAAGTTAAGCCTAAAGTTTATCCAATCTCCCAATGTTGAAAAGAACTGTAGCCATGGTTTCCTAGAATCAAATAGAATTGTAGCCTCAATTTCCTACAATTGAAGAGAATTGTAAGCTTAATTTCTAACAATTTAATAGAATTATAGCCTCAATTTCCTAAAATTGAATAGAATTATAACCTCAATTCCTTATAATTGAATAGAATTGTAGCCTCAGTGTCCTAGAACTGAATAGAATTGTAGCCCCAGTTTCCTAGAATCAAATAGAATTGTAGCCTCAGTTTGCTAGAATTGAACAGAATTTTGCCTCAGTTTCCTAGAATTGTAGCCTCAGTTTCATAAAACTGAATAGAATTGTAGTCTCGGTTTCCTAGAACTGAAAAGAACTGTAGCCTCAATTTCCTACAATTGAATAGAATTGTAGCCTTAGAGTCTTAGAATTGAATAGAATTGTAGCCTAAGTTTCTAAAAATTCAATAGAATTGTAACCTCCATTTACTAAAACTGAATAGAATTGTACCCTCAGTTTCCTAAAACTGAATAGAATTGTAGCCTAGTTTCCTATAATTTAATACAATTATAGCCTCAGTTTTCTAAAACTGAATAGAATTGTAGCCTCAGTTTCCTAGAATTGAATAGAATTGTAACCTCGATATCCTAAAAATGAAAAGAATTGTAGCCTCTGTTTCCTAGAATTGAATAGAATTGTAGCCTCAGTTTTCTGTCGTTAGCTGACAGGAGCGGCACCCGGTGTGTTCTTCTGCTGCTGTAGACCATCAGACCATAGGTTTAGCATTCTGCGATGTTCTTCTGCAGATCTCGGGAGTAATGACTGGCTATCTGAGTTTGTTTCTATCAGTGGGAAGCAGTCTGGTCTGACCTCTACAAGGCATTTGCTTCACTGAACTGCTGCTCAATGGATAGTTTCTCGCTTTTAGGACTATTCTCTGATAACACTAGATAAGGTTCTGTGTGAAAACCCTAGTAGATCAGGAGTTTGGCGTAAAACGCAGCAGATTGTCCTCACCATGTCTACAACAGTAAACGCAGTGCCCTGTGATTGGCTAATTAGAAGTTTCCCTAACGAGCAGTTGGATAGCTGAATCTAATAAAGTGGCAGGTGAGTGCCTGTGCATTTGTGTGTGTGTGTAGGTCATTCAGGAGAACAGGAGGTGTCTGACACTGGGACAGGAAGAGAAACTGAAGGACACGGGTCTTCTCACATCATGGCCGAGATCACTGTACATCATCGTAACAGAAACGCCCGAGAATGCGATGCGTGTATCACCATCTCCATATTTCATCGCAGAGGGACGAGGAAGAGGAAGAGGAGGGTCTAATAAATCACTGCTACGGTCAGCACGCTACCACTCTGTTTACAGCCTCTTACCTTAAAGTCATACTCCCATTTCCCCACGTACTGAGAGAAGGACGAGAAAGAAGAGCCGGCGAGTTCAGCTACAGACAACACGCCACCCAGTGGTGAAGAGCAGAACTACACCGCACGACAAAGCCACTTCTACTGACTGAGATGTTGATATGGTTAGTAAAATCAGCTTCATTCTGCCTCGAGAACGGCAAGATAATAGAGAAAGAAGGCAAAAGGAGAGGAAGCTAAAACTATCTATGAAAAGAGAAATTAAGACATAACATCTTGGTGTAATGCATTGTTCACTTCAGAGAGCTCTGCTTCTGTTTTGTTTTTAAATTTTGAGCCTCAAAGTATGAAAAAAAAAAACCTACACAAATGGCATAAGTTCTTTTATCATGGGGTGAAAAATGGAAATGACGTGTTTTGTTTTGAAGCCATTTTTGTACTTTTTTACATTTTTCCATTTTTGCGGAGTAAGATTTGTGTGTGTGTGTGTGTGTGTGTGTGTGTGTGTGTGTGTTTGTGCATATGACATTGATCTGAAAAGTGAAAGTCTAAAGTCGTTTCACACTATATTGTTTTAACTGTAGTCTATCTTTTAGAATACAAATTTAGCAAGTAAACCCTTTTTTAAAGCTGATGACATTTTAAAGCTGAATCCGGATTCTGGTGTATCGTAAAATAAACCCATACTTTATAATAATAATAATAATAATTGAACCTTTATTAGTCCCTCAGTGGGGAAATTTTTTTTTCTCTGCATTTAACCCATAATTTACAGTCATTTAGAAGACACTTTTTTGGCACTTTTTGGCGCAGTTGTTCTTGTGTTTCTGTAAGGCTACCTTGATAAATAAAAATAATAAATATATTATTATTTATATTATAAATATTAAATAATAAATAAAAAATAAATTGCATTACTATTATTATTATTATTATTTTATTAAAAGCGACTTACAAGTCATTACCATTTTTTTTTTACTAATCAACAATTTTTGTGCAAAATGTGCAACTTTCATATTCAATTTACCAAATCAATTCTGATTACTTGGGTAAATCCACTAATTTAGGACAATCTCTAAATATCGGAAAAACAAAATCGGAAAGTTAAACAAGCTCTTCTACACGTGTTCTTGATTCCTCATTGCACTAACACAAGAACATGTTAATGATGAAATTAATTTTATAACAAAATAATAAGTGACATTTTTATGTGAGGTATAGTACTGAGAGGGAAAGAGAGTTAGAAGAGAGAGGGGGTAAAACAGAGAGAGAGAGAGAGAGAGAGAGAGAGAGAGAGAGAGAGAGAGAGAGAGAGAGAGAGAGAGAGAGAGAGAGAGAGAGAGAGAGAGAGAGAGAGAGAGAGAGAAATAAAGACAGACTCTTGGTTGATAAATGAGTAATTATATGAAATAATGAGGGAAAGAGAGCAGCAGATGAAAGGTGCAGAGACAATTTTAATCACTTTTGAAGCTGAGGTGGGAATTAAATCAGGTCTGATGAGGATAAAACAGGAAGTTTTTCTAAAGCCTGATTGAGTTAGAAGTGAAGTGCTGGAGCAGGAGAAGAGAGGGAGAAGAGAGATAAAACAGCGAGAGTGAGAGAAGTAAAAAGAGATAACTACAGAGAAAGAGAAACAGAGGCAGAGATTGAAAGAGAGAAGTAATAAAACAGAGAGAGAGAGAGAGAGAGAGAGAGAGAGAGAGAGAGAGAGAGAAAGAAAGAAAGAAAGAAAAAGTGAGAGAAAGAGACTACAGAGAGGGAGTGCAGAAAGAAAGACAGAGACTGAGTAAGAGAAAGAGAGACCAGTCGATTGACACAGAAATAAAGAGTGAATTGAATATATAATAACAACTAATAAATAAAGTGAAAAACAGACTAATTTTCCAAATAGAAAATTTGGAATTGAAAATAGAATTTGCCAATCCAGAAAAACTCTTAAATCCAGAAACACTGGTGACTTTACCTCGGCGTCGTACTCGAACACCTGGTTGCCCTTCATGTGATGACACTTCAGCATCAGGACCGGTCCGTTGAGCCGCGACACGTCCAGACACAGGTCGTCCGTCCGGATCTCCTTATCCGCCGTGTAGGAGAACACCTGCAACACCAGCAGCGGCGTCACGAGAGCCCAGGCCACGCCCGGCCACGCCCACATCCCCACCTGGTTACCGCCCATCCCGTGACAGTTGAAGAACCCGACCTTCTCGTTCTCACGGCGACCCATGTTGTCCACACACTGATTGGTCTCCACGTTCCTGATCTGAGCACAAATCATCTCACATGAGAAAAAATAATCTTGCATATTAATATATAAAATGATAATGTCAACTACAAATTTGTTGAATAGTCTATCTTGTAAAAGGGACGAGTTGGTTGATGGATGGATGGATAGATGGATGGATGGACACTTTAATTAAACCAAGAACACACAGACGACTACAGGAACAGCTGGAATCATGTGAAACATAAAAGAATCTGAGAAATGTTGGATCATGGGAAATGTTGTATTTAAATTAATTGTATCAATATTCCCAATTCAAATTCTTAAACCTAATCTTAAACTTTGTGATTTGATTGAGAGATAAGTTTAAAAAGAGAACAGGAGAAACGGGGGGTTAAACAGAGAGTGAGAGAGAGAGAGAGAGAGAGAGAGAGAAGATGGAGGAGAAAGAGAGAGAGAAATACTGTACGTACATACGTATATACAGGAAAACTTTTAAAATCCCAGTTTGATTCCATACTAAACTAAATTATTATTATCAGTTTCCAGCTGTTGTAGTATCTTTAGATTGTGTCAATCTGAAGCTGAAGAGGACCGATAGAGAGGAGTGATGAAGAGGAGTTATGAAGAGGAGCAATGAAGAGAAGCGTTGAAGATGAGCGAGGAAGAGGAGCGAGGGAGAGGAGTGATGAAGAGGAGCAATGAAGAGGAGCGATGAAGAGGAGTGAGGAGTCTGAGCGCTGAAGAGGACTGAGGAAGAGGAGCAATGAAGAGGAGCGAGGTTGAAGAGCAATGAAGAGGAGCAAGAAAGACTAGCGTTAAAGATGAGTGAGAAGGTGGAGCGAGAAGTGAGGAAGAGGAGCAATGAAGAGGAGCGAGGAAGAGGAGTGAGGAGTCAGAGCTTGGAAGAGGAGCTTGGAAGAGGAGCATTGAAGATGAGCAAGGAATAGGAGCGATGAAGAGGAGTGATGAAGAGGAGCGATGAAGAGGGGCGAGGAAGAGGAGCGAGGAAGAGGAGCGATGAAGAGGAGCGATAAAGAGGAGTGAGGAAGAGGAGCGATGAAGAGGAGTGAGGAAGAGGAGTGATGAAGAGGAGTGAGGAAGAGGAGCGATGAAGAGGGGTGAGGAAGAGGAGTGATGAAGAGGAGTGAGGAAGAGGAGCAATGAAGAGGGGTGAGGAAGAGGAGTGAGGAGTCAGAGCTTGGAAGAGGAGCATTGAAGATGAGCAAGGAATAGGAGCGATGAAGAGGAGCGATGAAGAGGAGCGATGAA
>CM051505.1:15042855-15058392 GCA_028031935.1 Paedocypris micromegethes
TCTCTCTCTCTCTCTCTCTCTCTCTCTCTCTCTCTCTCTCTCTCTCTCTCTCTCTCTCTCCTTCTTCTCTAAAATCATCATCCTTATCATCATTATCATCATCATCATCATTTCATTCAGCGGCTTTGAGACAGTTGTGAAAAGCGCTTTACAAATGCACTGATGCAACATATTAATCATCTCCATCATTCTTTTACTCTTTTACTCAATCACTCTTTCTATCACCATTATAATCTTTCTTTTTTGTATCCATAATCATAATACGAGTATTTGTATGGCGCTTTTATCAGTTTTAACTGTCTCAAAGCGCACAAAATCATCTTCATCATCATCATTCTTTTCACTCACTCACTCTTTCTATCATCATAATAATCTCTCTCTTCTTCTTCTCTAAAATCATCGTCCTCCTTCTCTCTCTCTCTTTCTCTTTCCACAATCATCAAAATAACCCTCATCTTCATCATCATGCTTCATCACTCACTCCCTCTTTCAATCTATCATAAGAGTCTCTCTTTTTCTTTCATCATAAAAATCTTTCTCTCTCTCTTTTTCTTTTCTAAAATCATCATCCTTATCATCATCATCATCATTTCATTCAGCGGCTTTGAGACAGTTGTAATTGTGAAAAGCACTTTTCAAATGCACTGAACTTGAACTTGAACTCATTAATCATCTCCATCATTCTTTTACTCTATTACTATCACTCATTCTATCACCATTATAATCTTTCTCTCTTATTTTTCTCCATAATCATCATCATCATCATCCTCATCCTCCGTCTCTCTCTCTCTCTCTCTCTCTCTCTTCCTTTACCCGGTGAGATGATGTAGAAGAAATCCTTGAACTCGTCCATCCAGACCTCGGCCAGCCGCCTGTTGTTCTTGTTGATGACCTGACCGGTTCCCCCGGGGAAGCTGTAGGGCGTGGCTTTGCGAAACACGTGTCCGACATGCGAGCACGTGATGATCTCCAGAGAACCTCCGCACTGCCAGATCTGAGCACAGCAGAGGTCAGCGAAGGTCACGTGACCCGGGATGCCCCGCTCACCCTGAACGACATCTCCAGGTTCTCTCCTCCCCAGATGTCCATGCCCGAGTCGTAGGTGCCGATCTCCTCGAAATATGTCCGGTCAATGGAGAAGAGTCCGCCGGCCATTGTGGGCGTTCTGCCGGAACATTCCCAAATCATTCAATGTCATCAGCTGATTTAAAGAAACTGTGTTTTACACAAAACATTGGTTTGAAAGACGCAGAGACTGTTGGACAGGTCGCTTGTTGCTTTTGTAATGTTGTCCTATAATTATATACTCTTAAAATTGTAAACTACACACTCAGAAGCGTCATGTATTTCTTATTGTTTGTGTGTGTGTGTGTGTGTGTGTGTGTGTGTGTGTGTGTGTGTGTACTGTCAGAATAATAAATAAAACCCACACTTTTGCTTGAGGACCACAGTATTCATTTTAATGTAATTTTTCTGTCATGAAAAAACATAAAAAAACAAATTTTTAACATATGTCTATTACATTTATTATCAGAATTGTATTGGTAATAATGTACAAATCTTTAATAATATTTCATGTAATAATATGTTTCCTTTACAATATTTTGTATGGGTTTTTTTTTTTCTTTTTTCAAAAACTGCTTTGTAACATGTTTATTTATTTATTTATTATTTATAAAATTTATATACATTTTACCTATATTGATAATAATATAGCAATGTTTAATTATATTTCATTAAATAATATTCATTGGTACTGTAATCTACCATTTAAATGCAATAGTAGTAGTACTAGTACGTCGGAATAGACCAGAAGTTCATAAATGACGGTAAATCGTGACTGACTGGTAGATTGCAGTCGACACGGTGAACAACCTGAAGACCTGGATTAGTCTAAAATGCTCAATAAGGCTACAATCTGCACAATTCTCTGTTTTCTTACAAAAAAATACTGTTTTTCCTAGAAGTGTGTTTTCGCTGAATCTGACGCTTTGTAAACCAAACTGCACACACACAGGAGTATTTGAGAACTGATTTATGTTGTTGTTGTAATATTATTTGAGGCAAGTCGTCTGTATGCTAAATGCATGAAAACGGACTAAACAATACTAACTAATGACGCTTTTCACATCTGTGCAGTCGACTCTAACTCAGTCCTCTAGTTCATCACGTCACTTGAAAGAGCATTAGTTAGTTAATTAGGTCTTTTGTCAGGTTTAACTCACAGCTTGAGGAATGAATAAAGAACTAGTCTCTCTCTCTCTCTCTCTCTCTCTCTCTCTCTCTCTCTCTCTCTCTCTCTCTCTTTCTCTCGCACACTCACTCAGTCTCTCTCTCTCTCTCTTTCTCTCACTCCCTCTTTCTTTCTTACTTTCTCACTCACTTTTTCTCTCTCACTCACTCACTGTCTCTCACTCACCTGCTTGTTTTCTCTCCCTCTCTCTCTCACTCACTCACTCTTTCTCTCTCTCACTCACTGTCTTATTTTCTCACTCACTTTTGTCTTACTCTCACTCTCTCTCTCTCACTCACTCACACTCTCACTCTGTCTTTATTGCGCACTCACTTTTGTCTTACTCTCACTCACTCACTCTCTCTCTCTCTCACTCTTTCTATCTTATTTGCGCACTCACTTTTGTCTTACTCTCACTCTCTCTCTCACTCACTCTTTCTATCTTATTTGCACACACACTTTTGTCTTACTCTCACTCTCTCTCACTCACTCTTTCTATCTTATTTTCTCACTCACTTTTGTCTTACTCTCTCTCTCTCTCACACACACTAATTAGGTCTTCTGTCGGGTTTAACTCACAGGTTACGGAATAGAAAAAGTCAATCTAGAAATCTAGATAAATCTAGTTTCTCTTTTTCACTCACTAACTCTTTCTATCATTTCTACCCCCTCACTTGGGTTGAGTGTCTCTTTCACTCACTCACTCAGTTGCTCTCTCTCTCTCTCTCTCTCTCTCTCTCTCTCTCTCTCTCTCTCTCTCTCTCCCTCTCTCTTTCATTTTTCCGCATGCTAAGCTTCAGGAAAAACATGTTAGTGAAGTCTCTGTATCGGACAGTAGTATAGCAGCGGCTGGGGCTCAGACTGACCGCACAGGAAGGGTCCGGTCTCCCTTGCGTCTGTCCATCTCTCTCTGAGGAACTGGGTACCAGCGGAAGTTGAGTTTCCAGTTGAAGCCTCCATACGTCATGTCTGATCCGGCCATGTACTCAAAGGTCTCGTCGTTGATGACGTCGATGATGGGACAGACCACCGCTCTCCTACAGCGACCAATCAAAAACCAGCATTCATCACAAGCTTGCATGAAGAATCCAGACTTAGAACCAAGTTTGAGACCCTGGAGTCTTGTGTTCAATTTATTGTCTACTTGTGTTACATAGAATTTTACTATTTAATATATAAATACTGTAGGCCTGCACATAGATTAAATCTAGAATTATATTTCTGGTAGAATTAAGAGTTGTGATGAAGAGTTCTGGTAGAATTAAGAATGTGATGATGACTAAGAGCTCAGACACACAATATTAATTGCTAATAAATTGTATGGATTTAAGAATCTGTGAAAGCAAAACTACAACCTATTTATTTTTCTTTTCTTTTCTAGAGAATCTATAAGATTGTGAAAGTTTACTTATTTTGGCATTTTATTGTTTTCGGATTCCTTATTTCGACACATTATCACGTTCCAGTCTTATGTTTTTGTGTTTTCTTTTTAGTAAAAAAATGGTACCTCATGTCCAATTTTTAAGCTCATTAGCTCAGTAAATATTTGTAATGTTTAGCATATATATAATTCTATGGTATTCACTTGAGTGTATAATGAAATCAACTGAACCTAGAATAAGATATATTTAACTTTTGATAGTTTATGCCACTTAAGACACCAGATATCTAATTCCAATAAGACAGTATATTTTGTTTCATCCAACTACGTATTTAAACATTTCAGACCCAAAAATATGTCGAAACAGATAATTGCATTATGAGTATTAGATGCAGCTAAGAGAGATTCTTTCTGCATTAGAAACCATTTTAATACATTTGTAAGGTAAATAAAGAATCTTTTGTGTTTCTGACAGTTCCCGCGTCATAAACCTGTTTCCGCTGAGATGGTAAATACTGGTATATACCGTGGTAATTACCGCTCGATAACTCTATCTGTCTCATAATTCTTTATCCTACATGCTCACCTTTAATTTCCTTCACTCCCTCTCTTCTCTGCTCGTTCGCCTTTACCCTCTCGCTCCACCCATCCCCCACTCTCCCTCACTCTCACCTGTTTTCTCGGATGCGGGCGAGCAGCGGCTCCAGCCAGCCGGTTGTGCACTCACAGTGAGCGTCCAGGAAGGTGATGACCTGCCCCCGTGAGGCCGCCGCCCCCCTCAGCCGCGCCCGAATCAGGCCTGAGCGCTGCTCCATCCTCAGGATCCGTACCGGCACCTCCAGCCTGGCCACGTACTCCTCCAGCTGCTTCTTCAGGAACTCTTTACAAACACAACGTGAGGCTAATGTCACGATACTGATCAACACACTTTAGTATTTTATCACTAAACAAAAGACAACAGTGTAAACCTAAAATGATAGATTATAGCACGGTGCGTGTATGATCCTGCTGTTGCTGTAGATACATTCCAAAGAGACAACAAGTATACAGTTATTTAAAGTTTAAAAGCAGTTTAAAAGTGATTACTGTCTAAATAATTGAACTTTTTTTTCAATTATCTAGTGAATTAAAATAATTGAAATATTTTTATTTATTTATGTAAGTTTTTTTAAGTATGAAATACTCAAAATATGCCACATTTAGTTTTAATATTGGTATCATTTGTGTGTTACTGTGCAAGTAGGTCAAAGTGGGGCTCCAAATACAGTAGTAGGGACCTTTGTCTCCAATGTGTATGTAAATACCGTAATTGTTTGTGAATTTTGAGAATCTGTTTACTAAATACAACGTGCATTGTTCGGTAGAAGTTATGAAAAAGCATGTTATGCACAAAACTAACATTCTTTTTTCACAATTCACAATTTTTTTACTGTTGTTGTTGTTTAACTTTTCAGTGTATTTTCAGGTATTTACTGTCTTTGTTGTACTGTTTACCTTTTTGTTTGCTGCTGTTAAACACGGACATTTCCTTTTGTGGGATCGATAAAGTCTAATATTTATCTCTGTCTTTTTTTCTCACGTCATTAACTTTAGCAAACAGCTAAACTTTCACAGAGGCTCTTTCCATCTCATTGTGAATATTCATCCTTGGTCACACCTTCTGAATTCACACAAACACAAACTGTGTTCTGAAAATGAGGGAACATCTAGATTTTTACAAGGTCACACTTTTCTAGGTGTGTTTTACAGACTTTAACCCAGGGGTATCAAACTCATTTGCACCGAGGGCCATATTAGCATAATGTCTGTCCTCAAAGGGCCGGATGTAATTTATAAATGTAACTACATTTAATCCAATGTAATGTAAAACAAATTCATTAAGGTTAAACAGATGTGAGACACCTGGCCATACTGCAGCAGATCATTGTCCCTGGTCCTGAAATGGCCAGGTGTCCCACACAACTCATTATTTATCAAAACTTAATCAAGTGACAGTTGCGCAGAAAACCCATCGTTGCTTGTTGCTCTAACATACATCTTTTAACATTTTGTCAGCTTATGAAAACGCACATAACTGCATTAATAAAGGGTCAAACTGTGAATGAGGGTGAATGAAGAAAAATAACATAAAACTGTGGAAACACTGCCACGGCTACAGCAGTCAAAAGGCTTTGTGGGAAATGTAGCTTTTCTCAACGCACACTCTTCATTTATTTTTTGGTATTTCTTTTTAGACACTTTTAAGCTCTCGCGGGCCCCCGGGCCTTGAGTTTGACACATGGTGCTTTAACCATTTACGCCAGAGGTGTCAAACTCATTTACACCGAGGGCCACATCGGCATAATGTCTGTCCTCAAAGGGCCGGATGTAACTTATAAATGTAACTAAATGCAATCAAATGTAAAGTAAGATGAATGTAACTACTCCTTAATGTTAAATAGCTCATTATTTATTATAACTTATTCAAGTGACAATTGCTTTTGAGTAGAAAACCTAGGTTTGCTTGATGCTCTATACATCCTTTTAAAATGTGTCATCTTATGATAACCCACATAACTCCATTAATAAAGGATTAAACTGTCCAAGTGGATAAAAAAAATAACACAAAACTGTGGAGACACTGCCGTGGCTTGTAGTATGGTCAACAAATGCAGTTTTTGGTCAACGCATGCTCTTAATTTCATTTTTGCTATTTATCTTTAGACACTCAAAACTTTTACGCTCTCGCAGGCCACATAAAATGACATGCCGGGCCACATCTGGCCCCCGGGCCTTGAGTTTGACACGTGATTTACGCGTATAAGCAGCTGATCAAACCTGATGCTGCGGAGAACATCAGACTTGGAGAGTGATGTGATGCCGTGATGATGGTCCTCACCTCGCTCGCTGGCGTCGTCCACCAGCAGGATCTCCAGCAGCAGGTGGCGTGGTGAGCGCTGGATGGCGCTGTGGACCGTTCTCAGCAGCGTGCTCCAGGCCTCGTTGTGGAACACGATCACGATGCTGGTGCTGGGCAGCTCGTCTGGATACGTCTTGCTCTTGCAGCTAAGGAACATGAGTGTCGGTCCTCATATGTAGGTGTGTAGACATGCAGCAGATATTAAACAGATGAATAATTTTCACGCGAATGCCCCATAATGTATTTTGACTTTCCTAATTCTGCATAGCGGCTTTGAGTTGGTCTTGAACTGAGGAAATAAACTACCGTAAAACCTCTCATAGAACGCCACATAGTAGAACGTCACCTCCAATAGCAACAGCGCCTCCCACCAGGGAATGGAGAACAATTAGAACTGCAGCCGACTCTTTACTCACCCAACTAAACACACTTGTGGTTATTTTACATAATTTCTAGGCTGTCAAAGTTAACTAATTAACACACGTGATTTTAAGGGCTCAATCCCGTCAAATTTTTTTACGCCATTAATCACAGTTGCATTTTTTTTTTTACTTTACTTTACTTTACTTTTTTTTTCTTTAGATTCACACGAATTAGATAAACAGACAACACATGTTTTTTAAAAACAGACATTCTAAGCTTTATGTAAACATGTGTTTTATGTTAGAGTGCTAAGTATTTATTAAGTTACAGCTAGTTTTCAGCTGACAAAAAGCAAGCAAAACTTCTTAGTTAACCTAAAGAAAATATGTACTTCAAACTTTCAGTTGATGGATAACAAGACCAACATTGACTTTTGTATGTTTTATCTTGAAAAAAGTGCGACTCAACCTCGGAGGTTTAAAAAACAAAGACAACACATTACGAATTGAACAAATTATACTAAATTATTTTACAGTATTTAAAAGAGTGTTTATATAGTGTTGAGTTTACATTAATTTACATATTACACCTCAATGTCCAATATTACAAGCTTCAGTAATTTAATTTTGATTAATCGCAATTATTTTGGTGCGATTAACTAGTTAAAAAAAATGAATCGTTTAACAGCGCTAATAATTTCCTCATTTAAACATACTATTGTCTTCTTTTAAGACAAATCACTTTAATTGCCCCTTCTTACAATGACATTACGTTACGTTATAATGAAAATTACGTTTTGTTTTTTTTAAAGATAAATAATCACGTGGAACACATGCAAGGATCTCATTGGCTCATTGGCCTCTACTCTCATACTCTGGCCTCGAAAACAAAATGTACTAATAATTACACAGGAAGTCTCTTACAAAAAAAAGGTTTTATAGAAATAAATATCGGTGATATCATGAAAAAATGTAACATTATATTGTACGTATATGCATATAATGTTTTCACACTGTTGCCCCCCCCCTTAAATTTTCATTTGCTTTCCTACGCTTAATTGTTTTATTTAATTGGTTTTATTTAATAACACACACACACACACACACACACACAGACTGACCCGTCCAGCCGGACGTCTGGGAGGCTTCTGTTGAACGCGATCATGTCGCTGGCCATCAGGTTGAACTGGTTGATCTTGAAGAGCTCCTTCATCTTCTCCAGCTGCTCTTTAGGGACCACCACTGGCTTCCCCATCTCACCCGGAGCCTCGTGAGCACGAGACATCACCGCTGCATACACACACACACACACACTTTTTCCTTTTGCCATCATGAAAAAAATAACAAAATCTTTTTACAACAGCTTTTGTTACAAATATAATGCGAAGTTGTAAAACAAAATTAAAACACTTCCACTTTCACATGTACTTTTTACATTTCAGTACTCATCAATACACATTATTAAAATGCTAACATTTTATATATCACACTATTACAAATATAATCTTAATTTTAACATGTTTGAAATTTTTAATTTAGAGATTACTATTCTCACACTAACAGAATTAACTGTGTAGCCCTTTATTTTTTCAGGAATATTCACTTTAGTCATCATCTGCTAAACTACCGGTCACAGAGGGGGCAGGGATCAATGAGAGATTAGGGCGGAGCCTAAACCACAAGTTAACAATAAATTCACCATTATAGATTATTTCACAAGTGCACGATGCTAAAATAATGAAAAAGCACAGAACGAAATTAGCCAGCAAGAAAAGCTTTAATCTGACCAATCACCAAGGTTTCTCATGAGCAGGAAAAATCTCTCGCACCGAGACCCTCGCCCCACCCCGAGATGTTAAATACAGCACACGCGGGGTCAAGTAATGACCTTACACCTTACACTGTGCCTGACCTTTGACCTGTTGATCAGCGGGCCTGAGCTAATCGCCGCGCTGACCTGGATGGCAGGGGATCCGTCCGCAGCGGAGGAGCGTGCCAGTCTAAGCTCTTCTCCTCAGGCCTCACCTGACTCTCTAAGGCCGGGCGCTGTCAGGATGCTCGGCCTCCTCTCCACACACCGGCTCGGAGCTGAAAGCGGCTTACGGCACCAGTTAAACCCGTCCCGTGTCCGGGAATGGAGGTAAGAGCAGGGATCTGATGAGGCCGGGATTAAAGACTAAGAGAGGAGCAGCTGGTGAGCACACGCCAGCCTGAGACTCAACGCAGCCCTGCCATCTTCACCATCTGACCGCGCTATAGTTTCAGTATTTTGCTTTCATTTTTCAAATATGCTTCTAAAAAACTCTTTAAACGTCTTTCCTGCCACCAGTGGATTTCTAGTCTAGTCTCTTAGAACTAATCTAATCTGATACTATTATGGAATAAAATCTAACGTCTCAATCCATATGTCTTTCTCTCTATCAATACAAATGTCCATCTATCTGTCTGACAGTCTGCCTGTCTGTCAATCAACATTTCTGTCTGTCTGTCTGTCTGTCTGTCTATCTATCTATCTATCTATCTATCGATCAATATCTATCTATGGTCTTAGCCATTTCATATTCAGTTCAAGCACATCATATTAGAACATAAATGTACCCCATCATTTCCGATGGCGGAAGGACCAGAGGAAAACTCTTTCTCTCTGTAGAACATGTTCCAGGTAGGGGTGTGGCGATATGAGTGAAAATTAATATCACAATATTTTCTAGTGTCCAGACGGTATCACTATTATATCACAGTTGGGGGGGGGGTAGGATGACATTAACATTTTAGTAGATCTTAATTACATAATTGGTCCACAAAATCTATATTGTAACTTTGTTTAAAGAATTTAGATGGAGGGGTAACCTGGATAAACATCTGCCATTTTTAATTTTTTAAATGAAGTAGCCCTGGCGTTTAGTCGAAAAATGAGAGAAAGACAGAGAGAGAGAGAGAGAGAGAGAGAGACATAGACAGAGAGAGGAACACTGAGAGAGAGTCACAGAGAGAGAGAGAGAGAGAGAGAGAGAAAGAGAGAGACAGAGGAAGTTTACGTTGTCACACTTTCTTTCTCTCTTGCTCTCACTTTCGCACACGCAACGAAGCGTGAATCTGAATGTGAACGTTGCGTGAAACAAACGTTTGCAAACAATTTTGATGAAAAAATTTAAAAATCAGAAATAGTGCTGCGTGTACGTCTTTATGGTTCTCTTTCTTAGTAGAGTCGCTCTTAAAGACACATTACACAGACATCAGATCTGCTCGCAGTCGCGGGTGTGATCTATTCATTCAGCCTGTTACAACGCTTTCTGTGTTCGATTAGCAATGTCTCTGTGTCGTCATTACATATATTATATGTTGTAACGAAACAAACGTGTTATACTGTAATAAAGTGTTTATATAAGTGTATAAAAACGTAATTCACGAATGTGTGTTGGTATCCACAATATTGCAAAATCCATATTGTGGCACAACTCAATACCGGTTTTTATGTTAATACCGGTTTACCACCCACCCCCCCTTGGTAAGAAGCAGCAAGTTGAAACATACACAAGCGCTTATTTTGGGACCACATGAATTCCACTCTTTGATTGGCTGAAACGTAAAATAAGAATCGCCTGAGAAAGTTGCGTTACAGTTTCTGAAAAGTCAAATTCAAGCACTTTTCAAGCACTTTCACTGTCATGTTCAAGCTTCTTCAGCATCATACAGATTCGGTAAATATACGTATATGTAGAGATATTTTGCGAAAACAAACAAAAATCAATCAATCAAAAATCAATTGAAAATAAAAAAAATCATCAAAATAAATTGGATAAGTGTCACTGTCGACTGTAAATATTAGTTTATATGGGGTAGATATAAAACAAATGAACGAAAAGTAAATAATTGTGTAACAATCCTCGGTGCAGACAGGAGACTAATGTACAAGAACAGACATTTAATGATCAAAACACTGACAATAACTCACAGAGAACTCGGACAAACTCGGGAACACGCAGGTGCGACGACATTGACCGACAATGAACACAAGCACAGGTGAATCTTAAATAACGCTACAAACCAGGTACAAATGACAAACAGCTGAAAATATCATGTATTTGTTGTGAAAAGAGGGAACAAACACAGATAATAAATAAATTTTTATTTTTTTACTTTAGTACCATAGTGCTCATTTTTACTGTTAATTTTCAATATCTCTTATGTTACAAGTTTTTATTACATTTGTTAAAAGAAGAAGTGTCTGAATTTACGGGCGCTCGGAAAAGATTACATTCAGATCACATAGCATTTACATATTATTTGCGCCCCGGTTAAGAAAATGTGGCCTAACTAAACTGAAGTCGGCACAAACTAATTTTGCAAACCATTTCGAAATTGAACACACACAAACCCTGAGCAGTGGGCAGCTCAAGCCGTGGCGCTTTGTTTGTTGTGAAATAAGTACTGTATACATTTTCAAGCACTTCATTTAAAAATAATGTTGAAGGCCTTGAAAACACACAATTCAAGCATTTCATCACGTCTATTATTTTGTTGCAATTTTAACTGGCAACTCAATTGATTCAAAGAAAATGTCAATCCCAAACTGTTTTTTTTGTCGTCATGGCGACGAGGATGCAAGGCTAGAGAATGTGGGCGGAGCCTCACCTCTGAGCGCGGGCAGCAGCAGCGAACCCTCCCGCCGCTCGTCGCATCGGTTGCACTCGCTGAAGTACAGCAGCAGGAAGACGTCCAGCAGAACCCAGACCAGAGAGGTGGTCAGCACCACCTTACAGTACAGGTAGCGTCTCATCAGCCAGACACACTGCAGAGAGAGCACATCTCCCTCACCACAGTAACCACATTAAATGAACATTGTGTGTTTCTGTAAGGCAACCTTGGGGGTCTCGATAGGTGACACAAAAACAAAATTGAGTGAATGAATGTATGAATTAGATTTTGAAGAATGAATTTGAACCGGTTCCGCTGTTCACATTGAGACGCTGCGGGGATATTTAACCTGCGGTGAGAGTTTCATATGTCCGACACTTACACGTCCACCGTACACACTATTTCCTGGACGCATAATTAACTCTGCAGTTTGCACTTAACCTTTGTAACTTATTCCGTCTTTACATCAAGTTGATAAGGAGACTCTGTAGATTCACATGAAACTGCTTATATTATGAAAGGACAAAAAACACATAAGTAATGATATTGTGAGAGAGAGAGGGAGCGAGAGAGAGAGAGAGAGTGTGTGTGTGTGTGTTTGGGTGTGTGTGGAGTGAGTGAGAGGGTGGGGTGTGTGTTAGTGAGAGAGAGCGAGAAGAGTGTGTGTGGGTGAGAGAGCGAGAGAGAAGAGGAGAAAGAGAGATTGTGTGTGTGTGTGTGTGGTGAGTGTGGTGTGTTTTGTGTGAGTGTGTGTGTGGTGTGGGTGTGTGTGTGTAGAGTAGAGAGAGAGAGAAGAGTGTGTGGGTGTGAGTGTGTGAGAGAGCGAGAGGAGGAGTGTGTGTGTGTGTGTGTGTGTTGTGTGGAGAGAGAGAGAGAGTGTGTGGTGAGAGAGAGAGAGAGAGGAGAGAGAGTGAAGAGAGAGACGAAGTGTGTGTGTGTGAGTGAAGAGCGAACCCAACAAGCTGTGAAAAGAGACAGATAAACAGAACAAGAGCAAGACAGGAATAGAAAGAGAGACAAAAGAGGGAAAGTGGGAGATAAGGGAGAGAGAAAAAAAGAAAGAAGGGGCGGGATCTAACTTCTAACAAATCGACTTGTCTTTTGTTGACACCTGTCGTGCACCACGTAAAAAGTCACATCAACACACACTGTTCGACACCGGGAAGTTCATTAAACATTAAAGTGTCAATTCTGCAGCGAGGAGGAGAAATCATCTTCACCCGAAAGCGTCAGAGAGATTCGCCACTTACTGAATAAAGAGCGAGAGACGCTGGAGCTGTAGCCGTGTGGCGTCGCGTCGCGTCGGGATTATGTCATTATAACATCTTCAGCGTGACAGAAGAACTCGGAGTCCGCGCGCGCGAGGCCCGGGCACGTGTCATGCGCGCGACCGCCGCGATTATCAGCCTGTGTCGCAATCATCTGCTCTTCATTCATCCGCCGTGTCAAAGCGCGTTCGCGTGATGCTGCTGCTGCCGAATGATGCTGCTGCTGCTGCTGTTCGGGGCGTGTCTGAAGTAAAGAGGCGTGTCGGTCTGAAGACATCAGAGCGCAGGTGCGCAGACGACGTCTGGTAGATGTAGTTCACTCACTCATTTACTCCTCCAAGATCAAGCTGCACTGGTGGGACACTTCTACGACATGGTTATATCGATCTTTCCGTGCGTATAATAAATGTAAATTGTTAAAAAATAAATAAATAAATAATATCAACAGCAATACACGTGTCACATTCGTTCATGTAAATATTCTGTTAACGCATTACGACACTCATCTATAACGGTTCATTGCTTATGCACGGAATTTCAAGCGATCACGATTTACGTTTAATTTTGAGGATGTGTGAACTGCTGTTCATTTTGATTAGGACTGTAACAGGGACTGACTGATTAGCGCCGCCACAGCGCCCTCTAACGGCAGGAAAATAAACGTGCCTTCGGCTTGTCACGAACGCGTCTGAAAAAATCCTTCACAATTATAAATACTGTCCATCAGAATGGTCTTCAGTGTCGTTTGGATGTAGGCCGTTTCTGCAACACACTGTAAAAATCATGAAGCTTGGAAGTTTCATTTTAAAAATAGCTTAAAAGAATGTGCATGTGTCAAAAAAATGTTGTTCTGTGTTTCTCTTAAAATGTCGAGAACATTTTGGTAAAAACAAATTAAAATGTAAATTTCACCTTTTTTAAACAAACCAGTGCAATTTTGGGGTCAAATTTAAGAAACAATTTTGGCTAAAAGATAGAGAAATCGAGAATTCACATTTATTTTCAGAGAACTCAATTTGCGGTTTTAATTGAGTCACATCCAGTTGAATCTCAACACGTGAAGGGATCAAATCCCATTTTGATGAACAGCAGATGAAGAGTGAACGTTAAGAGGAAAGTGCTTAGTTAAGAGGAAAGAGATCAGCATCTCCAAGTCATCAGAGGAGCTTGTTCATTGAGAGAGCCAATGAGAAGCTTGCATGTGTTGCTTGCAGTTCTTTAACTCTTTTTAAACTTTAAAATAAAGCATAAACATTTTTACATTAACTGGTAAAAAGCACAATCCACTAAGAATTGTTAATTAACAATGTCAGGCGGAATATTTCAAGATTTTTTACATTATGTTATCAAGTATGTTCTACAAGCTCTGAGAAACTTACACTTACTTTGCCAAAAAAAATGTTATGTAAATAGCACATCAAATTTTTAACAGTGCACAAAACAAATTGTTTTATTGAATATCAGAGTTTTTATATCTGATTTTAGTATCAGTATTTGACATTGCAAATTAAATTCTATTGCATATTGACTCCGCAATGCTCTCCTTGTTGTGTTCCGGCTAAGCTACTACAAAAGCTTCAGCTAGTTAATTCTGCCGCCCGTGTTCTTACCAGAACGTCCATCACACAGCACATCTCACCCGTGCTGCAGGAACTACACTGGCTCCCAATTAAAGCAAGGATGGAGTACAAATTCCTGCTACTCACACTTAAAGCTGCTACTCACATCTCGTGTTGTGCCGCGTGTTAAGCTCACCACCATGGGTGCACGAGCGTTCTGTCATGCTGCCCCACAACTGTGGAATTCTCTTTCTTTGGACTTACGCAAATGTGTTTGTTGGTAAATTTTAAGTCACTTCTTAAAACACATCTTTTTACCGTATATTACTTGTGATTTTATTATCTTAGCCTATTGTGAGAGACCTGGTCCTTGGCTCCCTCAAGTGGCAGTATGGGAGGCCAAGGACGCAATCAAGACCAAGATTGCACACCTGCAGGCACTTGTGCCTTAGTATTTAAGGGCTGCAAGGGACAGTCACTCTTGTCAGTTATTGAAGTCGCGACCACGCTGTGAGGTTGATATGGGTCTGAATTGATGTCTTTGTGCTGGTTAAGTTGAAGCTCTGGTTCTGTGTTTCTGTTATTGGCTCTCATGCCTTGTTTTGTTTCTTGCTTGTTTTGAGTTATTCATTAAAACCTTCTTATTTTTGCAACCTTCGTCATCCTGCCTGAGTCTCCAGCAACACCCCGTGACACCTATTTATCTCTAGATTTCAGTGGTGTATCTCTGTTTTTGCTGTGTGATTTTACAATTTGTACATGTATATTGTGTGTAAGGTGTCCTTGAGTGCTTAGAAAGGTGCCACTAAGTAAAATATATTATTATTGTTATTATTATTATTATTATTATTATTATTATTATTATTATTAAATAAAGTTGCAAATTCTTTTTTTAGGATGACCATATTTTGTTTTCCAAGAAAAGACAGAGACACAAATTCAGCAGGCTTCTCGGAGGTTGATGAACATTCTTTAATGTGCTTGAATGATACAAAACTAACTTTGTAATAAAAAAAATTAAATACGTAAAAACTTGTAACAACACTATATAGTCTTGGACTCTTTTCTAAAAATTAAATAAACAAATAAATAATTATTAAATTCATTAGTTAATTTTCTTTACTTAGGCATTTATGTTGGCAATATTATTTATTAACTATAATGTTTCAATTTTATTACTTTTTTTTTTTTTTTTTT
>CM051505.1:15058400-15078400 GCA_028031935.1 Paedocypris micromegethes
TTTTTTTTTTTTTTTTCCGTCCCGGAGCAAAAATACATATTGATACTGAAGTCACTGGTTGCTGGAGTCTAAAGGTTCCTTGGATAGTGGCTACAGTTCTCCTCTGAAGGAAGGCCACAGCTCCAGGACCTCAAACTCCGACCCATGAAGGACCGGTTTCGCCATCTGAGGTTCCAGAAGCTGATGTCAAGAAATACAGCAGTGCAGACATGGATCTCATCTGCTCTAAGATCAGCTAGATAGATTTTAGCGATCTCCTTGGTGATTGTACAAACAGTTTTGAGTTTTTCAATGAGGACCTTATGTCTCTGATTTAAATACATACATTTAGATGATTAGCTCAAAATGTTAAGTCTTAACTGTCATCTTTAAACTCTGTTTATTTTAATCTTCACTTACTGTGGTGTCTTTAAGCTGTGTACTGTAAATTGTTTTAAGGATATATTTGTGTACTGTAAACAGTTGAACTGGATTATCTGTGTATATAGATATTAAAAGTACTATTTGTTATAAAATTATTCCAACACGATCCAAATTCTCAAGCTGTTTTCTCAACCATTTACAGTAAATGCAAACGTTGATGGCATTTCGAAGTATTTATTATTATTGTTTACACGTGCATAAAAAATAATAACACATTTTATAGAAATTGGAAAAATAATAAATGTTATCAAAAAAAAAAATACAAAGACACACAGAGCACACATGGGACAGAAAGTCATGAATGGAATTTTATAGTCCAAAGGTTCGTTGAAACAGGTGAGTTTTGAGTGTTGACTTAAAAACCGGAGGATGTTGATATTACGGATGTGTATGTGTGTGTGTGGAGGGGGGGGGGGGGCTAGGACCTCAGACAGATCGGAGGAACAGTTAGGGAGATAGTGGACAATGATTCCATAGATGAAGCAGTATGGATGAGCTCAGACAGATAAGGTGCAGCAAGGTTGTAAATGGACTTAAAAGTCAGAATGAGGACTTTGGAATTCATTCTGTGCTGAATGGGAAGCCCGTGGAGCTGACTGGCGTGATGTGATCGTAGGGCGGCATTTTGGTTAATACATGCTAATACTTGAACGTCACTAATGTGCAAATCTAGATTCAGGTGTGTACAGTAAAACAGTTGCTCACACAAAAGAGAAATATAATAAAAGAGACAAAAATATAAATGAACATCTGCAAAAACATTTCAGTATAATACAAATAAATAAAAAGTGACTATAGTAATAAATAATAGGATGAAGATATTGCACATAACAAGAACATGAGTTCATGAGATCATATAATGCTCATAAAGTGAAAAGAAATTAAATGTCCCAGCACTTGAGGAGGTTATACAGCCTGATGGCCACAGATATGGCCACTCCCATCAGGACTCGCCACAGTCAATCAAATTCAAGTTTTAGTCCTCACATACATATTGTGACGATCCGACATAATATTATACGTGGACGTATAACACGTAGTGAAATGTTTTTGTTTTTTTTTTATCTTTCCAGCATTGAAACATAGGGATGGGGGAAATACAATAAAATGTGCAAAAGATAAATACAATATAATAGATAAAGAATAGAAATACGATAAAAAAAAGCAGATAAGTAGATATAAAGAAAACATGAAATATGAATAAAAACACAAAATGATCAGGATAAAAATACATAATTACGTTAACAAAAATTCAAATAACGTAAAAAAAGTTAAAATACAAAAAGTGAGTAAAAAAAAAGAAAAAAATGTCTAAAAAAACTATTTGCATTGCACTAGTTGATTTTAAAAAAAATGTAAGTAGAGATTGATGCAAAGATTGGTGCAAAAGTCACTAGTTTGCTTTGCCTTTGGCTACTCACTCATGATCACAAATACATATTTTCCTTCCCTTGCCTTTTGCATGTATGTGCTCCTGGATAGTGTAAATTTACTCGTTAGGGATTTAAAGTGTCTGTCTGTCTGTTTATTTAAAGAATTCACTGTTTCTATGTTAATGTTTATAACCGATTGCCCCCGATGGTTTTCATTTTGTAAGTCGACACGTGCGGAAAAGCCGCTCAAATGCAGAAGAACAGCAATAAGTTTATGATACACTTAAAAACCTCTAAGACTAAGAGTAGAAGCAGCATTTAAGCGTTTCTGCTTGCGTTTAATTGCATTTAAGCATTTTGTTTCTACATTCAGCATTGAAGAAGCGCATGCGCGTGCGTGCGTGCGTGCGAGAAAGGCGGGACCACTCGACGTACCGTGGCATTTGATCCACCCACATCCGTGACGTAATTTAAACCCTGTGGCGACCGGGAGAATTGAACGTTTTAAGACAGAAGCGCTTGTGGATCCGTGACAGAAGTTTGCTGCGTTTGATCTGGTGAAACTGTGAAGATGCGCGTTATTAAAGAGGAAAGAGAAGACGAGGGAGAATATGAAGCGTCCGGAGTCACCGATCAACACGAGGAGAAACCAGGTCGCTGTTCTTCTCTGTGTTCGCCGTGTTTTAGAATGTCGTCTATCGTTATTTATTGATTATGCAAACCTAGTTTTTAATGTTATTATAGCGTTATTGTCGCAGCAGGTTTGTAAAACGATAGTTGTGAGAACGTCTCTCCAAATAAGTAGATTGTGTGTGTCTTGTATATACAGTGTTACTTTCTGTGTGTTTACCGCTGATCTTTATTTTCCACAATTAATGAGAGGACAGTTTTGATGATTAATAAGGTTTATTTCCATTGATTACTGAATAGTGCATACGCGTAATGTTGTGTTGTATTAGTGTCTCTATGGCAACCAGAGGCGTACGAATTGAATGTTTGTTTATAGTTTCGTTAGTTACCAATTTACTTCCGGTGGAATCTCAGGTTTAATAGTTTATAAACGTCTTGAAACTAACTAACTTGAAATGTCATACAATGCTATTAATTAAAACTTTATTATCTTTATTGCTGGAAAATAATTGTCTGTTTTAATAAACAACACATTTTCATTATTATTACTTTTTATTTTCAGACCTGAAGCCGGTGAAGGAGGAAAGAGAAGAAACAAGTGACGTGGAGAATAAGCAGCAGCTTTTCAACAGTGTGGCTCAACAAGCCTCCATTAGTTGTGTAAAGACAGAGAAGAGTTCCTCAGACCAAACACCAGAAGATAAACCAGCGTCTGCTTTCCTTCACAGTGGAGATGTACAAACTCAGTCAGAAACTCACACTGAAGAGAAACCTTTCACACGCCGTCACTCGGATCAGACGTTCACTAGTGAAGAAAGCCTGCCGTGTCATTTACACACGTTTCCATCTAAAGAGCAACATCACAAACCTGTTGAGTTTCACACAAGTAGGAAGCACAAGTGTCTTCAGTGTGATAAAAGTTTCACTCGTGAAGCCAATCTGAATGTTCACATGAGGATTCACACCAAAGAGAAACCTTTCTCCTGTTCTCAGTGTGGGAAGAGCTTTACACAAAAAGTAAGTCTGAAAAGACACATGAAGATTCACACCGGTGAAAAACCTTTTATCTGTTCTCAGTGTGGGAAGAGCTTCTCACGAAATTCAGATCTGAATGTTCATATGAAAATTCACACCGGTGAGAAATCTTTCTCCTGTTCTCAGTGTGGAAAAAGATTCCCACGTAGGAGAGACCGTAATCGGCATATGATGATTCACACCGGTGAGAAACCTTTCTCCTGTTCTCAATGTGGGAAAAACTTCTCACAAACAGGAAGTCTGGCGATTCACATGAGGATTCACACTGGAGAGAAACCTTTTATTTGTTCTCAGTGTGGGAAAAACTTCTCAGACAAAGGAAGTCTGACGATTCACATGAGAATTCACACCGGTGAGAAACCTTTCTCCTGTACTCAGTGTGGGAAGAGCTTCTCACAAAAAGTAAGTCTGAAAAGACACATGATGATTCACACCGGTGAGAAACCTTTTATCTGTTCTCAGTGTGGAAAAAGATTCCGAGATGAGAGAAACGTTAATCACCACATGAGTATTCACACTGTTGTTAAACCTTTCTATTGTCTTCAGTGTGACAAGAGTTATACTTGTAAGCAAAACCTAAAGCGTCACATCAGAACTCACTCGCACGGTTAAGAAACCTTTCTTGTGTCTTCAATGTCCGTTAAGTTTCTCACGGAAAAAAGGTCTGAATAATCACAATGTCATTCTTTGTTTGTCTAAATTCGCACAGCAAGAATTCATGAGATTCATGCCATTGTTGTAGCATCTGTGTTTGCATTTTTTGTGTTTTTTTTACTGTGTTTGACAATTATTTAATAAAATTGCAGTGATCTGTAACATTTACTCACTGATTTGTTTATTCATCGAAATTGGAGTTCACAATTTCACAGTAATTATGAGACACTAGTCGTAATTATGAGATACTAAATCGTAATTATGAGATGAGTTGGACCAGTGGTTCAGTGTGTGTGGGAGTTCAACACTAGATGGTGCCAGTCACAGAAAAGGTGCTTCTCCAGTAAACATTTTTAAACATTTCTCCAGAAAAATATTTACCACAAGTCACCCAGAAATGGCAACATCGAAGAAACGCAAGATAGCAAGTGAGTGTAGAAGATTTCAAACACGGTGGGAAAATGAATATTTCTTTAAAGAAATTCAAATCAGTCAGAAGAATGCCATGGTCGGGCTTCTATAATTTCTTTCTTTAGCTCAATGGTTGTTTTATTTTAAAACCTTGCTCTCGCATTTATCTTGCACATCTTCATTCATTGCATTCATCTAGCTGTCTTTACGCATTTCTCTTCACTGCATGAGATCGAGGGAGTAGTTCGGTAGAGTCGGTAGAGTAGACCAGCGCTGGTCAGTGGATGAAATGGTACTGGGTGAATCAGATTAGTGCCGAACATACCAAACGTAAACAACTGTATTTTAAAAAAACTATACGGAAATGGTTCAAGTTGTTTTTTAATTAAGTAGTAAAACTTTATTCGTAGTATAAATGAGGAACTATAATTGTGTCAGTTTAAAAATATTTTTTTAAAGGATTTTAAAAAATGAATAAATTGATAATGTATAATTCAAAAATTTGATATTTGATACAAGAAAATTGTAATATCATAATGGGACCTTTCTTGGTGAGTTAAAATGTTAAATCACTTTTTTTTGTATTTTAGTTGTTACACTTTGCCTGCCCTGCTCGCCCGGACTCCACCCCTTGTCACGTCTCTCGTTTGTCACGCACACCTATCTCATGTTGTTGGTTAATCACCTGCCCTATTTAGTTCTCCTCAGTGTGTCTCCCTTCGTCTGTTGTCGTCAGAACTCCCTCGTGTGTATTTGCAGACCCTCCGTGACCTACCTGTATCTCCGTAGTCAATTAATTGTAAATTAATAGTATTGACCTTCCCTGCCGCCGTGTCCGTCTAGTGCCAGTTCCCGGTCCGGGCGGTCACGGAGGCAGCGGATATTTCATTACCGTTCATTGTCCTTTCGCTCCCTGTCGTTTAGGTCCCTCGCTCTCCGGTCCCCCGCGTCCCATCCATTGTCTGCACGTTCTTTGTTTCGTCCCTATCGTCCACGTCTGAGTCCCCCGTGTCTTCCAGGAACTGCTACCGAGGTAACAGTCCCTGGACCTGGGATTTCCGGGTATTCCAAGTTTTCCGAGCATTCCAAATTTTCAGAGCTTTCCGAGTCTGAGAGTCTCCAGTCCGCGTTTCTCAAGCCTGAGTTTTCAGATCTTGAGTTTCCTGAGTCCGGGTTAGTGCTCTCCGAGTCCTCTGTGCCTTCAAACCGCTCGGCACCGCTTGGCAGGTGGTCACGTTTTCCCTAGACCAGTGGTAACAAGTAAAGGTGAAATTGAAATTTCCAGTTCTTCTCCAAGGTTCAACTTCGCATCTACAAATCCAGTGTGTGCTGCCACTCAGACTCAGCCCGAGTTTAACTGTGAAGATGTAAACCTTAACTCGTCTTTGCAAAGTGACCCTGATCTTCTAACCTGTAAACCAGACCCTGAAGAGAGTTGCTCAAATTCCTCAGTAGCAGAGTGTTGCACAACTTGTGAGGTACGTCAAAAAGGTGGCAAACTGAATCAGAAGATCCCTGTTGCTCTGGTACATCCTGCGCAGATAATGGCCGAACCACATGAGCGGTTGGGGTTTGTGTAGCCCCGCTACCCAAAACCAACGGTGGTAACCATTGTGTACTGACTCATATGTGCCCTGCAACTAGGTTCCCTGAAGCAGTTCTTTTGCGCGCCGTCAAGTTTCAAGCCATCGCCGCAACTCTTGCTCTGTTGCTGCTCTTTTCTGTTTGGGTGGGAGGTCATGCCGTTCTTCATGTGTGCACCGACAGCAACCCCTCAACTTCTCAGGCCCAGATGTCAAGCTACACGCAATGGTTGATGCGGTGGGCTATGGTTCTACAGAAGTATGGCCTTAAACTTTGTCATCCAAGAAAGGGTCTGAAAATGTTTTATGCTCTGTCGAGAACTAAGGATGCTGAAAGTGTGTGTAGAGTGTGTGTGTTTGTTTTTTCTCTTTTTCCTTCTCCCTTCTGTGTAGGGCATACAAAAAAAGGAAAAAACTTTTAGTGGTGGAGGTGTTACGTCCTGGGACGTGTTTATTTTCAGTGAGTGAATGGTATGTTCTGTGGCTGTTGAAGACTGTCAGATCTACATGCCTCTGAAAAAAGGGAATGCCTGCTCCTTACATTCACTTCTGTCATGTCTTGATGACATCAACGCCTGGATGTCTTTAAGTTTCTTAAATTTAATAGTAAAAAAACAGAAGTTGTGTTATTTGAGCCGAGCTGATGTTCTGGCCCAGTTTGAGAAACAGGTAGTCACTAATCTGGGTTTCAAGATGGATCGTGATTTTAAACTGGACTCCCAAATTAACGCAGTGGTGAAAACAAGCTTTTTCATAGAGGTAAAGCCCTTTCTGACACGGCAGCAGCTTGAGGTACACTGAAAAAAAAAATCTGTTGGATTTACATGAAATTATTATGGAAATCGGTTCCACATATTAAAGTTAAGTAAGCTTCAAATAAGAAATATTTGATAATTGTACTGAATTTTTATGAACTAAACTTACATGACATGTTTATGTAAATATAAAAGACACGTTTAAGGCTATTGCGTTAAAAAATATTGGGTTAAATAAACATGATTTTTTTTATTTTAATATAAAAGATACGTTTGAGGCTAATATGTTAAAAAATCTCATGTTGAACAAACATGATTTTTTCGTTTTTAATCTAGTACCTGGTTATTCATCCATCCATTATCTAAACTGCTTAGCCTGTTCAGTGTCTCAGTGGGCAACCAAGCTGTCAATGTTACTGTACTTTTTTTTTTTCTTCCATACATTGTGTCTTGACATAAAAATTAGTAAAAACTGACAGCAAAATTTGTAACTGACATCATAACACAAACAAAAATTTTCTCGCAACAAAATTCAACTGTATTTAGTCATCTGGACAACATGCTGCTTAAACAGTACATCAGATAACCTGTGTTCCTTTTAAAAGAACCACTTAAACAAGTGAATTGACTCTTAATTCCCCAATACCCTAATATTTAAATAAAAACTGTCCATAATAATTTTTGCCTTCTTAATTTAATTTTAAAAAATTTCATTCTTTAAAGTTGTGTAATTGTTTTATTACTTAAATGTTAATAAATGATGACCAACATGACCTGAACAAAATAAACATTTATGTAATAAAAACAATAACAACTTTAAAGAGTAAATCTTTTTTTAAACTCACAAGCAGTGAATTGAAAAGTGCAGCAGTGCGTCTTTACAGACAGGTTACTTTGGGCTTTGTTGGAGCGGATGTTTCTCTCAGGCTCCATGATCACTTTCTGTAGAACTTCAAATGTATAGTTCAAGTTTAAAGCAGACATCAGGCCAAACAACATGGCGGCAGCAAATGCAACGTTGTCCAGATCTTGTAGAATTGTCTGGTCTTCAAGAACAATGCCAATGTCCTCTGGGTTATCACTGCGTTGGACGACGTCTTTGTCTTCTACCTGCACAGTTAGAAAATTTGATAAAAAAACATAATAAATTAAACAGAAACTCTTGCTGTGTCATGGTCAAACATTGTGGGGAGAATGTACCGTATTTACTCGCTCATAAGTCGATCCGCTTACAAGTCGACCGTCCCAGTTCAGCTGTCGGAGGAAAGAAATGAGAGAAAAGTGAAAAGATAAAAATGAGTAGAAACCCAATATTGTGTTTAATATATAGTAAAGTCAATTCCCGTTATTTGGGGCCCATTGGGGTACTAAAGCGGCGCACCCCATTCCAAAATAAGACGAGAAGTAACCCTTAAAATAGCATCACTTTATTTTTTCACAACAACCTGTTCAGATGCTCTTTACTCCTATAGAAATGATAAAACTATTCAGACATTCTTGGTGGTAAGAAGCACAGAATCAAAGTAAACCTGTTTATTTAGGTTTGTATTAATCTATTCAAGTTATTGTTGTTTATGTTTAAGGTTCATTTTGTTATTGGTATGGTTGCATTACAATTTTAAAGATTTGTGGGAAAAGTTCCCTGCCCCTTTAAGAGAAATGCGGTTCTCGCGAACGCTGCTGACTCGTGTTTTGGGAATAAATACTACGTTTGAAATCCACTGTGTGAGTGTGACTCGTTCATTTGTGAAGCCTCAGGCTTTTACCTTAATTTAAAGAGCTGAGCTGAGACGCGTGGCCGAGGTAGAGAGAGTGAGATGCACACTCACACGCACAAACAGACCAAAAAAAGCTTTGAAAAAAACAACATCAACAGGACTACTTACCTTGAGAACACACTCTCTTGCAAAATCAACATCATCTTCCTATAAGAGTAAACAGCAGCGAGTTAGAGTAGAATATTTTTTTCCGTAATGCTTTTACCCCGCGGTAGCTAGCCGGCAACTTCTTATTGCCGTTGCTTTGCCTTAATCATGTTATCACTACAGGTATACGGTAGCTCTAGCTAAGCAACTGCTTTAAACTCCCGAAAAGACAAGACACACACATTCAAACAAACAGTAACCATTAAAATGTCAGTCATTTAGCGAAATGTTACGCTTGCTAAGCTAACATTAGCCTTAACATTGACTGTTTTATAGCAAATTATAGCGGTTTCAAACTCACAATTTACAGTAATAGCTCCCACTCACTGGTCGTATATAACTACCTCTCAGCCTGAAAAAGATTTTATTTCTACATTTTACTCACCTCAGAGAGAAGTCTTGCAGTCTTAAAAGTCCCAGTCCGAGTGAAAAGATGGCGGACGGCTGCAGTCACTTTCCCTCCGGATTTCAAACGAGAGGGCGGAGCTTCCACACTAAACACAACTATTTTAGGTGTTCTTAACATGACTGACTCTTGTTAGTTTAACATTCGCATAAATTTAAAGGATTTTAAAAGACTCATTCATGTTTAGAGGGAGAACATAATTCAGTTATGTAGAATATATAAGATACATATTTGTAAAGTATACAACCCCCCTGAACCATTTTTTTCAGTGTAGTAATCCACGCCTTTATTACATCGAGGCTGGATAACTGTAACTCCTTATATTTTGGCATCACTCATTACTGTCACGTCTCCATCTGGTTCAGAACGCTGCTGGTCGGAGCGCGTAAGAGAGAGCATCACACCAATTTTACCTTCTCTTCACTGGCTCCCTGTGCACCACAAAGTGAATTTTAAGATCCTTATATTTGTTTTTAAATTCCTAAACTGCCCCGCCCCGTTTTCTTATCATATTGTTTCTTAAAGTCTTGTTTTACATTGTGTTGCTTTTACTGTTTTTAGTTGTCCTTTTGGACCCTCTGTGTACACACTTAGTTGTCAACTGTGGTGGTTTTAAAATGCTTTATAAATAAAGTTGTCTGATTGATTATTGTAATATGTTACTTTTGTAACGTGTTACTCCCAACACTGCTAATAATGTGATATTCCTAATAATACTCCACAATAATAATAATAATAATATTATAACTTCATATATACTTTTGAAAAAGTTTATTCAACCAATTATTCAGACGGCCAGGAGTTTAATACTGTAGAGACCTGCGTCTAACGAAGAAGAAAAAAAGAATTACATTAAAAATACCTATGTAAGAGGATGTCGCCGCCCCGCCCCGCCCCCTAGGCGCTGCAGTGCGTACCTTATTTTTCGGTATTAAAAGTGGTAAACAGGTTAAACATTTTCACTTTTGGAACACTGCTGGCACCAGAGCTGCATATCGTTTCAGATTTATCACTAAAGGCTTTTCAAACGGAGACGTGTCGTTCCAGGGCGTTTACTGGCGGTGGCGCACGAGGACCGTTACATCCGCCGGGAGACGGGCGCCTCCCATTGGCTGATCCGGCGCTTTGAGGAGCGGCGGCGATGCGCGCAGCTCCAGACGGGAGATGGGAGAGCAGGAGGCTGGACACGCATCGCTGGGTGGGCGCTCGTCACTTTAGAGACACTTTTCGCTCAAGTCCTGCCGAGTTCGGACCTCCAGATCAAGACTCCTTCCGACGCTCCGACATGAACGCGACCCTCAACCGGACGGACGGCGGCGGGCTCTTCCTGAACCGGACTCAGGACGTCCTGCTGTGCTGCAACCTGTCGTCGGTGGTGACGGACAGCGGCTTGTCCTCGGCCGCCCCGGACGAGCGGAGCCTCTTCATCATGAGGATAGTTCAGATCGCGGTGATGTGCGTCCTCTCCCTCACCGTGGTCTTCGGCATCTTCTTCCTGGGCTGCAACTTGCTCATCAAGTCGGAGGGCATGATCAACTTCTTGGTGACGGACCGGAGACCGTCCAAAGAGGTGGAGACGGTGATGGTGGGCGCGTACTAGGGCGCGGTGAGGAGAAGAACTGGACAGTGTTACGTGCCCCGATGTTTGTTTGGAGACCCGGAGCTCAGTTTTACGCACACGCCATTCCCCCGTTTACCCGACGAAACAAAGCACAACGACCGGAATGGACCCCGAAGTCTTGCATTAAAGTCTTAAATGTGTGTTTTCGCGCGAGGCGAGTGTTATTCTGAAAGCGCGCGCGCGTGTGTGTGTGTGTGTGTGTGTGCGTGTGTGTGCGTGTGTGTGGCCGGTGAAGCGCGTGTGATCGCGCGCACAGAATAATCAATTGTTGTGTAACGCGGTGGAGGAAACATGTTTGATGTAATAAATTGCATTTCGAACGAGACACTTTCTTTCTTTCGTGTATGACCTTATTAATAAATCACATTAGATCATTCCAAAACAGTCGCTTTAAAGTTTTGATATTTTAGCTCTTTTTTCCCCTCATTGGTTACTCCATTCCAAACGCCACTGCGTTTTCCATCATTCGACGAACGCGGACAAAACATTTTCGAAATCAGACTTTAATTTCACGCACTGTTGAAAGCAGTGCAATCACGCCGAAATGACACATACGAAATACTAATAACAACAACGATATTATGCTAAAAACATTTTCTTACATTTAGCTTTAAAGAATGGTCTTTAGTATTTAAGCTTTTCCGAATTGTTTGTGTAAGTGACACCAACATACAACTGAAAATATTAGTTTGTAAAGATTTGTGCTAACTTGGAAAGAGAGGTAGCGAGACATGGAGACAAAAAGAGAACAAGAGAGAAGGAGAGATGGGGACAAAAAGGAGAGAGTGGAACATAGAGAATGTGAGGAACACAGTGAGAGAGACCCATAGAAAGAAATTTAGAGTGAGAGAGAGAAAGACTGAGGGAGAGCCAGTGAGATGGAGAGAAAGAGAAAACAAGAACGAGAGCACACACAGACGTGGCAGAATGAAAGAGAGAGGGACTGGAAAAGTTGAAGAGGGATGTGAAATAACAAAAGAGGGATGACAGAAGGGGAGGAGCGACAGAAATCTGCTAGCAGAGACAGTGAGATATTTGGAGAGATGTATAAATAAGCTTCTATCTGACAGCTGTGTCCGCGAGACAAGCCGTGTAAACGATTTTTATCCGCTCCAGAAAGAAATTGAGGTGAATTTCCATGTTTCCGGAGACGAAAGTGAAGTTGACATGTTTCTTTGGAGAACCACGTGAAGAAACAGCAGAACTTGATGATCCAGCGCCTACAGGAGCAGTGGGTTCCGGACCGGATCCAGGTGGACCAGTAGACCCAAACACATCTGATTCTGCATTATGATTTTACAGTAGATATAATTATATCCATCCAACCATTCAGTGGGAGCTGGAGCCATTTCCACAATTCTGAACCTGAAGGCGGGACTCTGGTTTAGTTGGCCAACCAATCACAGAGAGGGACACAAACACATGCATGTACACTCTCACTCACGCCTACTATTTTCAAAACCCTATTCACCTTAAGCATGTTTTTGGACTGTGGGGGAAAGCTGGAGACCTGGAGGAAACCCATGCAAGCAGGGAAAACATGCAAACCCCTCAAGCTGTTTTGCCCTCTGATTTCAAATGTTGGGTCCAGAAAAGTATTTTATAAAGAATGGGTGGAGAGTGAGAAGCTTGGTGTCGCAGAGCTAAGCGACGTGGTTAAAATGGGAAATGAATGTGAACACAAAACACACTGAGCTGACTCTCGTTGAATGAGAGAGACAAAAATGTGAAAAAATAAACTTGAAATAACTTGCGTTTGCTATTTGTTCCATTGCATTAAAATGTGTGTGTGTGCATTTTACATCTTATTTTGCATCTAATTGCATTGCGTTGTATTTTATTGTATTGTACTTTCATTGTTATTTTTGTTTCGTATTTTATCTTATTATCTTTGCTCTTTTCTACATTTCTATTCATTGATGTTGCCCCCCCCCCATTTATAAATAACAAATTTGAGTTGATTTTGTGTGTGTGTGTGTGTGTGTGTGTTCTTGCATTTAACACAAGTGGGGGTCAGAAGTGGGGGTTTAATTAGTTTTTAGTGGGGTCATTTGAGAATATGTGGGGTCTTTGAATAAGTTTATTTATATAGCGGTTTTCTTAGTTCAAGACCAAAGTCGCTATGCAGACTGAGATCACTGAGATACATAGGAGCTAGAATGTTTAATGCTTTATAAGTTGTTAAGAGAATTTTAAATATAATTTGACATTTCACGGGTAACCAGTGTAGCGACATTAACACTGGACTAAAATGGTCATACTTTTTTGTTCTGATCACTAATTGAGCCGCCGCATTCTGAACTAACTGAAGTTTATCCATTATTCGGGCAGGAGATCCTCCCAGAAGACTATTACAGTAATCTAACCTGAGGTCATAAGCGCATGCCTGAGTTTTTCTGCATCCGACCTAGAGAGCATACGGCGTAGCTTTGAGACATTCCTGAGGTGGAAAAATGAGGTTCTGCAGACGTTGTTGAGGTGGTTTTCAAATGAAAGTTCAAAAATATCACCTAAGTTTTTCACTGTTGAAGGTTCCAAAACTTTGAAGTATAAGGTTCCAAAACTTCGAAGGATTTTAAAGCAGAGGTTATAACTGAGTGTTTGTTAAGTAAAGAGGGAAGGGGAATATTTTAATGGTTTGGTTTACAGTGAGGAGATTGTGTGTGTGTGTGTGTGTGTGTGTGTGTGTGTGTGTGTGTGTGTGTGTGTGTGTATGTGTAAATATCAGATCAGATATCGGTTTCAGCTCAAGCTCAATATTAAATGACTTAAGCCGCGAACCCAAACTCCATGACGGGGACGTCTCTAGTCAAGAGCTTTACAGAGCGTCCAGCACAGAGAGACTCGAAAGTTCCCTCTGCTAATGAAACCGTCCCTCAGATTAGAGTTCAAAGCCGTGTTCAGATGTTTGCTAGCCATCATTAGCATTAGCGTCGGATCAAAGCTCCATTCTGTGTGATGGAGATTGCAGCGCACGGATGAATAGATCTGACGCGCCGCCGCCTCGGACACCTCTATTAATAAAAGCGAGGCGAGAAAACGCTGAATTACTTCACACCGGCCCGTCGGGGTCGAGAATCTTTCCTTCCTACTACCGCGCACGTGAACAAAGACGTAAAACTTCAAATGGACGACTTTAAAGTAATCACTTGAGATAATTATGAGAACATCCATATCACTGAATTTGGTTGACTTCCATTCCATCTATTCTTCTTCTACTTGTCCTTTCCTTTCATCCCTTGTTTTTATCTTGACTGATGAAAGCATCCGTAACCATGGCTATAGGTGTGGCGCTAGCTGGTGATTGGTCGGCCACTGCTGATGCCATGCCATGTGATTGGCAGCTTGCAGCAGGTGGATTTTGGACAGGCAGTTTGTTGGTGGATGTTTTTTCTATCATGTTGCGGGTGAAGATGAGGAGGTGGACGCTGGTGGACTGACAGACCAAGACCTTCCATCATCTGAAACACTCAAGGGAAGAAAGATGATTGACTGACTGTATGCGACAGACTGAGGGAGTCTGTGTGACACACACACACACACACACACTCCCCAACTGTGTGTGAGAGTCTGCGTGTGAGAGTGTTAATCTCAGCTTCAGCTTCTCTGTTGCCGCTTCATCTGAATGATATTATAGATGCAGAACAGTAAATAAATCTTTCCTGTCAAGTGTAAACATATCATAACTCACTGGATGAGTGGGAGAACATAGACGTGCTGAGAGAAAAGTGAAAACTCACTGTGTCGGTGAAACTGCCATCACTGCGTCAGCTTTTTTAATGTCGCGTGGCTGAATATAAGCCCTATAGCAATTAGCCTCCTGCTAGCACTAGCAGCGATAGCATTAGCAATTAAAATTCAAACAGCGTAATTGCCTTGAATGAAAATGAACCTTGAGAACAAACGACATGATCAATAATCTAGAGCTTCAGGTCAGTATGTTCCTCTTCATCTTCATCCTCCGACTGAGACTAAAGCGTCTGTCCCAATTAAAACCTTGACCAGCGGCTGGATCAGTGCTGAAGCCTTCATTCACTGACCTGAATTTATCTGTGATCAGTGTGTGTGTGTGTGTGTGTGTGTGTGTGTGTGTGTGTGCGTGTGTGTGTGTGTGTGATCAGTGGATTCTGCCTGAGACAAAAATATAAAGCATATAACGTCAATTCTATTCATCCATCATCAATCTATCCATTAACCCATCCATCTATCAGTCTATTCTTCCAATTCTTCCAAGCTGAGTGAATGTCCTTTGGGCATCAAGTTTAAAAAAAAAGGTTTAAAAAAACAGTAATGGTTAAATGTTATTTTTAAGTGTAGTATAGTATATTTCCAGTAGGGCGTGCTGTTATTTAACTTGCTATGTCCATACATGGGCTTATTTACATATTGTATTACTTACTTCTATAACACTGCCAGTGGTAGGTCACACGCCGTTACATAAAGACAACGTAATTACTTGTGATTGCTTCTGACTTGAAAAGTGGAAAAATGATTTTTTATATTGTTGCTTATATTTTTAGCTTCAAAATGGTTTTGAGCTTCTAAAATTGGCAGTTTTTATTCATTTAATTCACAAGAGCGATTATTTTATCTCAGACACAATTGCGAATATTGCCGTCAATAGACGCACCTGTCATTTTTCGAAGGAGATTACCGTTCTTCCTCCTCAATAGGTGGAGTCGACCGATTGACAGGCCGACTCCGCCTCTTACTGTAAGACTGTAATTTAGCTTGTTTCATGAAAATATGACTTGGTTTTTACTTATAACTGTGCAATTTTAAACGACAATCCAGGAACAACACATCCAAACTGTGGTCACAAACCCCCTGAGATCTGTGCAGAGCCACCAAATTTGCCTCGGATCCGAAAGCCAAAGGCCATAAGCATGTTCTGCCAGAAAGCACGGCAGCAAATGTTTCCGGTGACAAAAGTTTCACACCAGGATTTAGAGACCATCTTCCATTCCTCCTTGCAGATCCTCTCCACTTTTTTTGTCGGAAGGTAAACCTCACGAAGAAATCCTCACCACTCTGGTGAAGTTTTTTGTCAAGGATAAGTCTGTACCTAGCCGCACTTACATATGATATTTTAACATTTGATTCTTCCTGTCCCAGCTGCTTTGTACCTATTGCACATTATTTGGTACATTTTTGTAAAATTGCACATTTCTTCAATAAAGCATTTTCACTGTACTGTGATAAATAACATTGTCAAAAACCTAAAAAGATTGTCTAGAAAGGCTGCCTAATCCAGATGCTCGGAACCAAAACCCACATGCACACTAGAGTGTCAAAACCTTTTCATTAAGACGTTTGCTTATAGCGTCTTCTTTGTCTGTTTTGACCCCCATTCTGAGGTTCTGAGTGATCTAGATCTCAGCCTGGAGGACCTGCTCTTGCATCCAAGGAAGATGGCATCTTTTAGAAGCATCAGAAGAGTGATATCTACACTGGCTTTTCTGGCCCCCTAGAGTGTCGGACAGGCTTTTCTCTGGACCGCTAGATCAAATGATGTGTGATGTCACTCCCAGGACCATCGTGAAGATCTTGTGCCACGCCTCACTAGCCACTCAGGAGAAAGACAATATTTTTCCGGAACTATCATCACAAACACTTTGTAATGTTAGAATGCCAGAGGAGACTGTCACCAGTGAGTCTGACTCAGCACCTGAGTGTCACAGCAAACAGAAAACGTATAATCACGTGATATTTCAGTTACTTCTTTTGTATAATTCTGTGTTTTTCTGTTTTAATGGAGTGCTGCAGGACATTACTGAGAAAGAATTTTTGACTGAGAAAGAAATTGACTTTTTTTATTTATTATTTTTTCAACAATTTTTTGGCTACTTTGTACTTGTAACTGAGTATCAAAAATATAAGCAACTATTACTCATGGCTACAATTGTGATTGTGCACGAAAAGTCAACGTCTTTTTCTATCGTTAAATTCTTGGGCAGATGAGGTGATATCGCCATCTGCGGGGTGCTGAAGGTACTCTTTATCAGCTAAATCAATCAAAGTCGAATTAGCACTTTAACTTGATTTAAAACTAAGCACTTTTTAATATCTTTTTAATACCTTTTTAAAACACCGTTTCTCTTTTTTTTAATGTTTGCAAAGTTTATTTATTTATTTATTTGTTCATTTTATTATAACACTGTGTATGTCTGTGTTGTGTGGTTGTCTGCCGGACACATGAATTTTCTCCCTTGGGAGATTAATAATGGTTCATTCATTCATTCATTCATTCATTCAAATCATGTGAGCGTCAATTAGCAGTTGCACTTTTTGTCTGACAATTAGTTATTTTTCTTAATTTTATTTTTGTTCTACTATTTTGAAACAGTGAGGCGTTTTTTTATTTCTATTTTGGGAAATAAAACATCATAAACAAAGAGTTCCTTGATTTTCAAATGTATTGGTGCATTTGAGCCTAAATTCAGTAAGAGTAAAATAATAAAGTTCTATTAAAATAGTATTCTTTGCGACATTTACTCCCGTTTTCTTGGAATTGGTCAGTTGTAAACGGAGGTATAAGGTATCCCAATCTTTACTCATGTATGGTTTTCAGGTACTCTTCACACCTCTGAAACAATGCATCTAAACAATTTTACTACAATGCAATATGTACAAAGAGTTAAAAATGCAAAACTGTCTTTACTTCTCAAACACGCCGTGTACGTATATAGGGTTTGTATTTAGGTCAAAATGTGTAACTTCGTCCCTAGTTTTCACAGGAACGCAGCACTGAAGCGTCTCTGTAAGGCCGTAATTAAACAATCAGGGAACAGCACGTCAAATCTTTGGTCACAAACCCCCTGAGATCCGCACAGAGCTGCCATACTCGCCTCAGTGATCGGATCCCAAAACCCATGAGCGCAGCTGAATGTTCTGCCAGGAAGCACGACCACAAATGTGTCTGGTCACGGAGGACTGAAGCAGATCTCCAGAGACAGACACACCGTGGCGTTGTCATGGCTGTGTTGTGGAGCGTTTACCGTCTCCCCTGCGCTTTCCTGACTCTCCTGAGTCTCGCCGGGATCTTCAGCATTACACCTCCACCGCTGAGATGCTGAAATATGAATGAGCCACAACATCAGCTGCACACGTCCAGAGAAACAGGCAGCGGATGAATAATGGATTGTGCTATTAAACACCTCAGCAGATGATGAAGCCCCTGCTCAAATTCATCATCCATTATTGAGAAGGTGATTGGGAACATTATTCTTCGGAACCTTCTGATCCGGGCACATTAAAGTCCAAACATATCATTGCACTATTAAGAAAACAAATGACTTTATTGCTGCAAAAACAGCTTTGAGCTCATGCAACTTTGTGGTTAAAGTTGAGGAGAACTTCTGTGAGTTCAGTGAACTTGACTTCAGTTCTTCAGACAAATTGTGCTCTGCGTTTAACCCATCAAGTAAACCACGTGCACACTGAAGAGAGCACACACAAACCCGGAACAGTGGGCAGTCTTGAGCAGTGGTGTCGGGGGGCACGTGGGGTCAGTGTTTTGCCCAAGGACAATGGAACTCACATCAATTGGGTGGCAGGTCAAAATCCCCACATCTGGATCACAACTGATGATAGATGGATGGATAGGCGGATGAACAGGCAGACAGACAGACAGACAGACCAATAGATAGAAAAATTCAAATATAGATAGATGGATGATGGATGGAGGGATGGATGTATGAATAGATGGTTGGATAGACGGATGGATAGACAGACAGACCAATAGATAGACAAATCTAAATATAGATAGATGGATGATGGATGGATGAATTGGTGAATGGTTAGATAGACTGATGAACAGACAGACCAAGATAGACAAATGTAAATATAGAAAAATAGATGGATGATGGATAAATGAATGGTTGGATAGACGGATGGACAGAAGGACCAATAGACAAATCTAAATATAGATAGATGGATTATGGATGATGGATGAATGAATGAATGGTTGGATAGACGGATGGACAGACAGACCAATAGATAGACAAATCTAAATATAGATAAATGGTTGATGGATGGATTAATCGGTGAATGGTTGGATAGACTGATGGACAGACAGACCTAGAGATAGACAAATCTAAAAATAGAAAGACAGATGGATGGATGTATGAATGGATGGTTGGATAGACAGATGGACAGACAGACCAATAGATAGACAAATCTAAATATAGATAGATGGATTATGGATGGATAGATGGATGGATAGATGGATGGTTGGATAGACGGATGGATAGACAGACAAACCAATAGATAGACAAATCTAAATATAGAATTTTTTTGCTTTGGTTTATTGATGACTGACATTCCAATCTCTCTTTTACTTTCATCCCACTGCTCTCAGTCTGGTTTGGCTCTTCATTCGAAAGAGTTTGAGCAGCTCTGAGTTTGATCCACACCATCAGTCACAACACTGTGTGTGAGCAATCGTTACTGCTGCACAAGTTTCCACATGAGACTCGATCAATACAGTGAGTAGAGATCCATGCTGTTGTCACATGTCTCCCTCTCTCTCTATCTCTCTCTTTCACACACACACACACACACACACACACACACACACACACACACACGCACACTAAGCTATTTCTTAAAAACTGTGTGCTTTGTATTTCATATGTGTGTAGTTTGTGTAATGGCGCAACACAACTGCTGTGGATACTTTGGTCCTAAGTTCAGACTGTCTTCTGATTATATTAAACTTGCAACATGCTTCCATTTTTGCTTCCACTCTGCCTCCATCTAGCCTTGAAAAAGTCATTTTAAAATTGGTTTGTTGTGCCGGCAAGTGGATTGAACAAGCAAGGTCTACTTTGTGTTGTAAACTTTACAGATGATTTTCCAGTCACAGATATTTCTGCTCAGTGTCTTTATACCAGCAGAACCTTTGAAGAGAATAACTAATTAGGAATTATTAATTAAGTTGTTGTTAATTCTTCAGTGGAGACATGTACAGTGCTCGGAAATCTCCCACCCGACTAGACTGTGTTGAACGTCTAGTGAAGGCACTTTGAGGAACCAGTCTACCCGGGATTTGAACCTGCAACTTTCTGATCATAAGACCAGCTAAGCACTATAGGCCTTGAGTTGAAACACCTCACCCAATCCACACTGCACAACCCTTCTGTGACCTTTTGCTGATGGTAAGCCAAGTAAAAGTTGAACTTGT
>CM051505.1:15084010-15120605 GCA_028031935.1 Paedocypris micromegethes
ATTTCCGGAACGAATTTTCCGGCATTTGTCTGTTCACACATACGTGTGTGCAGGATAAATACCGGTATTTTTCCGGGAATGTCAGTATGTGTGAAAGGGCCTAATGAGTGAGAGAGAAAACAAGACTGAAGGTGAGTGAGTGAGTGAGTGAGTGAGTGAATAAGTGAGTGAGTGAGAGAGTGATTGATTGATTGATTGATTAAGTGAGTGGGTAGGTGAGTGAGTGAGTGCGTGCGTGCGTGCGTGCGTGAGTGATTGATTGATTAAGTAAGTGAGTGGGTGGGTAGCTGAGTGAGTGAGAGAGGGAGTGATTTATTAATTGATTGATTGATTGATTAACTGAGTGGGTAGGTGAGTGAGTGAGTGAGTAAGAGAGTGATTGTTTGATTGATTGTTTGATTGATTGATTGATTGATTGATTGATTGATTACGTAAGTGAGTGGGTAGGTGAGTGAGTGAGTGAGTGGATAAGTGAATGAGTGAGTTAGTGAGTGAATAAATGAGTGAGTGAGTAAGTGATTGATTGATTAATTAAGTGAGTGGTTAAGTGAGTGAGTGACCAGGTGAGTGAGTGAGCGAATGAGTGGATAAGTGAATGAGTAAGTGAATAAGTAAGTGAGTGAGTGATTGAGTGAGTGATTAAGTGAGTGAATAAAGAAGCATGTCTCTCTTCCTCTCTTTTTGAGTCTAAATAACTCACTGAGAGAGAAAGAGGAAGAGAGAAAAGGGACAGAAAGAGAGGGGGAGGGAGGGGAGTGCACAAGAAAGTGAATCGAGAGAACAGAATTTACTGTTTTTCTCAATCGCTAAGACATTTTTTATTGCTGCTCTTCTCGAAACTCTAAACACACTCGCAAAACTAATCTTTCACCCAAAACAGTTCAAACTGAGCTCAAAACTGAACTATGTGATCAAATCATGTCTCGAGTCTGTCAGAAAGAAAAGCACTAGTGATCAGTCACCAAACACTATGAAGACAAATGCAAAACACAACGCT
Organism: Paedocypris micromegethes; assembly: GCA_028031935.1. NCBI lineage: Eukaryota > Metazoa > Chordata > Actinopteri > Cypriniformes > Paedocypris > Paedocypris micromegethes. The sequence goes on from CM051505.1 coordinate 15,085,008, forward strand.
CAGAGCGTGAAGCAGGAGAAATAAAGGTTGTTCACTGTAGGATAAAAGCACATTACAAAACAAAGAAAACCTGCGCATTTAGCACAAAAAGACAAAACGCATTTGCACATATTAGCACGTATTTTCATGCGCTTTCATGCGTTTATGCTCAGTCTGCTGCTCTTGAGGACACGGTCGACAACAGAGAGACTGACTGTTGATATTCTCAAAATGTTCATGGTCCTAAATGATCTTCTGCTGAATTTCACTTAGTTTACCATAATAGCATTGTTGTTACGGACCTTGTCAAAAACTAAGATCTTGCTGTGGGAAGAACACACTCACACTCCTGACACTGTGTGTCAGGCTTCAATTCCCCAAAAAGAGAACATGAAGTTATCAAAAATGTACGCTGAGCCTACAAACTGTTAGACACACCCTCCATTACAATATTCCAGTACAGTGAAGAAGCCAAACAAATATTAACTTACAGTATACTGTAGTGCAGTATGTAGAGCTAAAATAAATTCTTCTTACATCTTCTTACATTGAAAGTTTTTCGATCCATAGGTCCTGTGGAGTTAATGGATGGGCAGGACCTACAGCTATATCAAACAAATAGTCTGTTGTCAATATTTACGCACTCTACAAAAAAATCAAATAAAGATATTTATTTGTACTAGTCTCCACATCTTTGGTTTATGGAGTACCTGCTGATGTTTGGTTTCTCCAGCCTCGTGCTCAGAAAGTGGACAAGGACATGATCCATCACAGTAGCTCTGATTTCAATATTAGCCATCTTTGTTTTTGCTGAATACTTCAACCTCGTCTTGCACACTCGTCCTCAGATTTCCATCCTTTGTAGAACCTCAGAAAGCAGTGTTCCCTGATCTGGCTTCACATGTGTATATGTTCCTCACATCGTCAGACGTAAGTGTTGACTTATGTCACGTGTGATCAGCATTCTGCAGTACAGGTGAATCTCAATGAAAACGTGTTGGCTTGTTGTGTAAACGTGTTTATGGTTTTGCCATTCAAAACCAAGCAATTGAGAATTTGGTTCAGACAATAGAATTTAGTGTCTTAGTGATTGAGGAAAAACTGTAATTAGCAAGGAAAAATGTTGATCAAAAATCAACTGGAACAATACAACAATGTGTGAGTGTGGCAGAAGACAACATGACGACATCAGACTCACAGTACAATATAATGCTGATGGAGAGATGAACTGTGGAACGAGTGAGTGATTTATATTCATGAAATCAGTGCAGCAGACGGAGGGAGTCTGTCCCGCTCTTTCCTCCATAATCAGCTGCTTTGTGTCAAATCACCTCACACGCTGACAACCAGAGAGAGAGAGAGAGAGAGAGAGTGAGAGAGAGAGAGAGAAAGGGAGAGAGAGAGAGAGAAATACCAAAAAGGAGTGTGAAACGAGTAAAAAAAGCTAGACTAAACTAGAATGAAATGGTAGAACGACAAAATGAAGCGCACACACATCGAAAAAACAGATGAAAAGTGACACACAAACCCGGAGCAGTGGGCAGCAATAAGTCGTGGTGTCGGGGGGAATGTGGAGGTCAGTGTCGTGCTCTAGGTCACTCAGCTGTTTGTTCAAGTTCAAGTTTAAGTTTATTTATGTTCATTTTATGTGTCTAAACGATAGGGGGCAGGGTGGAGGAGTGAAGTTACAGGGGGTGGAGGTGAAGAAGGTGCAGGAGTTTAAGTACTTGGCATCAACAGTGCAGTGTGATGGGGAGTGTGGAAAAGAGGTGAAGAGGCGAGTGCAGGCAGGGTGGAGCGGCTGGAGGAAAGTGTCAGGAGTGTTGTGTGACAGAAGAGTGTCAGCTAGACTCAAAGGAAAGGTGTACAAGACAGTGGTGAGACCAGCTATGCTCTATGGCTTAGAGACAGTGGCAGTGAGAAAGAGATCTATTTCAGCAGCAGAGATGAAGATGTTGAGGTTCTCCTTAGGAGTGACGAGGTTGGACAGAATAAGGAACGAGCACATTAGAGGAACAGCTCACGTTACTTGTGTTAGCAATAAAGTCAGAGAAGCCAGACTGAGATGGTTTGGACATGTGCAGAGGAGGGATAGTGAATATATTGGTAGAAGGATGATGGAGATGGAGCTGCCAGGGAAGAGGGCAAGAGGACGGCCAAGGAGGAGATATATGGATGTAGTAAGAGAAGACATGAGGTTGGCTGGGGTCAGAGCAGAAGATACTCTGGTGGAAAGGGATGACTCGCTGTGGCGACCCCTGATAAGGGACAAGCCGAAAGAGAAGTAGATTTTATTTACCGTATTTACTCGCTTATAAGTCGACCCCCCCACTTCAGCTGTGAGATTGTGGTATTCTGTTTAGACCCCCTTATAAGTCCGGTGAAAGAAATGAGAGAAACGTGAATAGATAGAAATGAGTAGAAACCCAATTTTGGGTTTCATATAAAGTCAATTCTGGTTATTTGAGGCCCACGGAGACACTAAAGCGGCACAGGGAAATAATGATAGAACACCTGTTCTGATGCTCTTTAATCCTTCATATAGAAATAATAAAAGTATTCAGACATCTTTGGTGGTAAAGGAAGCATAAAAATCAAGTAATCCTGTTTGTTTATGTTGGAATTAATCTATTTAAGCTATTGTTAATTTATGTTTAAGTTTAAATTGTCATTGGTTTGGTTGCATTATCATTTTAAAGATTTCTGGGAAACGTGCCCTGCCCCTTTAAGAGTACGGCTAATGCTAACTCGTGTTTGGGGAATAAATACAACGTTCGAAATCCACCGTGTGGCTCGTTTATTTGTGAAGCCCCACGCCAAATAGAGACTAGAGACAGAAGAGAGTTGAGCCGAAAGAGTGTGAGTGAGACAGTGCGCGCGTGTGTGTGTGTGTGTGTGCGCGCGGAGCAGCGGCCAGCAGAGAGCTGCTCCTTTTCGTGCCGTTTTCTGAAAGATGTATTTAGTTCGCGTCATAAATGTTCATTTAATTACCGCGCTTGTGTCTCTGCTGTTTATTTTCGTGAGAAAGGGTGAAATATCTGCGCACTCTTCTGAGTAAAGTATTTTCTATTTCGAACGACAAAATTTTCTATTCCCGAAATTTTTAGGAAAAATCCTCGACTTATAGTCGAGTAAATACGGTATGTTTACCGTTATTAATGTTTCATACATTTCATGTCATTGTTTTTCTTTTCTTTTATTTATATATTTATGTTAACATCAGCAAAATAGCAATCAGACTATTATATAATCAGACCAAACTCAATTCCTTATTGTCACTTGCAACTTGGCCAATAAAGTTGATTCTGATTCTGATTTATTAGTCTTTCTTAGTTTGTCTGTTCGAGACCAACGCAAAGTTGCTATGCAAATTAGGGAAGAAAAATCTCTATTATTTATCTGTGTTCAAAAATTAGGGAAAAAAAAAAGTCCGTTAAAAAAAGAAAAAATTCCATTGTTCATGGGTGTTCAGACTATGGGCTAAGACCAGAAGAGCAAGCTAGATGGCGACAGTGGTTAGGAAAACAAAACCTCTCTGGCTGGGTGAGAGGAAATAAACCTAGAGAGAACCCGACTCTCTGGTGCCAGTCTCCTCTGCCATGCTAACATTACACAGTCATTGGTGAAGATGGTTCCGGATGTTGTTACCCGTAGGGCGTAAAGTGTGGGCCACAACTCGACATAGACGAATTAACCAATTATAGATCAATATCAATCAGTTTCATTCTGATATTACTAATCTTCTCATTGAAAAAAGTCATACAATCTGAACTAGTGAGCTGTGCGGGATTGCGGTATCTATTGTGCCCCATTTTCTTTGTTAGCTGTGTGTGTGTGTATGTGTGTGTGTGTGGTGGTATGTGTGTGTGTGTGTGTGTGTGTGTGTGTGTGTGTGTGTGTGTGTGTGTGGTATCGGTGAGCTGCTTTATTGTCCGTCGTTTTTGCAAGTCGGACCGTACAGCTGATGCAGAATTAAAGAAAAGACTCTCCCTGTTCCCGAGATGATGAGACAAAACCATGGAAATTCACACACACACACACACACACACACACACACACACACACACACACACACACACACACACACACACACGCAGACACACACACATACACACACACTCTCTTTATTCATCTGTTTAGTCAGTTTGTAATATCAATAGACCCATATACAGTTTTACAGTATTCCAGAAGACAGACAAATAGGTAAATTCGTAAATAAACTGAGAAGTGTATCTTTTAAATGTGTAATACTTTATATGTGACGTTTGTGGACTGCTGTGAGAAAGAAAGAGAAGTTTGCGGCTGCGGAATAAACGGCTGACATGTGAAAAGAGTTTTACACTGTGTGAGAGACGTGTGTGAAGCTTTGTCATTGAGATTCTTCTCGGTTTATCACAGTCCACACGCTTCCGTTTCTCCCCTGGGCTGAAGAAAATAGATGCTGCTGTAAACGGGAACAAGCGGCCAATTAAAGTGGCATGACGGATGAGGACGAGTCTCGTTTACTGAAGGATTCACCGCAGTGAATCAATCACAGAGTCACTCCTCATTACGCCGGAAAAACACTGTGTTTAAAATAGTCTGTCTGTGGTAAAGGACCGACAGATGGATGGATGGATCAATGGATGGGCAGACAGACAGAAAAGTGGATGGAGAGATGATGAGCAGGAAGGATGGACAGAGGGATGGTTGGATAGATAACGGGATGGAGAGAAAGAGAGATGACAGACAGACTGGTGGATGGACAGATGTAGGGGCTGGGCAGACAGATAGACAGGTAGATTGATGAATAGACCAAGGGTTGGACAAACAGATGTCTGTCCATAAACAAATGTCCATTTTTTAGATTTTCTTTTTTTAATTAGGTGCTTTCAAGTCACAACAAATCCATCCGCGCCACACAACTTGTGTTGATACTGAACTGCAGTGAAAATAAAGAAATGCAACTCCTTCGTACCCATAAATACAGTACAGACAATTATGATACATTCATTTTGAATTATGACAATATAAAAAGTGTGCGCAATAAGAACGTCTGTGGCAAGTGGATGGACAGACAGACCGGCGGATGGACAGATGTGGGGATGGATAGACAGACCGAGGGCTGGACAGACAGATAGACAGGATTATGGACAGATGTAGGGTAGGAAAGACAGACGGATGGGTATACGTAGGGAAGGACAGAAAGACAGACAGACAGGTTGAAGGACAGACAGACCAAGGGCTGGACAGATAGACAGGCGGATGGACAGATGTAGGGAAGGACAGGCAGACCGAGGGCTGGACAGACAGACAGACAGACAGACAGGATGATGGACAGATGTAGGGAAGGACAAACAGACCGAGGGCTGGACAGACAGACAGGTAGGTAGATTGATGGATAAACCAAGTGCTGGACAGACAGACAGGCGGATGGACAGACAGACAGATGGATGGATGGACCAAGGGCTGGACAGACAGACAGACAGACAGACAGAGGGACTGGCAAGTGGATGGAGAGATAGATAGACAGACAGGCAGGCATATGGACAGACTGAGGAAAGGATAGACAAACAGACATCTGGATAGATGATGAGGAGACAGAGGTATGACAGACAGGCAGACGGATGGATAGATGATGAACAGATGCAGGAATGGACAGACAGATGGATGGACATATTAAGGCATGGAAAGATGGAGGGATGGACAGACAGAAGAGCAACAGAGAGACAGGAAGATGGACAGACTGAGGGATGGGCAGACAGACAGAAAGATGTATGGGCAGACAGACAGAGGGATTGACAGACAGATGGATGGATGGACAGACAGACTTGACAGAAAGACGGACAGACAGACAAGCAGGTGGACAGATTCGGGGTGGACAGACAGGTAGGACAGACAGGTAGGAGTGATGGACAGATGAAAGAATGGACAGACAAACAAACAAACAAGCAGGCAGGTGGTGGACAGATGATGGATTGTGCAGACAGATAGAGAGATGGATGGACAGATATAGGGATGGACAGACATACCAAAGGCTGGACAGACAGACCAACAGACAAGCAGATGGACAAGAGTAGGGATGGACAGACAGACCGAGGGCTTGAGAGACAGACAGGCAGATGGATGGACAGAGGTAGGAATGGACCATCAGACAGACAAGCGAATGGACAGATGTAGGGACGGACAGACAGACAAATTGATAGATGGATAGACGTAGGGAAGGGCAGACTGGCAATGGGCTGGGCAGATAGACAGACAGGCAGATGAACAGACAGATCAAGGTATGCACGGACAGACAGACAGGCAAGTGGATGGACAGAGAGACAGATGGATGGATGGATAGATGTAGAGGACAGACAGATTAGTGCTGGGCAGACAGAAAGACAGGCAGATGGTCAGATGTAGAGATGGACAGACAGACGGATGGACAGAGATACAGGTGGATGGATGGATAGATGTAGAGGACAGACAGACGAAGAGCTGGGCAGACAGAAAGACAGGCAGATGGCCAGATGTAGAGATGGACAGACAGACGGATGGACAGAGAGACGGATGGATGGATGGATAGATGTAGAGGACAGACAGACGAAGTGCTGGGCAGACAGAAAGACAGGCAGATGGACAGATGTAGAGATGGACAGAGAGACAGATGGATGGATGGTAGAGAAGGACAAACAGACAGACAAAGGGCTGGGCAGACAGGCAGGTAGATGGATTGATAGACTGAGGGCTGGACAGACAGACAGGCGGATGGACAGACGTAGGGATGGACAGACAGACAGACCAGAAGGCAGATGATTGATGGATCAAGGTCTGGACAGACAGACGGATGGACGGACAGACAGACAGACAGACAGACAGACAGACAGACAGACAGACAGACAGACAGACAGATAGATAGATAGATAGATAGATAGATAGATAGATAGATAGATAGATAGATAGATAGATAGATAGATAGATAGATAGATAGATTGAGGGCTGGACAGATAGACAGACAGTGAGTCAGTCTCTACATCAGAGCTGCGGGCAGTGGAGAGATAATTGGATTCAGCGGTTAAGAGCAGATCAAAGCAGCGGAAACATCACAGCGAGTCTCTCTGGCTTCCAGACAGTCCCAGCGTCCAGCCACACGTGAGCCAGAGACCGGACCACTGAAGGACACGCTTCTGCTTCACCACAGTAATTACTGCAGATCAAGAGCAAACCACTGGAGCTGCAATTGGGTCTTTAAATCTGTGACATAATGTTTGTTTGAATGTTGGATATCGAAATGCAAGTGTGAGGCAAACCTTCTTTTTATAGAATGGTTTGTAATACTTTATAATACTCATTGTGGTGAAAGTGAGAGTTTGAGGCTGAAGTTGGTGCCTTTTTGTGCAAGTTCTGCTCGTGCGTGCGTGTGTTTCCTCTGTGTTTCTGGTTTTCTCACAATAGTCCAAATACATGCGTCAGGAGAATTGGGTTTGAAAATTGTGTGTCCCGCCTCAGACGCAGAGTTCCATTGACCCAGAAATGGAATAAGAAAATGTGAGTGAGCGACAAACAGACAGGCAGACAAACAGACAGACAGACAGACAGACAGCTCAATTAACAGAGACAGACAGACAGACAAACAGACTATTCGACAGAGAGATAGACAGGCATAGATGAGGCAGTCCAAGTGACAGACAGACAGGCGTGGCAGACAGATAGACAGACAGACAGTAATACTATACTTCAATTATTATTATTTTAGCCTTATTTACAGTTTATTATCATTTGATTCAAGATTAAAAGATTAAGAATTGGTCAGAGGTGTAAGGTACTTGAGTAAATGTACTTTGTTACTTTACTTTTTGGCTACTCCGTACTTGTACTGAGTATCAAAAATATAAGCAACTTTTACTCTCTACTGAGGACGTTAAAAAAAATCCAAGGAACAGACACAATCAAAACGCTCAGTCTGCTAAATGAATAATATTGTGGATAATAATCCTGTGCTACAATTCTACTCACACGGTGATGGAAAAACGAAGAAATCGACGCCGCCTATCGGAGTTCTGATCACTAGAATCAACTTTTTAATCTATTAAGCAAGTTGGGTTAGTTAAATAAAGAAAAAAAAACATTATTTTTTAAGAGAATATTAACGTAATTGAACCAGAACGTGTAAATATGGTATTATTTAATAAAAAATTTAAATAATAATTAATTTAATTTAATATAATATGAATTAATACTGTATTACATTAATAATTCGGAAGACGTGTGTAAAATGTTAACAACTTGATAGATACGCTTACTGTAAAACTAACCTGTATTTTTAATTTGCAGAATTTGTAACCATTGAAAATTGTTTGTGGCATTTTTCAGAAGTGGCCTATGCTGATCATGTGTGCCAACTATTCATTTGCATATTGGAACGTGTCATTTTGTTCCTTTCTATTGTGGCTTATTTCCATTGCGCTATTAATTACTAGTTCTCATCTTCATCCATGCACTGCTTGGTCAATTTCTGTGTGACGGTGAGCTGGAGCCAATCTCAGCAACTCTGGGCCTGAAGGCGAGGCACACCCTGGTTTGGTGGCCAACCAATCACAGAGCAAGACACAGGTGCACACACTCACAGCCAATTTTCCAAATGACAATCCTGAATTCATCTGAACACTTGTTTTTGGACTTTGGGAGGAAAATGGAGACCCGGAGGAAACTCACGCAAGCACAGTTTCCTCCGGGTCTGCAGGTCTATTCATCCTTTCTTCCAGATCTAGTTTATCCATCTAGTTTAATTTCACTCCTGAAAAAAACAAACCTGCTACGTTCTTCTACAAATATTAAGTTTTTTTATATGGTTTTGCATCATCACATCATCAAGTGCTGCCATGTACTATAGATACTTGTAGATATAGTATCAACTTGTAACAACCTTTTCACTCAATTAAAAGTACTGGTTTGAAAACTACTTGAAGTAGAAAAATGAAAGTAATGCATAGAAATAATTGCCAGTAAAATGACATTTTTAATGATATAGGACTAAATTGTTACATTAAAATGCTGCCGTACTTAATTACATAAAAAATGTATGGATTGTTTTACAATGCATTATTCATGGTGAAAAATATGATGACTAGTACTGTAAAAGCGGATAAGCGGCAGAAGACGGTACGGTACGGTAGTACTGTAATGGAGAATAAGTCATACTTTTTGTCATTTATTGGAGTGGTGTAACAAAATAAAATTTTAAGCATAAATAAGATAAATTATTTATCACAATGCTTTGTTCAGTTGCAAAAGCTGCTGGTTCTCAAAGTTCTTTGAGCCATTTTATTCTTTGATGGAGTAACTTTTTTTAAGTGTAAGGAATAGAAAATGCAGATATTTGCACAGGAATTAAGGAATAGAAATAAAAAGTTAAAAGTATGAAGAAAATAACAATACTCCACCATAAGACAACATTCTACTTGAGTAGCTAAGTATTTTTACATTGTTGCTTGACACTTCTGACTTTTCTGAATTCTGACACTTCTGAATGAGTTTGACTGGTTCATATCTCAAACACATACACAATTTTCATTGTCATTGGGTCATTGCTTTAAGGTCAAATGTGCACAACTGGTTCAGTTCTGCTTTCGTGTTCTTCATTCTTTGTTTTTCCCTGATAACTCAAGCTACTCCTGCTTCATGGTTGGTGTATTGTGGCCATAGATGGGTAAGCTCTAAACGATTTTGATTTTCATTCTGGGTCTGTATTGCCTAACACTGAATATTCTAAGATTTACAATAAATCACAGAGTTCACCACGTGAGCTTGATGCTTTCTATAGTAAATGGCAAGCGATGAGTAGTTCTCAAAATGTCTCTCAGCTCCTCACCCACTTCCTTACAAGAAACCAGAGTGACTTAAGAACAACTTACCTCACACACACACACACACACACACACACACACACACACACACACACACACACACACACACACACACCAGTTGCTTATCTTCTCACTGATTTATGCAAACGCTATTAAACCGTTTTTGCCACAGTATATTTCATTGTGTACTTGGGATCCACGTTCAGTAAATCTACGTATGATAATGCATTTGCAGAACTCCATCATCACACCATGTTAACGTGTGTGTTTACCATGAACTCCAGAAATTTATTTTTCATCAAACCCTTTGCCAACACGTGTCAACAACTTTATATTTCAGAAAGGGATTTGCTATTTGTGTGGATATTTGCACGCGCACACAGTTTACTATGTTACTGAGGCCATTTGTGGACTGGTGTACTTTTAGAGCCACTTTAAACACTTTGACTTTCACTTTGCCATTTAGGAAGGAATTTTGCGATTTGTGACTGAGATTAATTTATGCTCAGATTTATTTGTGCTCTTCTTTGTGTTGATTTATTGACAAGAAATGTCAATAAAAAAGTATCTTTACACCTATTTGTCACTATTCGGAAACAGAAGCAGTGAGAAACAAAGCAAACGTCTAAAATAAAAACACAGGTAGAAATATTCTGGATTTTTTGTTAAGATTTATTATCAATAATTGTACAAAAAACAATTCTAGGTTTGTCAATATAAATGGCCCGGACGACGTACTTTTAAAACCACCAGGGCCACCAGATTGGTCCAACCGCTGGCCCAGTGGGGCCAGTAAAAAACCATAGTATAATGGCCAAACTACTATCATGAATATTACCCAAAGAACATAAGACGGCAGCCTCACGCGCAGCCTCATCACACAGAGTTCCTCAGATGTTCAAGTTTTAAAACGTCTAAAAAGACATTTGAAATAATTTATTTGATGGGATTTTCCATGGTCTTTAACTCCAAGAATGTCTGGATAGTTTTATCAGTTTAAAGTAAATGTTCAAGTTCAAGTTTATTTATATAGCGCTTTTCTTAGTTCGAGACCAACGCAAAGACGCTATGTGAAAAAGTCTTTAAAAGAAAAATGTCCATTCACTTGAGTTCAGAAATTAGGAGAAAAAAATTTGTTAATTTACTTTTCTGTAACTTTTTTTTGTCAAAAGGTTTTGCCGTTTAAATCACTCTAGCAGAAGTGAGTAAAAACACTATTATTTACTCTGGCACTTTGATTAAGTCACTGTTGTGGCGCTGCTCTTTGCTCTTTTTATATGTAACATATTACATTATTCACACTTGGACGATAAAAGTTATTTTATTATTACTATGATTGTTCCAGACTGATTTATTCTGAACAATGCAAACCAGACAATGCAGGGGAACTATAACAAAATGTCAAAAACACTTAAATATTGCTAGCTTTTTAAGATTTAAGATTTTTTTGTGCAGCAGCTCAGTCAGTAGAGCTGGAGATGGAAACACAAGATCATTGGTTTGATTCTCTGGATAAACTGTACAATATTTACCAATCTTTTAAATTTTTTTAAAATTTTAAATTGCACCTAATTTGCTTTGGATAGAAGCATCTAATTGACCGTATAAAGTTAAAAACAAATAGGTGCGGTATAGGGCCCAAGCCACAAAATTATTTCCAATGGGTGCCACTGAGCTATGTTCTTACTCCAACATGGAGTTCTTCAGCTAAAAGAGAGAAATCAAGGAAGAGAAAATCACCAGAGGAATTAAGCACGTCATCCTAAACCTTAATCCTAAACAAATTATATGTCATTCATGTTGTTCAAGCAAATTATTTTTTGCTGTTATTGGGATCAATACACGATGCGTCGACATGGTCCAGGGGATTTGAATTGATTTGCCCCCCAGGTAGAATTTTCATCCTAGCAAGAATGAAACATTTTCTAGTGATGAAATTATTTCTCATGCTTTATTGTTCCCTAAATGATTGTGTTAACAGCAGGGACTTGACTAGTTCACAAATACTTCACAAATGTTCACTTCAACTATTTTACATTCTTCAAAAAGAGCCATCAGAATTGTTCATAATTGGGAACATGCTAACACATCATTCATACACTTGGAAGTTTGATTTTTTTTGTTTCATCTAGTTCAGAATGCGGCTGCTCAACTACTGACCAGAACAAAAAAGTAAGACCATATTAGTCCCGTGTCAATGTCGCTACACTGGTTACCCTTAAAATGTAGAATTATATTTTAAATTCTCTTAACAACATATAAAGCATTAAACGATCTAGCTTCTCTGTATCTCAGCATCTTTCACTGGGAAAACTTGGACTTGATACTGTAGGTTTGCTGGCCCCCCGCTACATTGGCATCTCATTCCGTTAAATTCATGGATTTTGAAGTTCTCAACAGCTTCCGGGTCTCAGTGGAGCCGTGTTCATTGCTCATCTTTGCTCACAGTCATCTCCCGCGTGCCGGATTCTAGCCACCTGCTCCTGTCTGGCCTTTCAGTTCCGTCCTTCTCTCCTCTGCATGTGACCCACGAGCACGTCAGCTGACCCCTGCAGCGCTGGCGGAATGCCGGGTCACCGCATGCGTACAGAAGCGGGTTCAGACAGCTGTTTATGTAGCCCAAACATATGGCATAAGGATGTGCCGCTACCAGCCACTGGTCAAAGACACAAGAGAATGGAAGGAAGCCCAGATCCACCATAGCTGAGAGCGTCTTGTTGGTGTGGAAAGGAAGCCAGCAGAGAAAAAAGGCAAGTACGAGCGTGACGATGACACGCAGCAGCCGGCGCTGACGGGCGTGGTCGGGGCGTGGACCCAAGCTGAAGTGTCTGGAGAGCAGCCGTGCCAAGCGGCCATAACAGAGCAGGAGCACCAGCAGAGGCAGCAGGAAGCCCACCAGGGTGGATTTCAATCCCAACGCCGCCGACCACATCAGCTCCGCCTGCTCTGCCGCTGCGGGGTCCAGCTCGCTCCAGATCAAAGCCGAGTAGTCCATGTCACACAAACAGGAAGTGTCAGAATCGCCATCAGGTCCTGCTTCCGAATCCACCTCCCTCACGGTCCTCAGAAGCAGAGCGGGAAGTGCCAGAACTCCGGCCGCCATCCACACGCAAGCCACCATCCAGTTTGCCCGCGCGGTGCCGGATGAACGGCGTCTCCAGCTGTTGCCTGAGCGGCGGGTGATGACACGGTAGCGCTCCACGCTGAGTCCGGTTAGCGAAAACACGCTGGCGTACATGTTCAGAGCCACGATGTAGCTGCTGGTCTTGCACAGGAGCTGACCAAACGGCCAGTGGAATCCCAGTGCCGTGTACGCAGCCCACAGCGGCAGAGTCAGGAGGAACGCTAGGTCAGCCAGCGCTAGACTCGCTATGAGGGACTCGGTCACTGAGCGGGCTGTCGGGGGGGGGCAGGGAATCGGATCAGGATTCTGGAAAGATTTGGAACAGCTTCCTGTCCTCCCGCGGTCCAAATACACCCCCAGCACCAGGCCGTTGCCCAGCGATCCCACCACAAACACCAGCACGTACACACTCGGAACCAGAACCCAGGTGGGAGACCATTCACTGTAATCACATGAGGGAAAGGGGATGGGAGAAGGTGATGGGAAGGAAAGCGACCCAGACATGGAGAAGAGCCACTGAAGCACACAAGGTGATGTCCCAAGGCAGATTCAGGCTGTGTTTCCTCTCAACTGACGTCCTCGGTTTACGCCGTTTGGTGGAATAGTGTTTCTTTTCTCTGAAGAGATGATTGAAGCTCCTTTTTATTGTACATCACCATCTTCCTTAACAGCTTCTTGTTGATAAAAGTTTTTCAAAGCCCCTTTTTCTTGCCACCCTTCAAATTCCAACAGACAAAAACATATATCAAGTCAGTTATTGTTGAGGAATCAAACATTGTTGAATGCTTTTCCTCACAAATCTGGTCATGTGTTTTATATTTGGCACATGAAATGATTTTCTATATAAATACAGCAGTTCATTAACTATCATCGCTTACCTCTTTTTTTAATGAATGTTTCGATCCTTTCCAAAAGATTTCTTACAATTCGTTTACGGTTGTCCGTGCTGTCCTGAGCTCTTATTGACGTGCGGTCGACATTCTTCAGATTCAAGCACTTCTTTCTGTCTTACCTCAGAGAACGTCTCCCCTTTAAAGACCCAGCTCCTCCGTGTCCTCCTCCTTTCTCGTGTAAGACCCACGTAGACGATTTCTGAGATCTCCAAACATCTCGCCTGCCTTTAAACACACTGAGCAAACCAACAACAATGATGCCCCCACTAAAGCTGCTGAAAGGACCTTTACGTCCATCACGTCGTCTTTCACATTGGCAAACAGAAGACCACTAGCAACCATCTCACACCAAGGGAGGTAATAACAAAAAGAAACTTTATGGGTTTTCAAAATTCAGTAGCGATTTCTAAAACCCAGAGAGCCCCGTTATATTGCTGTACAGAGCACCTCAAAATCCGTGAAGCTGTTTACTTACTTATCTGATTTCAGTACAACCAATACATGATCGGAAGCAGCATAAATGTTCTTGGGTCATAAACGCGCAAGATTCCCATGTGTCCTGTTCAAATGCACAGTTTTGTTTACATTTGTAAAATTCAGGAGTTCTCTTAGGTGAATGTTGTGTGCTTGAATGTTAAACGTCTCATTAGCAAGAAAAAGGGCCAAGTCTTTTGACTTGAAGAATATGTCGGAAGAGTCAACAGAAAAACTATTTATGATCCTACACACAGCTTCACTCTAAATATTTACAAACATTTCCTGGTCTTTTAGGACAGTTTCAAAGAGGAACTTGTTCTTAAAATATTTCTAATGATCAAAATCGTTGAACCAAGATATATACCTGTAATCCTCCATGAAACACCCTTGGCTCAATCCTGCCTTGAGATTTCTAAGGGAACCTGTGCGTTGTTCAGTGTCAGAAGATAGCCGCAGAAAACACATTTCCCTTTTCAACCCAAAGGATCTCAGCTGTCCAAACAGGGAAGGCCTATAAAAAGGTCACGGACTCACCAATAAAGCTGAGACCAAACCGACCAAACTCATACACTAATGCAGCGTGAAATAATACTGTGATTTAAAATCGAATTAAAATAGAAATGTGTTCTTATTTTACAGGAAATTAAAAGAGAAAGATGACATAAATGCTGTTTAAGTTTAATGCCACAATTTTATTTTAATTTTTTTGTCTTTTGGAAATGCCTTAGACGTATATAACTGAAAAAAAGATGAAACCAATACAACACGCCGTTTCAAGATCACGTGTGATCATCATGCACTGGTTTTTATATCAAAGTGTGTCAGGTTTTCAGAAAAAAATCTGCAAAGCAGAAGTGCTGTTGTGCTTGTGAATACAGCAGCCTAGAAGAAAACAGTGGAGACAATCAAAGTACCCGTCTTGGTCTTCAGGCACTGGGCGTCGTCTGTGGCGGCGTCGCAAACGTCTTCGGTAGTTGTAGCATTTAGATACAAGTTTTAGGAGAACTGCCACTTTATAACACGTTAGCATTTTAGTACACATTTATAAGATGTTTCTTTAAATAGCAGGTTCTTTCTGGGCTTAAACTTTACAAATGGTGTAGATCTAATTTAAATGTATCTAGAGCAATTAAAAAAAGTGGCTTTAGGAGTTAAGGAAAATGTCATTTTACAACTGTTCTTTCCACAACACTCGTTTTAGATACAAAGTTTTCAGAGAAGTATTCCAGAGTTCCTGTTGACACGGACTACAGACGTCTCTGCACATTCCAGCAGACCACATTTTTGGTATGCAACGCAAACGTCACTTTATTACCCTGACACCTTACTTTTTTTTTTTACTTTTAGTACTTGTACGTTTTTATGTTGAAATGTCATCTGTTTGTATCTAGGGACTGAGAGGAACGAAATTTCAATTTTCTGTATGTACAGTATGTACTGTACATATGGCAAATTGACAATAAAGCTGACTTTGACTTTGACTTTGACTTGACTTTTAAGATTCAGAAGGAGAGAATTAAGATATTTATTTGCATACACTATACAGACAATCTCATATTATCTCATCTCAACAAATGTACTATAATTACACATATCATACACATAGCTACAGTAGCTGTGCAATCAGAAAATCCTTGATTGATCTTGTACAACAAGTCAACATTGAAATTGGATGGATGATAATGGTAACAAACCATTAATAAACACAGAATGCTACATTTTTGCATTCTTAATGTACAAAATGAAGTTTTAGTCAGTCACTGATTGCATAGACTATTGAAAGTGACATTTTCAATTTGTTTTTACATTGTTTGTTCACAAGTCTGATGTCATGGCGTAAAAACTGTTCTTCAGCTTGTTTGTCCAACTTGTTATGCTATTGTGTCTCTTGCCTGAAGCGAAGAGTGAAGAAGCATTTTCCATAGTAACAGCTAGAATTTCCCAGGTTCTGCTGTGACATTGGGCTTCTGTATTATCTTGCTCCAATACACTCGGTAGTGGAACCTACGGGACCGGGACTCAAACCTGCAACGCCTGGGTGACAGGTCCAACTCCCTGATGGTGGACCACAACTTTAAACAGTAGGTGTAGGATTGCAAGATGGTGTCTTGGCTTAGGTGACCACTCGGGGATGTGGAAGAGAACCTCTTTGAGTCATTGATTTAATCACAGGTTTGTTTGGGAAAGTTCAGGTCGGCTTTCCAAGAAGAATGGATGGTGTTGAAGTCTGAACAATAGTCTATATGAAGAACATTATGACCATTTTTCAAGAGCTGTGTAAACCTATTTGCTCTGTTGTCAAATCGGTGTTGGCAAAATTGTTGGCAAATCTGAAAAACATGTGCCCGGATCAGAGTGAACGCTGGCGCAGATTGGCTACCGCTGCTCTCCCGGGCAATTGGTGTGTGAATGTTGTGTCTTGTAAGGCGACCTTGGGGGTCTCAAAAGGGGCCACAAAAATATAATTGAATGTATTATTATTATTATTATTATTATTAAAGAAGGGAGACGAGGCTTGAGACGGTGGAGGACCAGTCGGTTCATTGGCTGCTTTCAAATATGACGGGACATTAGCAGTTGCAATTAGGTGTTGGCATATATAATTGTTAGTCTACTCCACTGCATTTCTGGTTGAGTAGCTGTACTTTTCACTCCACTACATTTCAATTGACACTTACCGTTACTCTTTACATTTTGATGATAGATTTTGTGACAAATCATAATCGATTTTTATCGCGGTTAATTTCTTGTGCGAACGAGGTGATTTTGTCATCTGTAATATGCTGAAGAGAATGGAAGCTTTTTGTTCTTTATTTATTTTGTTTTACCATTTTTGAAACAGGGAGGTACATTTTTATACATTTTGTTTCTGTATTAGAAAATAAAACCTCATGAAAAGTTTTTTTTTTTTAGCCAAAACTCAGTATGAGAAAAATACTCAAGTTCTTTTAAAATGCAATACTTTGCTACTTTGACTCAAGTCTTTTTTGTAGTGGTGACTTTATACTTGTATTGGAGTAACTTATATATATATAACATATATATATATATATATAATATATATATATATATATATGTTATATACACATATATATATGTGTGTGTGTATATACAATCAAAGTAATAAAATCGACATTGTGATTTATTTCTAGCTTTAAATCAATATTTAAAATTAACGAGTTTTAATTTTTTGTTTGTAGTGTATTTTAGGGTACACATTTTATGCTCGGGCTGCAATTACAAAAACAAATGACAATGAACCGCTTTGGGCGACAATCTGCGCACTTTCTGCGCAGCTTTGAGTCGTTGACGTGCAATTGCGCCTTTTTTGCGCATTGTGAGCCCGCTACAACACGGGAGCTGGCGTTTGAACCCAGTTCGCCGCGGCCAATCAGAGCGCAAGGTTTTGTCTCTCGCTGGGCCGCTGTATGTTCAGTCAACATGGTGAGTTCAACAAAACACTCGTTTTCCGCTCAAAAACACATCGGCGACGCGACGGGGGAACACCCGGCACACACTCGCACCACTGACGGTGTTTCGCGGCTGTTTAGATCAGTTTTCTTACAACTTTTCTGTCATGCAAGCGAAGAGCAGGCCGGTTAGCACGCGCGCTAATGCAAGCGGCTAGTGCTAATGCTAACATGCGCGTGAAAGAGTGGACACTGATTCTCGCATGTGACCCATAAGTTCTCGTGTAAGAGTATGAGTTAGCCCGGAGAGGCCGGCGGGGAGACGGGTGTGGTGGTCTGCAGCGGGTCTAAGGTGTGCACGAGTGTGTGGATGCTGGACCAGCAGGCCTGAGATCAGTGATGTGCAGCATCACGTGTGTGTGTGTGTGTGTGTGTGTGTGTGTGTGTGTATACACTGTCGTAAACTGATGACACACACTCACAGTTTTTGTCTTACCGTCTGGCTCTCCCTCTGTCTGTCTGTCTTTCTTTCTGTCTGATCATCATGTTCATCTTGAACTTGTCTCTGTGTTTTCCTAAAGATGGGACCACCTGGAATCCCACAGCACTACCCGCCGATGGGGATGCCACCCATGGGCCAGAGACCCCCCAATATGAACCCTATGCCCCCAGGGATGCTGCCCCCCATGATCCCACCTATGGGACAGGTGAGAGTTGTGAACAGGGGGAATAATTATGGCAATATTTGTTATTTTAATGTTTAAATACAGTTTGTGCGGGACAGAAAGGCACGTCAGCGCTCGTGTGACCCTCAGAACTAGTGACATTCACTTTGTTTAGTGTTTATTTACTACAGTTTTGCGGTTTGTTTGCTCTGTGTGTTTTTTGTGTTTTAAGAGGGAGTGATAACATATGGAAATACTACAAAAATGGCTTTGCCGTTGTTTCCGCGGTGACAAAAATTGCTTCTGTGGAGGTTTTTTCCTTCATGGAAGCCATTTTTGTAGTTTTTTTTGTCAATGTTTTGCCGCTCCAAACATTTACGGTCGTTTAGCAGACACTTTTATCCATAGCACTTACAAAGTCATTACAATTTTTTTTAACTATTTAACAACTTCCTGCTTTCCCTGGGGATCGAACTCATGATCTGGTGAACCTTCCAGCGCTCTACACACTTTAGTGGAATGATTAAATTAATGGAAGATATCTGCTCTAGATGAATGGGTGACTAGAGGCTGTCCAGCTAATTCAAATCAAATTCTATTTGTCACGCATGTACACATTATACCTGATTATTTAACATGGGTGTTTGTGGGGGGTGGGGGGTGTTTGAGAAAGGGGATAAGTGAGCAAAGAAATACCATAAAAATGAAGATACAATTATTAAAAGTAAAATATGAATAAAATACAACAATTCAAATGATAAAAAATACAGTAAAATTAAGAAAAATATGAATAAATACAAAAAAACAAGAAGTTAAAAAATACAGTAAAACAGAGATAAAATGTAAATAATAAAAACTATGAAGATAAAAATAATAAAAATACAGTCATTTAAAAATAAAATATGAATAAAATACTGGGGATGAATATTAAAAATACAATAAAAATACAGTTATATAAAGATAAAATATAAATATACTACTAAAAACTATGAAGTTGAAGATAAAAAAGATACAAATACAGTAAAAATAAAGATAACATATCTATAAAATAAAAAAAACTGAGGGTGAAGAAAGAAAATAAAAATACAATAAAATATAGATCAAATAGGAATGAAATAAAAAACTATGAAGATAAAAAAAAAAGAAATAAAGTAAGAATAAAGATAAAAAATGAATAAAATACAAAAAGCAGGTTGTAGATGACTGGTGAGCGGTGGATGTTTTTTGTTAAGATGTTTGTTTCCTCAGATTCCCTCCATGTGTCCGCCGATGCTGCCGGGAATGATGCTGCCGCCGCGTTTACCTGCTGCCACCATCCCGTCCACAGGACCGGTAAACCAGCGTCTGCTCACGCTCTCCCTCACAGCTCAACTAACTAACGCGTGTGTGTGTGTTCTGTCTCAGCCTGGGGTCAGTCCGGCCGAGTCTGCAGGTGAGAGTGTGTGTTGTGTCGCTCTGCAGGTTTATGTGTCTGTAACCGCTGTGGTGTGTGTGTTTCAGCTCCCGCCGCTCCAGGAACAGCTGTAAGATTCTCTCCACTGGCTCTGTCCCACTCTGTCGCTTTAAACACTTCTGTCTTGCTTTCTCTCACACACACACACAGTTTCTGTCGTATCGTCTGTCTCGCTCGCACACACTGTTTCTGTCTAACTGTCAGTCTCTCTCACACACACACACACACACACACACACACACACACAGTCTCTGTCTCTCTAACTCGTTGAGTTGTTGCTATTACTCGTCTGCTCTCAGAGCGCCGCATCCACGGAGTCTTCACCTGATGAACAGCCCAAAAAGGCAAGTGCTGAGGTGAGCGGCCAGACAGACGCGTGACTGACCTGATGCTGCTGTGTCCTGCAGAAGTCTGTGTGGACCGAACACAAGTCTCTGGACGGGAAGACGTACTACTACAACACAGAGACCAAACAGTCCACCTGGGAGAAGCCAGACGACCTGAAGTCTCCCGCAGAGGTGAAAGACCCTCGCCATCCCACCACACCGGATTGTTTCTCCCGCTGCTTTGGGAGATTTTCCTCTGGCTCCACTTTGATTCTTTGTTTCTGACCAACAGCAAATGTTGTCCAAGTGTCCGTGGAAGGAGTACAAGTCCGACACCGGGAAGCCGTACTACTACAACTCTCAGACCAAAGAGTCACGCTGGACCAAACCCAAAGAGCTGGAGGACTTGGAGGGTCAGTGTACACACACACACACACACACACACACACACACACACACACACACGCGTATACTCCGTAAAGGGTTCTTACAGATGCTTGAAATTCTTGAAAATGCTTGAATTTCAAAAATGTGTTTTCAAGGCCTTGAAAATCCAGATAAGTGCACGTCCTCTGGACCAGATCCGAACTTAAGCGGTTCTCCCGCTCTGTGTCTGGTTTCACACGACTTTTGATTCACAGACTCTGAGAGTGAGACAGGTGAATAAACAGGCCATGATCACTATGATCCAGGTCTGATTAAAAGTGCACAAAGTGTAAAGCATGAACACCTTTATTGTTGCAGTGTTCCCGGCTTTGTTACACTTTGTTAAACTAAAACACACTATGCTAAAAATGGAGAAGGTTGGCAGATTTTTGGCAATACAAGGCAAAACTGTTTGCAAATGTTGTAGCAACGAGATTAGGAAAGTAGTTTTTCTTTCTTTTTCTCACACACACACACACACACCCTAACACACACACTAGGGTCCCTCCATTCTGCTCTCCCATTGGCTGTCTCTCTGCTTAGACGTTATTTGTGTCTCTACTTAAAATTTTCGTCACACAAACCTGCTATCGGCACAAATTAATTTCATAAATAGAAGTACTGCTGTACTAACAAAGACACATAAACGAATAGACACAGACACATCTGATTGCTAATACACTATAATACACCGTTAATTGCAACAGTTACTCGCTCACACACATACAGTGTTACCCCGACTTGCAGAATTATTCTGTGCCAAGAGCCGTTTCGTTCTGGGAAAATGTAGTTAGCTGAGCCGCATTTTATATGTAGTCCATCTAATCCGTGCCATGACTCTGTAAATTCAGACGCAATTTTTTTTATAAATGATAAAGTATTGGTAATAAATGTAATAAAAACACGTGACATGGCAGTTGTTTTAGTTTTCCAAACTCTGGAAAGTTCGAAATTTTGCAGTGGGACTAAATTAATCATTAATCATGCTGAATTAATCATGCTGAAAAACATTGTAGTGCTTGAGACTCACCATAACACCTCTCTCTCTCTCTCTCTCTCTCTCTTTCTTTCTTTCTTTCTTTCCATCTCTTTCTCTCTTTCTTTCTCCCTCTCTCTCTCTCTCTTTCTTTCTCTCTCTCTCTCTCTCTTTCTCTCTCCCTCTGCAGCCATGATAAAGGCGGAGGAGAACGGGTGAGTTTGTTGTTGCTGCGGTTGCTCGTAACTTCCGAAGTGAAGTTTATTTTCACCACTCGTCATTGGTTGGTTAAAGGACGGCTGACATGGCGGCCCCCGGAACCACGCCCATCCCCGCACCGCGTGCCGAAGCTCCGGTTGCCATAGTAGCAGCTGCTGATGCCGAGGCGGCGACGGGCGCAGACGAGCAGACGATGCAGGCGTCTGCACAGGCCGCTGAGGTCATCAGTGATGTCACCGCCAACTCCACAGAGGACACGCCCCCCTCGGAGACGCAGCCCAGGTGAGTGACGCGCACACACACACACACACAGTCTCACGCTTCACCGTGTCCGTGTGTTTGCAGTGCCGAGCTGAAGGAGGAAAGACCTGAGCTGCAGAAGAAGGTTTACAAGTGGAACACGAAAGAAGAGGCGAAGCAGGCCTTCAAAGAGCTGCTGAAGGAGAAGGTTCTCTCCATCCTCTCCTCTTTCTCTTTTGTGTTTCTGTCACTAGTTCTTCATTTACCTTTGATTTGTCACCATCACGTTCCATTCACTCGACGAGAAATTCTCTTTCTCGCTCTGCCTCTATTTCTTTCTTTTTTTCTCTTGCACTCTTTCTTCTCTCTCTCTCTCTCTCTCTCTCTCAGTGGGTGTTGCTGGCGGGGCAGGTGTTATTTTTGGCGTGCTGTGCTGTGATGTTTAACAGTGAGAGTTGAGGTTGTTTAATTGCTGTTAGTGTGAATGTGAGTGTTTGAGAGAGAGGGAAATACAATCAGCCGAGGGAGAGAAATGCAGTAAGACAGAGAGAGAAATAAAAGGAGCCGGGCGGGAGAGATGCAGACAGACAGACAGACAGACAGATAGAGAGAGAGAGCAATAAAAAGAAATAAAATGAGCCGAGAAGAGCGCAATAAAAAAAGCAGAGCGATAGATAGAGATGCAGATAGAGCAATAAAAAGAGACAGGACAGAGAGAATTAAAATGAGCTGAGGGAGGGAGAATGATGGATGGAGACGGGCAGATAGAGAGGGAGAGAGAAATGAAATAAGCCGAGAAAGAGCTGCAGACAGACAAAATATCACACGCTGTTTTACGTATTGTTATTATGTAAAACTACTTTGTTACTTTACTTAAGTAGAAATTTGGCTTACTTTTACTTTACTACAGAGGGAGAGAGATGCAGTCAGACCGACAGAGAGAGGTCATGAGAGAGAGAGAGAAATATAATGATCGGAGATAGAGATGGAGAGACAGACAGTTAGACACAGAGTGTCACATGGAGCTGTATGAACACGCATGCAGTTCTCTGTCTCTGTCTGTCTTTTTCTCTCTCATTCTCTCTTTGTCTATCACACTTTGATTTCCAGTGTCGTCTTTCTTTCATCCACTATTGTAACACACGTGTCTCTCTCTCTCTCTCTGACTCAGGGCGTTTCCTCCAATGCATCATGGGAGCAGGCGATGAAGCTGATCATCAACGATCCTCGCTACAGGTGTGAGCGCACCTGAGAGTGTGTGTGTGTGTGTGTGAGTGATGGTGTGTGTGTGTGCGCAGTGCTTTGCCCAAGCTGAGTGAGAAGAAACAGGCCTTCAACGCTTACAAAGTCCAGACGGAGAAGGAGGAGAAGGAGGAAGCCAGAATCAAGTACAAAGAGTCGAAGGAAACCTTCCAGCGCTTTCTGGAGAACCACGACAAGATGACCTCCACCACCAGATACAAGTCTGCATCTCTCTCTCCTTTTGCTTGTCCACTCTTTATTCTTTCTTTGTGCATTTATATTCTCTCTCTCTCTCTTTCTCTGCTTCCTTTCTCTCTCTGGTCTATGTCAGGTCTGTCTCTCTCACTCGATCTGATCTCTCTTTCACTTTGGTCTCTAATGCCAAAATAACAAAACTTTTTGAGGTGAATCTATTGTAAACAAAAGATTTTGCTATTGTTTTGATAACAGGAAGGCTCAGGTTGTTATTTTGAGACGCAGGTTGCCAGACACTCCAGAATCCCACGTTTGTATTTATTAATGGGTGAAGAGAGAAACACGGGTGTCATTTGTGCGGGATTGTCTCGTCTGTAAAACTGATTTTATTTGGATTGTGATGGATTGGAGGATATTAGGCGACGTTTTATTCTGAAAGTTTTTTTTAACAGACATATTTAAGAATTCCTTACGAAGGATTTTACAGTGCGTTACTATCAGAAGTCAACGTGAAAAATATGATTTTTAATTTTTCTATATAAGTTCTATATAAGTCTGTTATAAATATAAGTTCTGTTTAGAAGATGTAATGTGTTTCTATTGCTATTTATTGTCTACTATCAGAAATGTGTTGTTCTTTGTCAACGTGTGAAAAGCAATAGCTATGTGGGCAAAAACTTTTTATTACCAATAATATAACCTTTCAAATTCTCTTTGGTCTCTCTCTCTCTGTCTCTCTCCCTGTTTTCTCTCTTTTCTCAATTTCTGTTTCTCTCTGTCCCTCTTTCTTATCTCAACTTCTCTCTTCTCTGTCTGTCTCTTCTCAATTTTGCTCTCTCTTTCCTCCATTTCTCTCCGTCCCTCTTCTCTCAATAATTCTCTTTTCTCTGTCTCTTTCTCTCTCCGTGTGTCTCTTTTTTTTTTTCAATTTCTTTATCTCTGTCTTTTTCTTTACTCAATCTCTCTTTTCTCAATATCTCCTCCTCTCTCCTCTGTCTCTTTTTTTTTCCCTCAATTTTCTGTGTCTCTATCTCTCTTTTCTCACTTTCACTCTTCTCTGCCTCTTTCTTTACTCAATTATTTCTCACTCTCGTCTCTTTCTTTTCTCAACTTCTCTCTCTTTCGCTCTCGCGTGGCTGGCTGTGGTGGACGGTGCTGAGCTGCTGATGCGTTTGTCTGCAGGAAAGCGGAGCAGATGTTCGCTGATCAGGAGGTGTGGTCCTGTGTTCCTGAGCGTGACCGACTGGAGATCTACGAGGACGTGCTCTTCTACCTGGCCAAGAAAGAGAAGGTGTGCTGCTGCCGCCCTCTGGTGGAGACCCGGTGTGCTGACGCCTTCTCTGCTCTGCTGCTGGTCAGGAACAAGCCAAGCAGCTGAGGAAGAGGAACTGGGAAGCACTGAAGAACATCCTGGACAACATGGCCAACGTCACGTACAGAACCACCTGGTCTGAGGCGCAGCAGTATCTGCTGGACAACCCCACGTTTGCTGAAGATGAAGAGCTGCAGAGTACGACACACACACACACACACACACACACACACCTGCGCCAGGAATGTGGTTTGTTTAATATGGAGAAACTTTACTCGTGTGTGTGTGTGTGTGTGTGTGTGTGTGTTTTAGATATGGATAAGGAGGACGCCCTCATCTGCTTTGAGGAACACATTCGGGCTCTGGAGAAAGAGGAAGAGGAGGAGAAACAGAAAACCCTGTTGAGAGAAAGACGCAGACAACGCAAGAACAGGGAGTGTTTCCAGGTGACCTACTCTCACTCGTTCATTTAACATACTCCTACTCATTCATAACACCCTGGCAAAGTATCGCATACTTTACACACCCTTATTCATTCATAAACGCACACTTTACACACCCTCATTCATTCATAAACGCATTCTTTACACAAACTGCCTAATCACACCTACTCCCTCCATCCACTCCACTCTCAATCCACTCATTCATACATACTCAATCGTTCACACACAGGCTCATACTGACAACATTTGGTGTGTTTCAGAAATTCCTGGACGAGCTTCATGATCACGGGCAGCTTCACTCCATGTCGGCCTGGATGGAGATGTACCCGACTGTCAGCGCAGACATCCGCTTCAACAACATGCTGGGTCAGCCAGGTCTGTGTGTGTGTGTGTGTGTGTGTGTGTGTGTGAGAGGAGGCGTGTCCTGATGCTGTGTGTGTGTGTGTGTCAGGGTCTACTCCTCTGGATCTGTTCAAGTTCTACGTGGAGGATCTGAAGGCTCGCTACCACGACGAGAAGAGGATCATTAAAGACATCCTGAAGGTGAGGAGAGAGGACACGCTGACCTAGACGCGTGTGTGTGTGTGTGTGTGTGTTTGTCAGAGCTGTCAAAAGTAGTCGCCTTCGTTTGATACTAGATACTAGAGTTAAAAAGTACTTCTGTGAAAGTAAAAGTAAAATGCCCAATTTTTTACAAAAGTAAAAGTACCGGTACTAATACTGATTAAAACTACTTTTAAGTATAAAAGTAAAAGTAATGCAAGAAAAAAATGCCTCTATTGTTCTATTAAATTATTGTAATTACATTAAAAATGTATGCATTTTATTACAAGGCTTCTGTGCAATCTGTGCGGCCTGAAGACACTAAATCATACAGGCTTCTCGGAGGTTGAAAAATCTGTAAAAACTTGTAACTAAATATTTTATTTTCAAATATATTTTATGAAACAATGACCTAAATATTAACAGTTATTTTCGAAAATCTAGCTTCAACATTACATCATCTCTAGTGTAAGATAAATAATATCTCTCTAAGTCTCACAAAGATACTAACTGAAATATCTTTCAGTAGTCACGTGAGTTTTGAGATCTCGGGCAGCTTTGTTACACACTGAGACGTATGGAGCTTTACACACTGACGCGGAATTGCACTAACGCGGCTAGTTTTGAAAAAGTAACGAATAGAGTACAGACATTTGCTTAAAAAAATAAGCAGAAGTAAAAAGTAAGCGGAAAAATAAATTCTCTAGTGATGTAAAAGTAAGCCAGATTTCTACTTGAGTAGTGTTGCTTTGTTACTTGACACCTGTGGTGTGTGTGTGTGTGTGCGCAGGATAAGAGCTTCCTGGTGGAGATCAACACAGGCTTCGAGGAGTTTGCCTCGGTCATCAGCTCTGACAAGCGCGCCACCACGCTGGACGCTGGCAACATCAAACTGGCCTTCAACAGTGTAAGAGCGTTTAGCCCGTGTCACCTGACCAGGGAATTGTGGGATTTATCGGTGTAATCGGACACCTTGATGTGCTCACGCGCTGATTCTTCTGCTGTGAGACGTGAGACAGGTTGGAGTCAGAGAGACGGGCAGGTTGGTAGAAGAGACTTAACGACGAATAACAGCTGGACCAATCAGAGTTGAGCTTAGTTAATAACAGACAAATATGAGTCACAATCAACAATCTACTGGGCAAAGTTGGCAGATTCATGAATCGTCTAAAACTGTCTGTCTTTTGGACTCTAACCTGTCTCTCTCACACTTGATTTTCTGTCATTCGTCTCCGACCTGTCTGTCTCTCTGACTGACGTCTGTCTCTGCCGACCTGTCTTGTGCCAACCTGGCTGTCTCTCAGACTCAGACCTGTCTGTCTCTCTGGTGCTAACCCGTCTCTCTGACTCAGACCTGTCTGTCTCTCTGGTGCTAACCCGTCTCTCTCACGCGTGATTCTCTATCACTCCAATTTACCTAACAACAATCTGTCTCTCATACTGACCTGTCTGCCTTTCCTGTCTGACTCCAACCTGTCTTTCTGACGTTGACCCATCTGTCTCTCACTCAAAGCTGTCTGTCTCTCTGACTCTGACTCTGACTTGTACTTATCTGTCTCTCTGACTCTGACTTGTACTTATCTGTCTCTCTGAATCTGACTTGTACTTATCTGTCTCTCTGACACAGACCTGTCTGTCTCTCTGACCATCTCGTATTTGTCCATCTCTCTAATGTCGACCTGTCTGTCTCTGACTCGTACTGCTCCGTCTCAGACTTGTCTCTTTGCCTGGAGCGCTGACCCGTCTCTCTGACTGGACTGGAGCGCTGACCCGTCTCTCTGACTGGACTGGAGCGCTGACCCGTCTCTCTGACTGGAGCGGAGCGCTGACCCGTCTCTCTGACTGGACTGGAGAACTGTCTGTCTGTCTTGATGTGGTGCTGACAGACTCTTCCTGTGATTCCGCTGTAGCTGCTGGAGAAGGCGGAAGCGAGAGAACGAGAGCGGGAGAAAGAGGAGGCCCGGAAGATGAAGAGGAAGGAGGCGGCCTTCAAGAGCATGCTGAAGCAGGCCACGCCCCCTCTGGAGCCCGAGGCCTCGTGGGAAGGGGTAAGACACGCCTGCTGGGCAGCGGAGGGCTTCTCTGATTGGTGGCTTGTGGTCCGCAGGTTCGCGAGCGCTTCCTGAAGGAGGCGGCGTTTGAGGACGTCACGCTGGAGTCGGAGAGGAAGAGGATCTTCAAAGACTTCATGCACGTGCTGGAGGTGACGACAAGACACGCCCACAAACCTCAGCCAATCAGTTGTTTTGTCCGTTCTGCTCATGTTTTGACTCTGGTGTTTCTCTCCAGCACGAGTGTCAGCATCATCACTCCAAGACTAAAAAACACTCCAAGAAGTCAAAGAAGCACCACAGGAAGCGCTCGCGTTCCCGATCGGTGAGATCCGCCCCCTCGCCGCTGATGACATCACCGCTGACCCGTGTGTGTGTGTGTGCGTGTGTGCTGAAGGGCTCGGAGTCTGAGGAGGACGAGTATCACTCGAAGAAGAAGAAGCGATCCACGTCCAAGTCTCCGTCCGAGCATTCGTCCTCTGGAGAGTCCGGTAGGTGATGTCACAGGTGGGTGGAGCTTAAGACGCAGACGCTAACGTGTGACTTGGTGTTCCTCGTGTGAGCAGAGAGAAGCTACAAGAAGACCAAGAAGCACAAGAAGAAGGGGAAGAAGCGACGACACAAGTCTGTGAGTGGAACGAGTGAACGCAAGCGTGAACTATATTAGACGAATCATCAATTATTACCGATTTTTACTTTTATTTTGTGACTTTTACTCTTAGTTTGAGCTCCATGAAACTCACCACACTTTTGTTTGCGTTGCGTTAAATATGTTGTCGAAGTTTTAACAAGGTTTGCTTTTGTGGAGTCAGTTTTTTTTTTGTTTTTTATCCTTCACTTCTTTAACTACTACAACCATAGACTGTATTTTTGAGTACATTTGGTAAAGACTGTACATTTTTTCAGATTTTAGTTTTTAAGTGTTTAACATTATAATAGTATTTAAATATGCATTCAAAATAAAAACAGTTGTAACAAAAGACGGACATAAATTATGACATTGATTATGATCAAATTATTTTTCCTCGTTTATACTTTGAACAATGAAAGTTGTACTTTCCGTTAAGCCCAAAAACATAACAACCACTAAAACGTGATGTTTTATTGAACTTTACATTCAGAGAAAACTCTCCCCCAAAACAGTAACGCTTCAGTTTGATTTAGGTAGAGCTTTCAATGTACATACCACAACTGAATGCTGCTTGAAATGTGCCTTTCAGAAAGTGTAGAAACCCTGTAGCTTGTAACGTCTTTATTCGTATTTATGATCTTTGTTTGCGTGTGATGCACCTTGTGAACTTTGCCTAATCTCCTGGAAAGAAAGTAAGAGATGGAGGGATCCGTTAGCGATGCTGCTAACAACCGTGATCGCCATTTCGTTGACACGTTCTGGTTGCTAGACGCTGGAACGCCACGTGACGACGGTTCTGTTGTTCTCCGCAGGGCTCACCTGAGTCAGACGGAGAGAAGGAGCGAAAAAACCGAGAGAAGGACAAAGAGAACGACAAGTCCAGAGGAAAGTCGCGGGGAGAGTCCAAACAGAAATCTCCTAAACGAAAGAGTGTGAAAGAGGAGGTGGGATTTCTGTCTCCTCACTTCTTTTTCTCTCTCTCTCTCTCTCACTCATTCTTTCTCAGTCTCTCTTTTTTTCTCTCTCATTCTCTATCTTCCATCTTTTTCTCTCTCACTTTTTTTTGCTTCATCTCTCACTCATTCTCTTATCTCCATCACTTCCTTCTCTCTGTCACACCTCTCACTCTTTATCTCCCATCTCACTACCTTTTCTCTCTCTAACGAATGAGAACAATCTCTCATTCTTTCTCTCACTTATTCTTTATTTCAATCTCTCACTCTTCATGTCTCCCTTTTTTTCTCTTTACAACTCACTCTTCAGCTCTTTTTTTCCCCACTCTTTTCTCTCTCTTGCACACTCCTTTTTATCTTGCTCTTCTTCCACACGTTTTCTTCTCCTCTCCCAGTGTGAGTGACGTTGTGTGGTTGTTCTCAGGGCGGCTGGGACACGTCCGGCAGTGAGCTGAGCGAGGGCGAGCTGGAGAAGAGGAGACGCACCCTGCTGGAGCAGCTGGACGCGCCCTAGACGCCTCCACCAATCACGTGAGGCTCTGACTGAGGTGGGCGGAGTTTGTCCAGTGAGGTCATCGGGCGTTCACTTTGACTTTTGTAAGATTTGTCGGTGTTGCTCTGCGACACGTTTAGTTCGCCGAGTGCAGTTAAATCACACGTCTGCCATGTTCTTTTAAGCTTTTCTTTTGAGGAATAAACTGTGGAAACGGTGTGTGTGAGTTAGTCTGGTGTGTAAAGGAAATATAATAATAATGAGTATTTGTAAGGCGCTTTTCACAGTTTTAACTGTCTCAAAGCGCACATAAAGGAAAGACACACGGCGCGGGACACGTGTCAATACTTTAATCGAATGGCGTCTGATCGAGCGCTTACATCATCAGCAATAGAAAACGGCTCAGACAAACACGACTGTCGCTTTAATCCAGTTTCACACTTATTAAATAGAAAAAGAGTCAGGAAACTATAAGTTAAATGTGCTATGGAATGATTTCAGTATGTACAATATTAGAGGATTAAAAAACTATTTCGTAGTAAAATATCTGTACATTTATAAATGCTTTTGTGAATTATTTTTTGCACTTAAATACAATTAGACTTCACGAGCAAACGTCAAACTCCAGCCACCAGCGTCGTCGTATTTACTGATCATTGCCGCGGATAAGAAACCAGTCAACCAATCACAGGGCTCTTTGCAGATCTCAAAGGAGCCAATCACAGGCTAAATCGCTACTCTGTGAATCCACTGGAAAAGTATGGTCACTATGATTAAAACAATTAGGATGTCACCCTTCAGAATTCAAACTTGGAGCAGGGATCTATGGGTAATTCAGTGTGTGTGCTCGTATTAGCTTGTACACATTTTTTTAAACTAACGTCTGATGCCGTGAAAAAATTTGTTTTCTTTAGAAACTTTAGATGCTGTTTATTTATCACTTGCTCTGTTTTTGCTTCAGTTTTTTCCAAGTCTTTCCACTATGGTTTGTAGTAACACTTTGACCAAACGTCCAGCAATCCACCAAAGTGCTCTGTGATTGGTTGGCTGCCTTGGTCCCGTTAACGACTAGTGATGGGCGGTTCAGATCATTTTTATGCCTGGGAACTTTGAGTCCCGTTCGGCAAAATAACGATTTTTTTTTCCTCGTGTTGACCCATTACGTCACACTGCGTGCGTCCTGTCCTGGTCAGATTTGTTCATTTGCTTGATTCATTTTTTTAATTCGTTTTCTTTTTCCTTTAAAACTTTTTTTTTCTTCAGATCCTTAAGAATCACTTGCTGAGGTGACTCATTACTCGCGAGTCAGTTTAAAGATTCGTTCGCAATGAACGAATGGCGAACGACATACCACAGTTAACGACCCAGAATACACACATCCATCCAAAGGTAAAATCCGTGTCTCGCCCTGATCCTGGAACGCTTTTCATCCCTTCGTTTAAAATCGCGACCGACTTTTCTTTTCAGTCTGATTCCACTCGCAAATCCTTCATCACTAACGTACCTGAACCTTCTTCTCGGAGCACATGCACTGATCTTCCGCCGCAAAACGTTCCTTTAAACCGACATCCACTTTCCAAACTCGCGTTAAAAAGCACAAACATCACAACACAATCACAGAAGACGACGAATAAAGAGCAGCTTTGGTTCTACATGTGATTGAGCTCAGGCACTTGCGTCCATCGGGAGGCGTAAGCCCCTCCCCTTCGCCGGTCCACGTCCGCGCCGTCCAATCAGGCCCTCGTCACATGACCGCGTCTGCGCTGCTGATTGGTCGTAAGTTCTGCTCGTCGAATCGTCTGCGCACGCTCCTCCTGACGGCGTCCGCGCGCCTGTACGGCTGGTTCCTCAGATCTGAACAAACAGACACGCCCAGGTGAGTGACGTAATCGACCGCCGCGTTCCAGATGTGCCGCAGCTGGACTGAGCGAAGCAGTTTGAGTTACTGGACAGAGACGTGAAAGCTTTATCACGCTACTGAGATCGAGACCTGCTCGGTGACGCTACCATGGCAACTACAGCACAGCAAACACAGCTACAGCGCCAGCGACACGCCGATATTCAGCGCAAAATTCAAAAGTGTGCGAATTGTATTGACATTTGCGGTTGCGCGCGCACATATGGAATCCGATTAGTGACAAAACGATCAAACGAAAATTTCAAAGAAACGAACGAACATTCTGTCCTGACCTTTATTTTTCGCTTGCAATCTTCATGTTTTTGTGTGAAACGTTTTTTTATTTCCCTTCAGATTTTTTAGTTAATTTCATTTCGGACTTCTGTCATAAGCTTGACGTTGGGACGGCACTTACTCTGATTGACTGGTGAGAATGATTGGCAGCTGCTTGACCAGGAAGTGTGGGAGGAGTTCAGTGAGCGTACAATAAACTGTGATTAAAGTGTTGCGCAATTTTGCCAAATTATAGTGGTGGCAGGATACTTCACAATAAAGACATCTTTGTTTCTACACATCGAAATATTGTATTCTGAAACCGTGTATGTGCAGAGAAGGTCCCGAAAAGCGTAAAATAAAATGTATTATTATAATCATAATTATTGTTATTTTTATTAATAAAACGAATGATACAATGTTTCGTTTGTTTGTTTTAAAAACTCTCAAAATTCCGTGCTAATTATAATTTAACGTGAAACCCTGTATACGTGCGCACTAAATAACAAGTGCAAGTCGTTGTTGAAGTTGAAGACAAGAAGTTGCTCCAAAGCTGAATGTTTAAGCGCTAAACTCCTCCCCAACTTCCTAGTCAGCTGCTGCCAATCACATTCTCACCAGCCAATCAGAGTAACGGTGAAGCTTGGGCCAAAAGTCAAAACACACACACAAAAAAGAAACGAACGAAAAAATCTGAAGGGAAAAATATGAACACTGCAAGTGAAAAATGCAAGTGTAAATGGGAAGCATTTTTGTTTGTTTCGTAGAAATTTACGTTTGATAATTTTGGCACTAATCTGATTCCATACGCACAAACCATTCCCAACAGACCAATGATTCCAACACCTACTTGAAAGTTCGCGTAACCTTGGGGAAAAAAGAAAAAAAACTTGAAAAAATGAAACTCTTTAAGTCACAGAACTTGCCAATCAGTGACAGGGGGAGGAGCTACTACTCATTGCGTGATGACTGAATGGATGTGGTCTACAAAGTCTGTCTGACGGATGAGTTTTATGGCAAACATCTAGAAAATGAGTTAATAGGTTGTCGGTGGTTAAAATAGTATTCTTTTCGTGACATCACTGTGTACAAATGTGTAGTAGCCCCTCCCTCTAACACTGATTGGCAGGTTCTGAGGCCTCATGAATTCATGTTCCAAAGCAAACCTCACAATGGGTGTGTGAATGTTGGCACACAGCAGCGTCCACACGTAACCACATTTGGGAATACAATTCACAAACTCTTTCGAATTTTAAATATCGGCAACTTTTGGAATATCATTCCATTCACACGACTGTCAAAGTCTGAACGTCATCGCAAACCTGCCGCTCGTGAGAAACGGATGTGGACAAAAGTGATACCACATTTTATCAGTAATAATGGTGTTTGGTTCAGTGTTGTGTTCTGTAGCGTAAAGTACAAGCTGTTGATAGTTAAAACGTATTCATTATGTTCGTATTATTTCATATTATTATATAAAAGTATTATTCATTCTAATTCATGTGAATCGATAGACAAGAAAAAAGCTGCTGAGATGTTTCATGGTAAAAGAGTGTGTGCGTGACCTCCAGAAAACAACTACAAAAATTGCGGCGAAAAGGACTTTTAAAGTTTAATTATGCAAAAACACGTCGGTTAAATGACTGTAAAATAAAGAAAATTGCCTTTTCTTCTTATAATTGTACAAAAGCAACTGATCACTGATTGGTTACGACGGTGACGTTCAGACATGGCTCAGGTTCCTCTACACCACTACACGTGTGTGTGTCTGTCGCCGAGTGTGTTAGACACAGAGAGAGAGAGAGATTCTTGCCGGCTCTGGGTCGAGTCCACTGGAGCTCCGCCCCCTCCAGTGCACACTGGGAAATTTAGTAATATTGTTCTTCTTTAAGGCTGAACAGAAGAAAGAAAAAAAACAGACTTCAGGTTAGACCAGAGTCTCTGGGCCGGGGTCAAAGGTCACCGCTTGGATAACTCAAGCTGCTCCGCACCAGCCCACACGATTCCCACAATGCATCTGCTGGAAACTCTCGGCCAGTGCACATCAGTCCACCAATCAGTTATCAGTTCCACGTCAAGATCTCTGGATTTAAACGTGTGTGTCGCATATACTATGTATTTACACACACACACACACACACACACACACACACACAACACAACACACATTTCAATCTTAACATGTATATACCATATGCACACATACCTATATGAAAAATGTATATTTATAATGTAAGTATATATAGATGTGTGGGTATATATACACACACACAGTATGTTGTTACTGTACAGATGTGTGTGTGTATAAATATATGTAACTATTAGGGCTGTCAAACAATAATTTTTTAACTAGTTATTTGAAAATCTAAACCAAAAATGACTGAAGCTTGTAATATTGGATATTGAGGTGTACTATTTATTTAGTGTTGAGTTTACATTAATTTACACACTCGTATAGTTTTTGTTCAATTTGCGATTTGTCTTTGTTTTTTAACCTTCCGAGGTCGAGTCGCACTTTTTTCAAGATAAAACACAAAAAAGTCAATTTTGGTCTTACATAAAAGTGTTATACATCAAATTAAAGTTTGCAGTACATATTTTTATATGTTACACTTTGTGTTTTTTGCAAAAAATAATAAAACTAAAACTAAAGTGACAACACCTGAACTCAATGACTGTGAGCTGCTGATCTTAATGAGCCGCACCCGGAGACCGGCGCGCGGCTCTCTTGGTTCTATTCACTGCATGTTGCAAAACTTCAAATTAATCACATACGTTAACGTGTTAACTTTGACAGCACTAGTATCTATATATATATATATGTGCATATATATATGCTGGTGAGATCTGGGTGGTTGAATGGTGTGAGGTTAGTTGATGTGATGGTGTGAAATGTAGATGCATTACCCAGCATGCAACACACAGTCATGACCCAGTCACGTGACATGCAACACGCAGTCACCACCCGCCACAGACACGCATCCGTCACGAGCCGCCTCCCTTGGCACCCTGATATTAAAATATTGTATTCAGATATTAAAAACTCCAATAATTCCAACGAATTCTAGCGATTTTATTGCAAACTATCGGTCGACAGAGTTTGACATTTTTAGCGTTAAAACAAGTGATTTTATTGTTTAGTGAGCGTCCAAAAAATATTTTAATAAGGAAGATGAAGAATATATTAATAATTCTCTGTTTTTAAATAATTTTTATAAATATTATCTAAAAAAAAAAAGTAAACCCCATATTGTTTTCCATTGTGCGTACTTTTGGTCTGTTAAATTTGAACCGTTTTGGTAACTGCGTCTGTGTGGCTGGTCCAGCAGAGGGCGCTGTGACTCGGCTGCTCGTGACGTCATGCTTATCCTGCTGAACTTCATGGACACACCCCATGCAAATGAGAGCTGATGACATCACCACCACCACCACACCCAGAGTGAGAAGGTGGTAAACACACACACACACACACACACACACACACACACGCCCGCACAGATTGGGAGTGACCTTGGGAAGAGAGAGAGAGGGGAGAGAGAGCCTGAGG
>CM051506.1:6021-70925 GCA_028031935.1 Paedocypris micromegethes
TTTTTTTTTTTTTTTTTTTAAATAGAGCGGATGCAGCTTCTATACAGGTGCGGCTTATAGTCCAGAAAATACATTATTGGAATAATCGAGCGGGAAAAATTTGATCAATTATAAGTTTAAATCAAGTCAAATACATTTTAAATAACTTTTCGATTAGTTTCCCTGCCCTAGGTCATGATCATTTGCTGTTCTTGTCTTCTAGGCATCAACCGTACAGCCTTGCGAGAAATTAAGCTGCTGCAGGAGCTCAGTCATCCGAACATCATTGGAGTAAGTGTGTAATAATAATTCTGTACTGAAATTCAGCATTTAGTCTGTCAACCTTGTTTTCTCTCACAGCTCCTTGATGCTTTCGGACACAAGTCAAATATCAGTCTCGTTTTCGACTTCATGGAGACGGATCTTGAGGTAATCGGACTTGTTAATATATCAAATTAATATATGGAAATTGTCTCTTTTTTAATCGTCAACATGCCGTTATTCAGTCTGGAGAGACGACTGCGCTGGCTCTGTGCCTGTATTATAAGTATCGTATGTAGTTTGTATTGATCGCTTGAGACAAACATTTATTATATACACACATTTATATTCCAAGAGTGTAGCGCGGATGCGACTGCAAAAGAATATTTGAATGCTGCACGCGCGAACATTCACTTCAGGGGAAAGCTGACACGGACATTTACCGGGTTTTTTCCTCAGCGCAGCGTCACTACGGCAGCGGAATTTAGTCGAAATGCGCAGTCGTTTTTGCATTTGGTGCGGTTCAAGTTCAAGCGCTCCGAGACTGCTTTCACACCACAAGCGAACCGTAGCAGAGTTCGTTTGGAAGCGTACCGAGACCAGCTTTTTTCTTGGTCACGGTCCGCTTGTTTGGTCCGCTTTTGGTGCGGAACAGAGTTCGATTGTCGCTTTCACACCTGCCCAAACGAACCGTACCAAACAGGGAAACGAACTCTGGTGCGATTCAATCGAACTAAAAAAGGCAGGTGTGGAAGCACCCCAACATTGTTTCACAGTATGTGTGTTTGTATAATCAGTATATTTTTTCCACTGTGTAATATTTATTTATTTTATGTATTTATTTTTTTTAGTTTAATGGCATTGTGATTTGTTTTCAGGTCATTATAAAGGACTCCAGCCTCGTATTAACTCCAGCAAATATTAAGGCATACGTATTAATGACGTTACAGGGTTTGGAATATATGCACAATCACTGGATACTGCATAGGGTGAGTCACCTGCTATTGAATTAATATTAATAATATATTTTATTATAATATAATATAATAATTGTATAAAATACAGTTTAATATTATATCTATAATAACTCCAATTAAGCACATTTTCCAATAAACCAGATGAGTAAAGGGTAGATTAAAACAATACTTAAATAAAAGTGATTCCTTACTGTAAAAATTACTTGTATTTCCCCAACAAGTCACCGATTCCTAGAAGACTTGAGTAAAAGTCGTGAAGTACTGAATATAGGCTCCAAAACACCAAGAAATGTGATAGTATAGTTTCTTTAATTATATTTATAATAATTCCAATTAATTTTAATCAAAATCAGAGGTGTAAAGAGCAGCTAAAACCCATACTTGAGTAAAAGTACTGATACCTTGTAAAAATGACTTCATTACAAGTAACCAATTCTAAGAAGACTTGAGTAAAAGTCGTGACTATCTTAAGTATTTTAAAACAACTTAAGTATTTTACTCGTGCTGAATTTAGGCTTAAAAAACACCAAGAAATGTGAAAAACAAGAAACTATTTATGAGGCTTTGTTTCCTGATATAGAAATGGAATGTAACTCCTCATTGTTTTATAATGGCAGAACAAAATAGATTAAAAAAAAAAAAGTTCAAATTTATTCAAATTTAAATCAAGTGTCATTGCCAATTCACATGTAGTAGGTAAAGAGTCCAGATACTCAAAAATGTCGTCAAGTAGAGCGTAAAAGTTGCTCATATTTTTGATACTCTGTACAAGTAGCCAAATGATACTTACAAATTCCATTAATTCAAGATCTTTACTCCATCGTTCAAAGCACAGTATTCTTTTGTTTTTTAGGATTTAAAACCTAATAATTTGCTTCTGGATGAAAATGGCATCTTGAAGCTGGCAGATTTTGGCTTGGCTAAAGCTTTCGGGAGCCCAAACAGAGCCTACACACATCAAGTGGTCACCAGGTTTGATGCGTTTTGTGCTGTTGTATGATTTTAGTGTCATTGATTCATCATCAGTGTTGTGTAAGTTACTTCGAAATAGTAAAGCATTACACATGACTTATTACAGGATTCCTGCGGGTGCTTGAAATCCTTGAAATTCAATTGTGTGTTTATGGCTTTGAAAATGCTTACATTTTAAATTAAGTGCTTGAAAATGCTTAAATTTAGCTACACTTAATTCACAACATTCAGATACAGTGGTACTCCGAATTGCAAAGTTCATTTTAATTAACTTAACTGGGTAATTAAAATAAACCGGGACACTATTAATATGTAAAGCTTTGTGTGTTGGCGTGTGTTTGTGTTTTTCATTTGCAGTTTTCAAAGCCGCATGTTGTGGGGCATGAGTTCATCGCTTAACACTATTTTAAATGTATTTTATTTGTGTTTGATTTATTGAATTGCTTTACCGCACCGGGTGACACCAACCCTAGCGACGCCACTGGGTTCCCGACCCCTGCCCTAAACTAACAAAATGTACCTTTTACTTGTATTTTATTTTACATTCAGTAGAAAGCGCTGTTATGTCACCTAATGACTGTGGCCTATACAAGCTACCAATAACAATATACTTCGTTTATAATTAAATAAATTTAATTATAAATTAAATAACACTTGGGCTAAGTGTTAAAAGTATTTAAGTATTAAACTGTTTCTCTTCCTCGGTCGAGCGAACCTATTTAGGCCTTCACCAACAGGAAATACTCATTAAATGTTTGATTTATTGTATTGAGGGTGAAAAGTTTAATGTAACGAGTAATATATTTCTGAAAATCCAAAAGCAAAACATTAATATATTATTGTAATATTTTACTTTTGTAACACGTTACTCCCAACACTGTTTGTCGTGTTATATTGCGAGGGCGCTAAATGTTGACTTGTGTTTCTCAGGTGGTACCGTTCCCCAGAGCTGCTGTTTGGGGCAAGGATGTACGGCGTGGGAGTGGACATGTGGGCAGTGGGATGCATTCTTGCCGAACTTCTACTCCGAGTGGGTGTTTTTGTCTTTTTTTTTCTAGACTTTTTGAGTGAATTAAAGACTTATCTAGAGCTGCACGATTCTGAGTAAAATGAGAATCAGGATTTTTTTCACAATTCTGGGTTTTTTTTTGTTTTATTCTAAAGATTTAATTCTGACCAACAGCTGTCAAACACCAGTAAAACAACATGTATTACTCTTTGCTTTAAATTTAAATAAAGTACTTAATGTGATGTAAAAGTAGATCTGCATGATTTTGGATAAAATGAGAATCACTATTTTTTTTTTGCTTAGAATAGATATTGGACACTTTTTAAAATTAAATATTTAACCCTGAAAATCAGGTGGTCAAACAGCAATCTAATATTACTCTTGACTTTAAATTTAAATAAATAGAATGTAATGTAAAAGAAATGTTGTAAAGAAAAATAATCACCATTCAGCGTAATAAAAATAAACATTCCAAGGTGCAGTATTATGTACAGTTGAGGACAAAATGATTAGCTCTGTTTAAAAGCACTTTGGAAATGCTTATCAAACAATGATTATTTTGTGTGTGTGTGGGGGGGGTGGCATGGGGGGAATCGTATAAATGCTGGATTCAGATTGTGAGGGGGTAGAATAGAGATCGCGATCAGCTCTAAATAAAATGTAAAGGATGTAAAGAAAAAAAATCTGTTTATAACCCTTTTTATATCTGCAAAGTCTTTCAACTGATTTTAGTTTTAGGAGGTCGGCGGGGACATGACGTGTTGGGCGAGGATTTGTTCTTTGTGCTTTGCGATGGGGGGAATCGTATAAATGCTGGATTCAGATTGTGAGGGGGTAGAATAGAGATCGCGATCAGCTCTAAATAAAATTAAGGATGTAAAGAAAAAAAATCTGTTTATAACCCTTTTTATATCTGCAAAGTCTTTCAACTGATTTTAGTTTTAGGAGGTCGGCGGGGACATGACGTGTTGGGCGAGGATTTGTTCTTTGTGCTTTGCGATGTGTTCGCTTTGACCAATCAGAGCAAGGAGTCTAAACGATTGAGCGTGAAGAAACGTACGCAGCACTGCCAGACGCACGGACTGTTGCTCGCACAGTCCGTGCGAGCAACAGTCTAAAAGTCAAAGTCAAAAGTTCAAAGAGTTCAAAGAGACTGTTGATCGCACAAAAATCTTTTTGCCACTAATTTGATCCCATAGAAACACTGGAGTGTGTGTTATCTCCAGTTTGGCAGAATCGTGTAAATGTTGGAGAACAGAGATCGCAGTCTTTTATCGATTAATTGTGCATCTCTACTATTATCATATAATTTGCATTTTGTCTCCATTGGCCTCAGGTACCGTTTTTGGCAGGAGATTCGGACTTGGATCAGCTGACAAAAATATTTGAAGCTTTGGGAACACCAACAGAAGAAACCTGGCCTGTGAGTTTCTTTTTTTCTTTTTAGTTTGTCCTTCATTTAGTTTTTAGTTCCGTGGTTGTAAGTAAACTTTATTTATGTAGCACTTTTCACAGATAAAATCACAAAAAGCTTTACAAGGTGCAAAGTTCAAAGTTTAAAAATATGACTTAAGTGTATAAGTTTTTTGTATAAGAAACTTCTCCTGCTTGGCTTATTTGGTGTAATCATCATATTAAAAATTATGATTCAGTTCACATCTTTGTGTTTACTGAATGTGGGGGATATAAACTACATGTTTATATTACAAAGATACTGTTCAGGTAAAATTGACCCATGTTAAACATAATAAATAAAAATAAAGTACTTATAAGTATACTTGCTTAAAAGTATATTTTAAGTAAAATACTTAAAATATTTCTCCTGCTTGTCTTAGTGTAATCTACATATACACAAAAAATGGTTCAGTTCCCTTATTTGTAACACATGTTTTTGTTACAAAGATAATGTTCGAAATAGTCAGAATGATCAAATACTATTTGTTTCTTTGCAACAATGAGACCTAATACACCGCTGTCTCTCACACACACACACACACACACACACACACACACACACACACACACACACTCTCTCTCTCTCTCACATACACACACACACTCACACTCTCTCATACACAAACACACAACTTAACAAATAGAGTGAAAATGTTTATGATTGCAAATTGTGATCAAAGTCCATTGTGTTGGTCTCTTTCAGGGAATGTCCAGTCTTCCAGACTACGTGATGTTTAAGCCGTTTCCTGGCACTCCTCTGGAACACATCTTTAGCGCTGCTGGCAATGACCTTCTGGATCTCCTCATAGGACTTTTCACCTTTAACCCCTGCAAACGCCTTTCATCGACACAGGTACAATGGCTGGGACCCTTTTAGAGCAAGGAATTTAAATTTCTGTTAAAATATCGTATTTACGCGAATATAAGGACCCTGCGAAAATGTTTTATTTTTTTTTTATTACGTTAAATTATCTCTAAAATACAATTTTTTTTTTTTAATTTATTTAACAGACCCAACTTATGACTCGTAACATTTTGATATCGTTTTATTTGAATAATAGATTTTTTAAAAGTCGGTCCTAGTGATCCTATAACTCCCAGAATTCTCACTTTAGTCCATGCAGGCGCAGAGCAAGTAGGCCCATTTCGAGCGTTTCTTCATCCGATGTCGTGTGAAGACGATTAGCAATAATTAGCGAAGGATTATTTTCTCCTGCACAGCAAACTGAGCGTTTTGATTGGTTTTGTTCCCTGCTATCGACTCCTTGCCTGTGTTCTTTGTTTTCGACTGATTTCGGCACTCTTGGACTTTGTTTTTAGCCGTTAGCGCTAATTTAGCGAATGCTAAAAAAGAAATTATGAAATAATTATATTCTAATAATTGTGAAATAAATCTAACACGTTATTAGATTAGATTAGATTCAACTTTGTTGTCATTGTGCAAAGTACACGTACAGAGACAATGAAATGCAGTTAGCATCTAACCAGAAGTGCATATAAGGTATATTTACAAATGAGATATAAATAAATATAGGATATAGAAATATAAAGGTTCAAGGAAGTAGACAGTGCAGTAATGAGTGGTTGGAATATATACAAGTGGTTGGATTATATACAAGTGAATAGGAAGCAGAGTGTGCAAAAAGTGGCTAACCAAATATACAAAAACGTGCCATGAACTGTGCAACAATTGTAACAGTGCAAGTAGAAAAAAAGTGGCAGTGCAGTGAAGTACAGGCTGTTCAACTGCTGTTTAATGCAGAAACAGCTGTCGGGTAAAAACTGTTTCTGAGCCTGTTTGTGTGGGCTCTCAGACAGCGGTTTTCCTGATGGGAGAAGAGTAAAGAGTCTGTGGTTGGGGTGAGACGGATCTTTGATGTTTCTCTTTGCCCTGTGAAGACACCGAGTTTTGTGAATGTCCTCCAGGGCGGGAAGTTGAGATCCGATGACTCTCTGGGCAGTTTTCACCACCCTCTGAAGAGCCTTTCGGTCTGCGACTGTACAGCTGTTGTGCCACACTGAGATGCAGTTTGTCAAGATGCTCTCGATGGTGCAGCGGTAAAAGTTCTTCAGTATCCTGACAGACAGATGAGACTTTTTGAGTCGTCTCAGAAAATACAGGCGTTGCTGTGCCTTCCTGATCAGGATAGAAGTGTTCAATGTCCAGGTGAGATCCTCTGAGATGTGGATTCCAAGAAACTTAAAGCTGGGAACTCGTTCAACCACCGATCCATTAATGTGAATGGGAGTGTGATTGTTTTTCCCAGCTCGCCTGAAATCCACAATGACCTCTTTTGTTTTTCTGGTGTTGAGTTCCAGGTTATTGTCCTCACACCATGTCACCAGACGCTGAACCTCCTCCCTGTAGTCCGCCTCGTCGTTGTTCCTGATCAAGCCTGCCACCGTGGTGTCGTCTGCGAACTTGACGATGCTGTTTGAGGCATGGACAGGCACGCAGTCATAGGTGAAGAGGGAGTATAGGAGAGGGGACAATACGCATCTTTGGGGGACGCCGGTGTTGATGGTGAGACTGGAGGAGGTTGCAGTGTGAAGTCGAACATGTTGTGATCTGTTCGTAAGAAAGTCCAGAGTCCAGTTCCGGATACTTGTGTTGATCCCAAGGTCTTGCAGCTTTTTGATTAGCTTTTGTGGGCTAACGGTGTTGAAAGCCGAGCTGAAATCGACAAAGAGCATCCTCACATATGTGTTAGGGTTGTCCAGATGTGTCAGGGCGGAGTGAAGGACCGTAGAGATGGCATCTTCAGTCGACCTATTGGCGCGATAAGCGAATTGGTATGGGTCCAGGCTGGGTGACAGGCTGGCTTTAAGATGGGTGAGAACAAGACTCTCAAAGCACTTGGAGATGACAGGTGGGAGAGCAACAGGGCGGAAGTCAGCCAGTTCTGTCGCAGCAGAGTGTTTCGGCACCGGCACGATGGTGGCAGACTTGAAGCAGGCGGGGACAACCGCCTGGGCCAGGGACAGATTGAAGATGTCCGTGAAGACTTCAGCCAGTTGTTCCACACACGCTTTGAGTACACGGCTGAGTTATAAACAAACAAACATGAACATAACGCACACATCATAGTATCATAATAAACAAACAAACCATAAATGAATACGTAGAACTCGTCATAGACACAGTTCCAGTCACCAATTTAAATTAAATTTGTGGAGTCTAATCACAGCAGTTAGGAAATATCTGCGATATCTCTCCTTCACTCATCGGGGGTCAGTCTCTCCACAGCAGACAGTGAGTCCGCCAGTGCGTGAGAGTCCAGGTCTAGGTTGAGTACACGGCCGGGGATGCCGTCAGGTCCAGCTGCTTTTCTGGAGTTCACCCTTTCCAGAGCGCGATGTACCTCAGGTATAGAGAGAATAAGTGGTTGTTCGCCTGATGGCAGGTCTTTTTTTAAAATGTGCTCCGTTTGGGCTCTTTCATTCTCAAAGCGAGCATAAAGAGGTTGAGCTCATCGGGAAGTGAGGCGGAGTTTGCTGGAACAGATGTTTTTAGAGGTTTGTAATCTGTGATGACCTGGATGCCTTATTTAGTCTCTGTTAAGTGTCCTTGCATCACTGTTTCTTTATTTCTGTTGTTGAGCTAATAAGAAAGTTGAGCTATAAAAGTAAATGAAAGTTTTTCCATTTACTCGTGATTGCTTCCTACTTGAAATACGGAAAAATTAGCGCTTATGTTTGTGCGCATATTTAAAATCGGTCATTATAAGAACCCCTCAAGTTTTTGAGCTGCTACAGTTGATAAAAAAACGGGTGTTTCTATTTGCTACGTTTTGGAGCAGTTGTATAAGATAGTCCTATTTCTTTCACTCATGTCTGTATTTCTTTTCAGGCCTTGAAATTGTGGTATTTTAGCA
The DNA here is from genome assembly GCA_028031935.1 of Paedocypris micromegethes. Classification (NCBI taxonomy): domain Eukaryota; kingdom Metazoa; phylum Chordata; class Actinopteri; order Cypriniformes; genus Paedocypris; species Paedocypris micromegethes. Next base: position 14,550 of record CM051506.1, read on the forward strand.
ACAAACCCGCTCCGACACCAGGAACTCAACTTCCCAGACCAAACTTATCGTCTGCGGCTCTGAAAGAAAAAGAAAAGCAGTCGGTTGGGATCAAGAGAAAGCGAGACAGTATTAAAGGTGAAAGAACAAGTAAAAAAAGCACATAATGAATTTGATTTTGAAAACTTGGATTTGACGAAAAGTTTTGTAATCAAATATTTATAAATGTAATCAAATATTTACAAATGTTTAAAAAGTTAAAGGTATTTTGTCCATTTTTGGTGATTTTTTTTTTTTTTCCCCTCTCATAATAACTTTAATCGAATAATAAGAAGATGAAAAAGGTAAGTATGGTACAACATGAACCAAAAGCACTAGTTTGTAAGGAAGTTGAGCTTCAAAAGAGCAGAATCCTTTTCATATATCATAACTATGCTGCATATAGTGTAATGTGATGAAAGTTTTACAATAGACATTATTTGCGTAGTTATTTTCAATTATTTAAAAGCATACCGATGTACTTTTGTGTAATGGTTTTTATATAATTCAACTGTGTAGATTGCATCCAATAGCTTTCGATTTATTTTTTTTTTCCCCTCTGTTTTCAGGTAGTCCTAAAAAGAAGCTGGTGTTCTGAGTATCTGGTGATTTGAAAAATGTTCTAAAACATGTATTTAACTATTATCTGATGGACTTGTTTGTGTTTAAACACTTTAGTTTTTTTTATTGTAATATTCAATAATAAATCAGCAATTGGTAAAGTGATTGTCTGTTTGCAGTTTATGCCGTTGATGATTTAGGATGGATGAGACTGAAATAAAAAAAGATCCAACACTATTGTGTGAAGACCGACATGTTCTTACTGACGTAAGATAGAAAACTACGCTTCACTTTTTTTGTTTTGGGGCTCTTGTAGAAGAAATTATTGTTCAGAAGTGTTATAGATATGAAATATCTGTAACGTAAGACGCTCTTATGTCTGTAAAGTAAACGCTTTTTCAATTCTAATGACAGGAGAGCTTCCAGGAATTTCTTTAGTATGAGTAGTATGTACTAAATTACTAAACTGGGTTTAAACTGGGTCATTTAATGGAAATGTACATTTTTAAGGTACATATTTGGCAGGGATTGTACAGATTTACGCTTACAGAGTGAGCAACAATTGGCACAAATTGCACGATGGAGCTTTACATTCTTGCTTTGTGATCCAAAACACTGTGTGGCACTAATGGACCAACACAATCGACTTGGGACTTTAGAAAGATCTCTGAGGTGGTGAACATATGTATTATCGCAGGGGTGGCCAACCAGTGGCTCTTGAGCCTCATGCGGCTCTTCAGGAGATTTTGCATGACATGAGGGTGACCAGACTTTTCGACCCAGGACGTTTGGCCCCCGGGGCTTTGGACCCGGACGATTGATCCTTAGGACGATTGACCCTTAGGACGATTGATCCCTAGGACGATTGGACACAATGTGAGCTAGACATTTGGGAGGCGGCTCCTTTGCATTTACTCCAGCGAAGAAGCATAACTTTGCCCCGATTCGAGCGCCTTTGTCCCGCAAAGAAGCACTTATAACGGTGGATTGACCGGTGCCACGGCTTATTCAAATTCATATCTTCATGCCTGTGCTAGCTAGAAATTTGACAGGCGTGAGTAAAAACCCATTCGGATCGAAGTTCGTTTTCGCGACGATTTTCATCCACGGGATCGCACGGAATCGGTCCTGATCGGCCCGCGGCGCGCAACCGCTTTGCTTAAACAGCTTTCCAAATTGCCGATACTTGTTTATCCCATAAGCGTGTGGTGAAATACACAAAGCATGCTAAAGAACAGTCCAAACAACAAGAGATATATTAACACATTTTTTCTGTTTCCGCTGATTTTTCTTTTTTCATCTGACACAAAGCTTACTGAGAAAGGTTCAAGAGCTCGGACTCAAAACTCCATACGAAAATGACATTGTGTTCTGTCAGTTTGTGAGATGCCTATCGGCACTGGCGTTTGTACAAGAAAACGATGTCGCAGACGCCTTTGATGAACTAGTCGAAGATTTGCCCCAACACGAACGCATCGACGAACTGGTAACTTACTTCGAGCACACCTACATTAGAGGACGCCGTCTGCGTGGAAGAGTAGAAAGGTACGGGCCGTGTCTGTTTAGTATTCCTACTTGGAACAAGAGAGATGATGCGGGGAGTGGACTTGCCAGAACCAACAACATCTGCGAGGGATGGCATAATGCACTGCAGTCACTTTTTAGCTGTCAACATCCGACAATGTGGACATTTCTAGATGGAATGACGAAAGACATAATTTCTAACAAGAGCAAACTGCTGCAAGCCGTCGCGGGCGCACCGCATCCCAGGCAGAAACGTTACCGTGAGCTGCAGCAACGTGTTGAACGAGCTGTAGCCACGTACAACCGCATCAACGTAGTCACCTATTTGAAAGCCATGGCCTATTTGTCTTGTCTTTAAATGTGCATGTGAAAATTAAACAGAAAAATGTGTTAATATATCTCTTGTTGTTTATATCGAATAATATATCGAAACCCCCCTAAACCGACATGAGTCAAATATGCACACCATGTTAACTGTTGAAAAATAACTAATACTACTATCATGTTGGTGTGATTATTTTTATTTAATCTGGCTGATCAGAGGTCTGTGTGTGCGTGTGTGCGCGTACATACTAGATTAAGAAATGGGATGATGTTTATGTCTGCACATGTGTATGATGTGGCTCTTTGCAGTAAAATAAAAAAAAAACAGTGGCTCTTAGTCTCTGACTAGTTGTCCCACCCCCCTGTATAATCGTTTTGTTGAAGATCGAGTTATAAACAAACAAACATGACCATAACGCACACATCATAGTATCATAATAAACAAACAAACCATAAATGAATACGTAGAACTCGTCATAGACACAGTTCCAGTCACCAATTTACATTTAATTTGTGGAGTCTAATCGCAGCAGTTAGGAAATATCTGCGATATCTCTCCTTCACTCATCGGGGGTGGATCAGTCTCTCCACAGCAGACAGTGAGTCCGCCAGTGCGTGAGAGTCCAGGTCCAGGATGGAGGATAGTTTATCCAGGACCTTTCTCTCACCCACTTCCTGCACTGTGTCCAGAGATTCAAGATTCAAAAAACTTTATTCATCCCCAGGGGGAAATTGCTTTCTCGGTTACAGTTGCTCAACCGAACAAAAAAAAATTAAATACACAAAAGGAGAAATATAATAATAATAATAATAATAATAAAAGAAGCAAAAAATAGAAATGTACATCTGCATAAAAAATCTCTGTATAATACAAATAAGTAAAAAAGTGACTAACAATAAATAGTGGCATGAAGGTATTGCACAAAACCAGAGAACGAAGTAAGAGTCCCTGCACTTATGGAGAGGAGTTGTACAGCCTGATGGCCACAGGTATGAAGGATCTCCTGAAGCGTTCTGTGGAACACTTAGCAGCGATCAGTCTCTGGCTGAAGGTGCTCCTCTGATTGAGCAGCACACTGTGTAGTGGATGAGAAGGGTTGTCCAGGATGGAGTGGAGTTTTCCCAGCATCCTCCTCTCCGCCACCACATGAACAGGGTCCAGCTTCACACCTAGGACAGAGCCAGCCCTCCGGATGAGTTTGTCCAGTTTGTTTCTGTCAGTCACCTTCATGCTGCTTCCCCAGCAGACCACAGCATAGAAGATGACGCTTGACACGACAGCTTCATAAAACATACGTAGCATGGTGCTACGGACGTTGAAGGTCCTGAGCCGCCTTAGAAAGTACAGCCTGCTCTGGCCTTTCTTGACGAGTGCTGCTGAGTTTAATGTCCAGTCCAGTTTATTGTCTATGTGCACTCCAAGGTACTTGTAGTTCTCGACAATAAGAGAGCATCCCAGGACAGAGCTGGACTTTTTGATTATCCTGTCCAGTCTCTTCCTGTTTTTGCCTGAGATGCTGGAGGAATAAGCTTTTCCTAATATTAAATTAGGAATAACCATCCCATTAAATTATTTACTGTATTTAATAACTCCAAACTGTTTAAATAAATTGTATCAAATATGACAAAAAACCAACAATAAACATGTTCCACACATTTAAACTGGTGTAAATGGAAACACATTTCGGTATAAATACATAAATAAAATAGATGGCATTTTATATTTTTACTGACACTGGAAAGTCAGTAGTCATTCTGTCATTCTGCGGCTCTGCAGTTGGTGGTTTCTCGAAATTTCAGATATTTCCATTACCTTAAAGCATTCAAATTCGGATTTATGTCATAAATACATTTAATCCAGAATTACTTAACTCCTCCATTTGTTGTCTTGTGGTATTATTTATGAAAATCAATTACTCAACATAACTTTTAATTTAACAATATAAGTTTGCTTGCCCTCTTTCACCCAGCTTGTTGAGCTTTATAGTCGCCACTTTCACTGAAATGCTGCCAGTTACTGCTTCTTTTTCCGTTTCGCTCCTATCATTCGTCCTCTTCATTCGCATAATGGTCGAGAGTTTATTCTGTCCTCACACGTAATTGGCCGAATCATGCGCCCATAAAAAGTCTCAGCAGACTTTGTGACCAATAGCAACCGATGATCTCTTATGGGAGTCAGTTTTTTAATTCGCTACAAAGCATTGACTCTTAAAGCATCGGCTAACTTGGGCAGTGCCGCGAATGTGAAACTTCAACGTAAATGTAGCTTTAATTAAATGTAGCCTGTGCGGACGCTACTTGAGCAAAAAAAAAAAAAATAGCTTCGCTACTGAAAAGCTATTTGAATCAGAAAATAGCTTCGCTACCACCAAGCTACTGAAAAATGTAGTTACGAAGCTGCCCAACACTGCTGGCCCTCGCATAAATGTGGAGGTACGAAAAAATGTCAGAACGGTTAAAGGGGAAAGTGGGATAAATTCCAAAGTTCAAATCATATCTCATAACGCCAATTTATGCCGCTTTATTTGGGGCAAAACGGTCGAATCTCAATTAACAGGAGGCTACTGTATTTGTCTTCACATAAAAGCAGTTCATTATGTCCAGATGGGGGAGGTGTTTTCTCAAGTGTGAGCTTCTGAGTAACTCAAACCCAGGTTTACTTTACCTCAGATTTTACCATGTCTGGTGTTATAAAAATAGTTTTGGAAAATCTGTAAAACACCCAAAGACTAAAATCCTGTTCAGTTACCGTAAAACTCAAATACTATGAAAATGTATTTGAAGAAACTGGAGATGTTTCTGATTTACTAAAACTTTGAGTTGAGGTTGTTGGCCATTTTTTTAAACAAACCATGTTATCACTTAAAAGGTAAACTATACCTCGTAGTAAAACTATATTTCACTTAAAAGGTAACTATACGCCTTATTCGGCCCGCGGCCATCTTGAATCGAAAACGAGGCTGTGAGGGATAGCGGTCCTGCAGCGTCCACTATAGCGTATTATTTTGTAACGGGATGCCGATCGTTCAGCCGTAAAAATAAAGACAAACTATCATTTCACAAGTTTCCAAAGGACAAATAACTTCAGAAAGCCTGGATTATTAAAGCCCGACGAGACACGGGACCTAACTTTCAGGTAGGTTAATGTTGCATCAATTTAAAATAACTATACTAGCCCGTGGCTAATTGCTAATTTCTAACGTGAGCGTGTTTATATACAGCTTTGTTTACATACAGCTAAATGTGATTGTTTTACTACTTAATGTCTCATTTTTTTGTATAGATTACGAAGAACACAATATGTGCTCTAAACATTTCTCACCGGAGTGTTTTTCAAGAACATTGACTGGAATCAGAAAAACTCGTGGAAAATTCGGCCCCGTCTTTGTTTACCTGGACTCGACGTTCTTACGACATTGGATGGGCGTTTCGACCGGGCGATTCCTCTTTCATTGGCTGGTCCTATAAATCAGCTCTGGACTGTATGTGCCATCCTCACAAATTTCCAGGGCTCACTGTTTTGAGTGAACATTTGAGTGCTCCAGAAAGTGCACATGAAAATTGAATGTTATGTTGAATGTTTTGGTGTGTGTAGACACTGCATTTGAATAAAAACGATTTGATACAAGTGACTATAAAATTGTGAATTTATTCAGTTACAGAGACACAAATATACATGTCATTTTAATCTGTTTCGCGTTTACATTTTGGAAAGAAAATATTAAAAATGTAAATATAACAATTACATTCATAAGTATACAAACAACACTGTAAGCAAGTTATGATCAAAAGGTTTTAATGGTTTTAATTCAACTATATGTTTAAGAAATTAACTGCTTAAGGTAAGTTGTGTTTCTTTCTCTCGTGCTGGTTTAACTTTTTCTTGGTGACACTGATTTAGTATTTTCATGGCACTGATTTTAACATTTTTATATTTTTAAACTGTAATGTAGCCTCAGTAAATGGTTACAGTGCCCCATTCCTGCTTTACAAGTGCAGTGAGTATCACGGATTAAGGGCTTTCTGAAGACAGCTCCACCTGCACATAAGAAAACAAACCATTGTTATTAACAAAACAGTTACATTTACTTTTGTACATTTTACAAATAATTTTGTACTACTTCTGTACTATTCACAGTATGTCAATTTTGTATGATATTGCACATAGGTTTTATCTGCATAATATATATAGTTGTGTGTTGGTATGCGCGCAGACCCACACACGTAAATATCTATGTGTATTTGTATACACACACACACACACACACACACACACACACACACACACACACACACACACACACAAATAACATATATACTCCTTAAATCCAATAACCCATATTTCTGCCACCCATAACAACTTGTATTGTACATTGTCTACTACAGTCTCTTCACTTTCATAACCAGTTATGAAACATGAAATAGCTTTATCGCAATCCTCTATGCAGCATGCTAAGGTAAAGCTAACCTCACAAGAAAGTCTCTATTTACCTTCAACACCGTGGATATAACTCGTCAAGAGGACACTCCAGGGAAATACTGGATCCTTCGACAATATTAGTTGTGAGAGTATGAAGACAAAATAAGTTTGTAGTCCACACAACCACGTCCTGTTGTTTTGATTAGGCGCTACAGGACCGCTATCCCTCACAGCCTCGTTCTCGATTCAAGATGGCCGCGGGCTGAATAAGGCGTATAGCCTAGCGAAATTTGAAACTTAAAAAAAAAAAAAAAAAAAGAAATTTGAAACTCCATGTTATGACGACAGCGGAAGTGCCGGGATGGGTAATATGATCTGATTTGGAAATATGTAAATAATATTTATTCTAAACTGGAAACAACTGTAAAACTAAAATGAGATTCGTTTCGTGTGTGGGGGATCTTTATTCCACACTCGAGATTAAGAAAGTGTCTTTCTCCGTGGTTTCTGCCGCTCGCTCACGTCGCGACGTCACTGCCTATTGTGCGCGATGATGCGCGTGCAAGGGAGATAGCGGGAGCGCGTGCGCGAGCCCACGGACGACACGATCTACGAGCTGCTGTGTTTTATGTTTTCCTGAATTTCAGCACTGTGACATACTCGTGTGTTTTATAGCAAGTAAAACGGGAGATTTTCCTCCGTGGCGAAATGTGCACCCCGTGTTGTGTTTCGCAGGTAAGGCTTTCATTAATTCTACGTGGTGTTTAAACATCGTGTGTATTGAATCGACTCGCATCTTTTTTGTTTTGTTTCCTCCGCTCCATAGACACACGGCACGTGCATTTGAAAAATACACAATTATACGGTATAATTGGTATAATTTATACCAGTAATACGAACCTGTCCGTTTTTGATCTCTAAGCGTCGACTCTTGTTTTGCCTCACACGAGACCGTGGATTCTAAAAATATCACAAACCACTGTATAATATTCACGTCGCCACTGTCATAGTTTAGTGTGAATTGTGTAAAAATGAACTACGTGGTATTTTGTTGGCGTCTTCCAGTCGAAGACGTCTAACATCTGGTTGGCTTTGGTTTTGTATGTGGTTTGAAGTGTTTGTAGAAGGAAAGGATAGGATAGGATATGATATATCCCATCATATGGAGAGAGGAAAGGGGAGAAAAGAAAGGAAAGGAAAGGAGAAAGAAAAGGTACGGAGAGGAGAGGAGAAGAAAGAAAAGGAGAATGGAACGGAGAGGAGAGAGAAAAGTAGCTAAGAGGAGAAAGTTAAGGAAATTAAAGGAGAAAGGGAAGGAAAGGCGAGGAGAAAAGAAAAATGAGAAGAGAAGGGAAAGGAAATATTTTATTGTCATTGTATCACTGACTTAGAATGAAATTAGTAACACTTCTCCGGTTGGTGCAAAGAGATTAAATGTATTATTAAAAGTAACTATACAGTGAACCCTCGTTTATTGCGGTAGATACGTTCCAAGCCCGACTGTGATAGGTGAAAATCCGCGAAGTAGAGGCACAACATTTACGTATTTATTTAACACTTATTCAGACTTTTAAAACACTTTTTACACATAGTATTCTTTATTAAAGTAATGTTAACAAACATCTCAGTACAAAAATCACAGGAACAAATATAATAAAACAGTAGTGCACAACTAGAGCTGCACGATTCTGGATAAAATGAGAATCACAATTTTTTTGCTTAAAATAGAGATCACGATTCTTTTCACGATTCATTCTGGATAATTTATTATTTTAAATATTCAACCCTGAAAATCAGGTTGTCAAACAGCAATATAGTAACACATATTACTCTTTGCTTTAAATGAAAAAAAAATGGAATGAAAACTATAATGTAATGTAAAAGTAATGTAAAAGAAAAACTAAACACCATTAAACGTAATAAAAATAAACATTCCAAAGAACAGCATTATGTACAATGCGTACAAAATCATTAACTCTGTTTAAAAACACTTTTGAAATACTTATCAAACAATGATTATTTTAGGGGGGCTAATAATTTTGTCCTCAATTGTATATGTTTACTGTATGTGGTTTGCTGAGTGTAAACACACACACACACACACACTTCAGAATAAAATCCTTGATACTCTACCGTTGTATTTAATCATTCATTCTCCCCGTTTATTTTTAGTTTTTTTTTTCTTTTAAACTCTACTGCTGGGTCTGCTGCACGGCTCACATACATACACTAGGTTCAGCTTATTAGCGCGTGTAATCGCAACTGTGCAACAACGCATGGGGCCGTCACGTGCGTCCCGCGTCATCACGCCAATGAGACGCGTCCTAAAATACGGCAGAAGTAATGCAAGATAATCTTTTCTTTAGAATATTTAAACGATCGATCGAGTTACGCTCGATGTGCGCGCGAGCGGACGAGTCGAGTGATTTATGTCAGACCGCTTGTCCGCTAGCGCGCATTGAGCGAAACTCTAATATCGATCAGAGTTATAATAGGCAGAATCGTATAAATGCTGGATTCAGATCATGAAGAGGCAAGATCGAGATCGCGATCTTTTAATGATTAATCGTGCAGCTCTATGCACAACATAAAAAAAAAACAAAAGATTGTTAAGCAGTATGTACTAAATATTTGAGCGTATTTTAGTGTCAGGATCCCTTTAATTTCCTATTTGGATCCGAGTTGTCGCTTGTTTGCATAAGATTAATAGTGGAAAGAAAGCGCTTTCAGTCCGTGTGCCGCCACCAATGGAGTTTGTCTCATTAGTAGTGAGCTTGTCGGCGGCCTGTGACCTCACCGATGTGTGGAAGGTCGACATCGGACCGCCACCCTGCGTCTTCTGAATGAATCATTAGATAATCTGCTTTGTGGAAGTTCATTCCACTTTGAGGAGGAGTCCGTTTCTTTTCGGCCAAGATTTAGAGACGTTTATACAAATTGCGTTTGCAATTATGTAAAATCCATTTTAGTTATTACCGGTTGTTGTGTGCTTCTATTGGGGGACTGGGAAGAGTTCTACAATCAGTCAATCTTGATAATGTGATAACATTGTCTTCATTTTGTTTTGAATATTTATATAATTTAAATGATACATCCCGGCTTTTTAAAACAATTTAATTTTTTAATGATGTTTTTACAGGTTCATTTTGTAGGGTGATTTGAAACCTTTTGAGGCACTTTTCCTCAGTGTAAGCGTCCTGCAGTGAAGGTCAGAGAGGCGTGGGAAAGGATTCGGCAACCAATCAAATAGAATCTCTGTTTGTATTAGAGGTCTAATGTTATTTAGTGTTACTACGGAAGGATGTAGAGAGCAAATCACTTGACAAATCAAAAAAAGACGATTGTTGCAAGATTGTGTCAAACCAAGAACAAGAATGATGCAAGGACATTGCTGATTAAGAGACAAAAATGGTTTTTCAAACTAGTTACGTCAGCAAAAATACACGTAAAAATTAAAGGAAAGTGAGGTGATGGCAATATGAAACTGAAATATGAAATGAAACTGAAAATAAAAGAAAGTATTATAGACTACGCAAGACGTTTAAAAAGTAAGAAGTCCCTTACTTTTTACAATGTCTGAAAACAGCACAAATAATGACGGAGTGCAAACGAATCCGAATTAATAAGGTGTTGGAAAGTTTTACAACTTAACACCAAAATAATAACCTTTATTATAAAAAATATAAAAAATAACCTCTTTTAGTACAAAATTTAAACGCAAGTGGAAACCCGGAGAAGCAGCTGCCATTTTTAATACCGTATATCTGTTAAAAGTAGTCCAGGCATTTATTTAAAAAAAAATGTTAAATTAAATGGCCTGTCTATCTTTTAAGAGAGTGCAAGAGGGAGGGAGAGAGAGAGAGAGAGAGAGAGAGAGACAACAAGAGTGAGATAGACAATGAGAGAGAGAGAGAGAGAGAAAGAGACAGTGACATATACAGCAAGAGTGAGATAGATAGTGAGAGAGAGAGAGACAGAGAGAGAAAGTGACACAGACAAAAATGGAGAGCCGAGCCAACGCGTGTCGCGCTTTCCTTCTCTTTCACGCGCGCGTCTGAATCTAAAGTTCTGTGAAACCAAGTTTAACAATCGAAAACAGACTTTGACCAAAATAAAACGAGCAGAATTTTCTCGTGCGCGCGTTTTACGGGACTCGCGCTCACTGAAATATCCGCTCTAAAAAACCGGAACATTACTGGCATGGAGCGGCACAGCGCATGCGCGATGCATGCGCCTCGCAGGTGATCGATTATTTTTGTTTCTTCCAACGCTTTCTGTATTCGATTAGCAATGTATCTGTGTCATATTTAGGAATAGAAAAAGAAAAAGGCCAACACTCATCGAAAAAGAAAAACGGCTCGAGAGAAGGAAAAGATAAAGGGTTACATTTATTTCTCATTTGTTGTACTAACATAAATATATGTATTTATTTTATTTTTTTTATTACATTTATTTTTCACTAATGCATTTCCGCATTTGTTAATACATAAGTACATTTATTTCCTTTGTAATTTATATTTGATTTTGGCGGTTTTGGTCCTCCATACTGCGCGTCCACGTGTGTGTGAGAGCGGAGCAGCCAGCACTAGACGAGCGGCCAGCGGAGTGCTACTCAATTGCTCTTGTGCCGATTTCTGAGAGATGTATCTAGTTCACGTCATAAATGTTCATTTAATTAATCTCTACTGACACAAAGGGTGAAAGGGTGAAATATCAGAACAGAATGTCAGTCAGTCATCTTCTACCGCTTCATCCTTTACAGGGTCGCGAGGAGCTGGCGCCTATCTCAGCGTCTTAGAGGCAGGATACACACTCTGGATTGGTGGCCAACCATTCGCAGAGCGGGACACACAGGCAAACACATTCACACACTCACTCATACCTATGTGGTCAATTTTCCAATTCCAATTAGCCTGAAGCGCATGTTTTTGGACTGTGGGAGGAAACCGGAGAACCCGGAGGAAACCCACGCAAGCACGGGGAGAACATGCAAACTCCACACAGAACGGCCCCGGCCGGCCTTGAACTCACACCTCAAGTGTCAAACCACCGTGCCGCCCACATTGTTCTGAGTAAAATATTTTCTATTTCAGTAGACCGCGCGTATAAGTCGAGCCCCCCACTTTGAGCCCGAAAGTTTAAGAAAAAATCCTCGACTTATGTATGGTCAAGTAAATACGGTATATATATCTATGTCTTTGAAGTTGCTTAAATTCAGCCCACTTTTGCTAAATGAGAAAATATAACTGATGGTGCCTTGTATAATATCACTTTGTTCAATTAATGTTCATGTTATGAGGTGTTTTTGTATTTACATATTTGTCTTTTGTGCCAGCCTGTTGAAAATTTAATTTGTATTAAATTAAACCTGTTCAAAGAATTTTTTTAATTCTTTAGGAAGATTAAAAAGAAAATATTGCTTTATTTATCTAATCGTAATATATTTGTTAGGTTTTCAGTAGTTCAAATTTTGATTTCAATGAACATTCGGACAGTCCGGCCCTCGACTTGTAGCAAAATGTTTTTTTTGGCTTTCCCATTTGACTTTGACACACCTGGTGTAAACAGTGCTTAGAGAGCATTTGTGTGTAATTTGAGTTGGACAGAATTAGAAAACTTAAAGAAAGTGACCTGTTTAGTTGATTCAAAGTATATTAAAACAACAAAAGTTAGATATTTCAAAAGCAGAAGTGAATTTCTTAATTAAAATATGTGGTAAAACTCATTGTTTTATATTTGCTGAAATAGCTGAATAATCGTTCAAAACCTACTGATTAATCATTACAATAATCGATGACTAATCAAATAATTGTTCTAATCATCGATAGATTAATCGATTATCAAAATAATCGTTTGTTGCAGGAACACCACCTCCAACTAAACTTGATAAAAAAGTAAAAAAAATCCCAAAGTCCGTAAAGTACAAGAGCAAACCAATAAGTAAGATAATACTAAAACAATAGAGGCCTTAGTTCCTCTGTAGCGAGGGTTAAAATGCTTTTATAAGAACACTCTCCTGTTCGGCTGCTCTTTGGTGAAACATGTAATCAAACAAGCACTGAAGCCATAACATAAGAGTAGAAATGACAGAATAAGGCATAAACTCTGTCATCACGGACTGTCCTGCTCTTCTGTGTAGTGTATTTTTTTTTTATTTAGCCTTGTGTAAAGTATTTATAGTCCTTTTATAAACAAACTGCTTCAAAAATCTTGCTTTTGTAGGTCTCTTTGGAGAAAGGTGTCGGCCAAATGACTGTAAAGTACAATTTTGTGACATTAAGGACTCGTAGAAAATCGTATAATAAGAAGCGGTTTTCTGATCGCTGCTGATTTATGCAGCTCTTCTCATTCAAATGATGGGAATCTTAAATACTTTGTGTCACTGTCCAAAAATAGCTCACAAGTTAGATAACATTGCAAATATACAGGATGCTTCGTTTGATGTTACAAAACGATACATTTATCAAAAGGTTTCTGAATTGTACTGAATTAATTTGATTCGACAGTCAAGTATTGATTACTAAGTAGTATAATTAGGAAGAATGAAGACGTTTTTCATCTAAAATATATAATAATAAAATACATTGCAAATAGTATGATCTTCTGGACCGTTGCTTCCAAAACTGTGTAACCTCTTTTAGTCGAATACTCTTATGATAAAGTGTTTAAATTTTAGTTATAAAAAAGTTTTTTTCTTTCTGTTTTTTCCCGAGCAAAGTGAAATAGTTTCTGTGTTGACTCTGCGGGGAAACATTCTCTCTTTTGTGTACGTGTTACTCTGACACTTTCACTTTGTCTTCCTCCACTACTCCAATGGTGTTCACTTCTGGTTCTTAAGCGTTTAGTAGCCACCAGAAACCGTTCGAGAACACGACGTCTATTTACCGACGTGGTTCTTTTCTTGGAGGGAGTGTTTGACTTTTTTTTTTCCCCCCTATCTCCGTTTGCTCTTCACACTTAGCAATAGAGCACATTTCTGGGCACTTTTCAATGATGAAGTAATGCGTTTTGCTAGTGGCTAACAGACCCACAAAGCGGCTATTCAGCGCACAGAAACTATAGATTAATTGTTTTCAGGGTATAATTGAGCTCAGTGAGTGAATCGTTAAAAAATGTGTTAAGTCAAATTCAAGGCGTATAGATGGAGAATATTGATCAGAATACGTAAAAGCGTAAATAAAGCCGTTTCGTGATTTTCGTGAACTTCTAAAATGTACAAACTTTAACAAATGATTACTAAGCAGTTGCCGTCTTTATTCACCCTCTGCTTAATTTAATCTCGCTTTTCTTTTTTGATGCCCAGTTTTAACGAGATTATTTGCAAGGAAGTTGCTACTTTTGCATGGTGCTCTTGCTGAGTGCAGCCGCGGAGGCGGAGCACCAAAAACTCGCTGCATATTAGTAGACTTTCGGAATCACATAATGCGTTAGCGGTAGTTAGCAAGCAAAATGATTTAACAGAAATGCAGGTAAGTAATGAGAAATTAGATTTTTTTTCATCGAGTCATTTTACTGGCCCCACCGGGCCAGCAGGTTGGTTTTAAAAGTATTTATATTGTTGACCCCAGATTAATATAGTGTAGGTTAATGTACAGTGCTTTATAATAATACTTTATTCATTTAACATATAAAATATTGAGAGTAGCCAAGTTATATACATATATAAAAATGTAATTCACGAATGTATGACGGTATCCACGATATTGCAAAATTCCTATTGTGGCACAACTCAATACTGATTTACCGACCACTCCTAATAAATGCTGGATTAAGATCGCGAGGGGGGTGGAATCCTGATCGCGAACTTTTTAACGATTTGTCGTGCAGCTCTAATTCTGACCATTTATCAAAAACCGTGAACATTGATTGATGGCAGTTTTTGTAGTATGGCTAAATACTTTCTGTTGTTGTTGGTAACACTGGAGTGTGTGTAATCTCCAGATCAGAGAGTTTGGCAGAATTGTATAAATGCTGGATTAAGACCGTGAGGGAGGTGTAATCGAGATTGCGAACTTTTAACGATTTATCGTTCGGCTCTATTTCTGACGAAATCAGATATCGTGACTTTTGTATGGTGGCTAAATACTTTGTGTTGTGTAGCTGGCCTGCTGCTGTAGCTCCTCAGCCTGTTCGCTGTGCTGCAACTGCTGTCCTAAGATCAAGCAGTCCACCTCCACCCGCTTCATGTACGCCCTCTTCTTCATCCTGGGGTCAGCGACCTGTGTCATCATGATGTCTCCCACGGTGGAGGAAGCCATGCGAGAAAACGTAAGTTTTATGCTTCGTTTATCAGTCAAGCTAAGCAAGAAATGTAGCAATATCTCTTATCTCTGATTAGTATTTACAATACAGTGGGACCCCGACTTACGAAATTATTACCGTATTTACTCGCTTATAAGTCGATCCGCTTATTAGTCGACCCCCCCCCCAGTTCAGCTGTAAGATTGTGGTATTCTGTTTAGACCCCCTTATAAGTCATGGGGAAAGAAATGAGAGAAAAGTGAAAAGATGGAAATGAGTAAAAACCCAATTTTGTGTTTCATATAAAGTCAATTCTGACTTAAAAAGTCAACTTAATAAACAACCTGTTCAGATGCTCTTTAACTATTCAGACATTATTGGTGGTAAAAGAAGCACAAAATCAAAGTAACCCTGTTTGTTTAGGTTTGTATTAATCTATTTAAGTTATTGTTATTTATGTTTAAGGTTTAATTTGTTATTGGTATGGTTGCATTTCAGACATTTAAAAAATAAATAAATGATTAAATATTGGTAATAAACATGTTACATAGTAGTTGTTTAGTTTGCCCTTTGGCTGGTGTTTATAAAGGTACAGTATATAATGATACAGCGGAGAATTTCACGTGAACGATTTCCGCCCTCTTGAAACGTATTCTGTTACTCTGGGTTTTTGTTATCTGGGACATTCGTAAGTCGGGGTACCACTGTGTTTCTGATCATAACCCATTCATCCATTGATTGATCCATCCATTCTCTAGCGCTTTTCCAT
Source organism: Paedocypris micromegethes (assembly GCA_028031935.1). Taxonomy (NCBI): domain Eukaryota; kingdom Metazoa; phylum Chordata; class Actinopteri; order Cypriniformes; genus Paedocypris; species Paedocypris micromegethes. The sequence continues at coordinate 30,407 of CM051506.1, forward strand.
TTCTGTGTCACATAGTTGGGTAACAATTATTTATTCAAATATTTTCACAAGATAAGAATATTTTTTATAATTATTTATAAAAGTATCATTACCGTAGTTATATAATTTGTAATACTTTTATTTGTAAGATACACTTTTTGTTCTGGATGGGTAATTTTGTTAAACATTTTTTTTTATTTAAGTCTTATAGTCTGAGAACAATTGCATTACAATACCTTTAAAAGAATGAGCTGAAAACGTCACAGTAAGTGTAAGTGTCCAGTAAGTGTCCGTTTAAATGTAGTGGAGTAAAGAGTACAGATATTCAATCACTAATATAGTCAAATAGAGAGTAAATGTTGCATCTATTTTTAATGCGTAACAAAGTCCATTCACTTAAATACTTCACACTATTTTTTTTATACTCAGTACAAGTACAAAGTAGTCAAAATACTCAAGTAAAGTATCAATCCAATCCAAACGTTTACGACTTGTTGTGCACAATCACAATGTAACGATTAACTCATGTAATAATTAACAATTAGTTATGCGATCTGAGACGATGCTTTTGCGAAGCGTTATACGATACTCAAAGACCGAGCTACAAAATCTCACCAATTACAATGCCCCACCTGCACTTGATGTCATCAAACGACTCGGGATTCTTCACAGACGTCGATACAACCACAGAGGATCGGGCAGAGGAACGCTATGCGAAGTAAACCGGAGTGTGATCCGGAGTGTGATTCCATCGCTCTGGACTGAAAGGCGTCCCGTCGCGAATTGCTTACGTCATCAGAGCACCGCCGGCAAGGATTCCTTTACGGCGCTGCGTTCCGGCCGCAAGCAAAAACGAAATCCTGGAGTGGACTACAGTGTTCTGCTACCTCTGGCCAAGTCGTCCATCAAAGCAAATCACAACATGAAAATTGGACTTCTTAACTCACAGTCTCTCTCAAGCAAATCCTCACTAATTTCTCAACATATCCTGGATAACAAGTTTGACTTTTTCTTCATTACGGAAACTTGGCTTAAACCAGGATGCTATTTAACGTTAAATGAACTGTGTCCCCCTGGCTATACGTACCTGGAAAAAGCCAGACCCAGTGGACGTGGAGGTGGGCTTGCTATTGTACATCGGACTGAATTTGAATTACAGTTACTCCCCCTTCCTGAATTTTCATCGTTTGAGTGTCTGGCTGTCAAACTAAAACCTCCATTCTCATTGAAAACTATCCTTATTTACAGACCTCCCAAACAGTCAACAGGCTTTATTGCTGAGCTACACGATTTACTATCGCCTCTTTGTCTGGCAGCAACTGACGTATTATTACTTGGAGACCTGAATATTCACGTGGACGATCCCTCAAACCAACTCAGCCTGGAGTTCTCAGATTTGCTGGACTGCCTCAACATCGTGCAACATGTTAAAGGCCCCACTCACAGCAAAGGCCACACCCTCGATTTGGTCATCTCAAACACACTTCCAATATCTGATCTTGTAGTCAATGATATTGGAGTCTCTGACCACAAGGTAATCTCGCTGCAACTTCCTTCCCGCAACCCCCCCTCCAGACCTCAGCGTTCTATTAAATTCAGGAATCTAAAAACAATAAACCTCTTGGATTTCAGAGCTGATATCAAAAGATTGGCAAACGATCCATCTGCGCTCTCTACAGATACCCTGGTCGATCAATATAATACTGGCCTCCAAAACATTCTAAATATCCATGCTCCAACCAAAACCCGTACAGTACAATTCTCCAAAAGCTCGCCGTGGTTTACAAGCGAACTACGTCACCTCAAAACAGCAGGCCGTGTGTTAGAACGCCGCTACGTTACAACCAGTTTGACTGTGCACAAATTGGCCTTCCGTGAACACCAGAAGGTCTATGCCAAAGCACTCTCCACCGCCAGGTTAACATATTATTCTGAAATAATAAATCAAAATTCAAGTAACTCACGTCAACTTTTCTCAGTCATCAATAAACTAGTCAAAGATACTCGTGCTTCCACCAACACTGTCTCTGAAGAAGAATGCAACAGGTTTCAGTCATTTTTCTCAACAAAAATTGATGTAATTCGCTCTGAGGTGGGAAAGCACCACCCTGTGGCCCTTGACACACCTGCTGAAAAGCCATTAAGGGTCCTTCCTCAATTCCAGTGCATCAACGATGAAGAAACCAAGGGCATCAATATGAGTATGAAATCTTCGTCCTGCATCCTCGACCCTCTTCCCACCCCACTGTTGAAAGCTAATATTGATGCTCTAACACCCCTCATCACTAACATTATTAACGAGTCCATCAAAAATGGGGAAGTTCCTTTAAGCCTCAAGACAGCAATAATTCGGCCACTTCTAAAGAAACCCTCTCTGGACCCTCATGTCTTATCAAATTACCGCCCCATTTCTAACCTTCCGTTTCTTTCGAAAGTTCTCGCAAAAGTCGTTTTAGCCCAGCTACATGAATCTCTAAAAAAGCAAAATCTCTATGAAAAATTTCAATCTGGATTTCGCTGCTCTCACAGCACCTCGGGAGTGTGATCCTCGACACCGTGGACCACAATATTCTCCTACATCGCCTCAAATTCAGAATTGGTCTTTCAAGTGCAGCACTAGATTGGTTTGCATCCTATCTTGCGAACAGACTGGAATTTGTGGTCCTAAATGAGACTAAATCCACCCCACATTATGTCACCTGTGGCGTTCCTCAGGGCCCGGTCCTAGGCCCCACCTTGTTTAATATATATCTGATGCCTCTTGGCCAGATCATTACTAAATATGGAATTTCATTTCACTGCTATGCTGATGATACACAGCTATATGTCAGACTAAAGCCTTCAAACATTACAACAATGTCTAACTGCCTGGAGGACGTGAAGGGGTGGATGTCAGCAAACTTCTTAAAGTTAAATAGCAATAAAACCGAAGCAATTCTAATTGGAACCCCAAATCAGATCCGCTCCTGCTCAGTTCCCTGCATCAGTTTCTGTAACACCACAACAAACCTTTCAAATTCCGTCACAAACCTCGGCGTCAAGCTAGACAATGGCCTAACTCTCGATCTCCATGTTCAGCACGTATGCAAAACTGCTTTCTTCCATCTACGGAACATTGCCAAAATCCGCACATACCTGGCACATAAAAATGCTGAACGCCTCGTCCATGCCCTCGTCTCCACAAGATTGGACTACTGCAACGCTCTTCTTTCCGGAACATCAGCAAGGAACATTAAGAAGCTACAGGCGGTCCAGAACAGTGCTGCTAGAGTCCTTGTAAGAGCCCGAAAATGTGCACACATAAGCCCAATTCTCCACTCCCTTCACTGGCTCCCGATTCGACAGCGCATTGATTACAAAATCTGCCTGATCACATATCAGTGCTTGCATGGAAATGCCCCTGAATATCTGCGGGAACTGCTGACACCTCACTCTACAACCAGGCAGCTCAGATCAACGGGAACTTTTCTGCTCAAACAGCCACAAACAAAACTTAAAACTATGGGTGACAAATCATTTTCTGCTACTGCTCCACGGCTCTGGAACGCTCTACCTGATAGTCTGAGGAAGCCTCAACCTGTTGACTGTTTTAAGTCATCTCTGAAAACTTACCTTTTTAGGAAAGCTTTTTAAGTGCTTTTATTGAGTGTGTTATTCTTTTATGCTTTTATCCCCTATGTAGCACTCTGAGGTTTGCTCTGCAAATGTAAAGTGCATTACAAATAAAATGTATTATTATTATTATTATTATTATTATTATTATTATTATTATTAATTATACTCAATCACAATTGTAGTCAAGTAGAGAGTAAAAGTTGTGTCTTTTTTTGATACGTAGTAAAGTCAAGTACTCAAGTACTTCACACCAGTGTTGGTTTCTCTTCAGATTCCTTTCTACTCTGAGATGTGTCATCAGCTGAACGCAGGGGATAACTGCAGCACGCTGGTGGGCTACTCAGCCGTCTACAAGGTCTGCTTTGGCATGGCCTGCTTCTTCTTCACACTCTCAGTCTTCACGTTTGGAGTGCAGAGCAGCACGGGATGCCGGGCTGCGGTTCACAATGGGTAAGCAGTCCGCTTCCACCCTGCTATTTAAACGGAAAGCCGTGATTTTTCTCTATTTCTGTTGCTTTCTGGTCTCGCTCAAGCCGTCTTCAGAGGAGCCAGGGTTGCATAGTTCATCAGAAGGGTTGCATCAGAAGTTAGAAATATGTTATTCTAGGCTCAGCTAATTTCAAATATGTATACATTTGTGTAAAAAGTATTTTTCTAAACTAGTATGAATCTAAACTAGACTTTTTATTATCTGTCATTCAAGTAAAACAATATCAATGATACGAGTCACAAGTTAGGTTTGTTAAATAAAGAAAAAATAGTATGTTTACGGGAATATTAACGTAATTGAACCTGAAAAGTGAAAAACAAAAACATTTATATTTTTTGGACTTTTTTTTTGTGTCTGAAAACTCAGGGCGGTGCTTACATCCGCGTAAATTCGGTATATTCATTTTACACTCAACTGAATACCATAGGATTATCTACGTATATGCTAAACATTACAAAGAATGACTGAATTTAGTTGATGAGCTTTAAAGGACAGGACATGAAAGAGTAAGTACTAGTGTTGTCACAATACTTAAAATTCAATTTTGATACAATACTTAAAAAGTATCGATACTTGGAAAAAAATTGCAACAATGTTAGGGCCTTTTATTGCTTTTTGTAGTAATAATAATAAAAATAATAATAATAATAATAAAAAACAAAACAACACTGGAATGTTGATGTTTTGCTTTCATCTCTGCTACAGAGATTATCAAATGCGTACAATTTATAAGCAATTAATATTTTGACTATTAATTGGTATGGTTGCATTATAATTTTAAAGAATTGTGGGAAAAGTGCCGTGCTCTGTTAAGGGAAAAAGAAACAAAAAGTGTTCTCCCGAGAAGCGACGGCTAATGGCTACGTTCGAAATCCACCGTGTGACTCGTTTATTTGTGAAGCCCCAAGCCAAAGAGAGATCCAGGAGTCAAAAGAGTCGCTCTTTCATGAGAGCTGAGCCAAAAGAGTGTGCGACTGCGCGCGCGAGTATGTGTGTGTGTGTAAGAGAGAGCGGAGCGGTCAGCGGAGTGCTGCTCCTTTGCACGGCTTGTGCCGTTTTCTGAAAGATTTATTTAGTTCACGTCATAAATGTCAATTTAATTACCGCACCTGTGTCTCTTTTTTTTTCGTGTGAAAGGGTGAAATATCTGCGCACTGTTCTGAGTAAAATATTTTCTGTAGAACGCACGTATAAGTCGATATAGGACATTGATGAAGGATGACGCCGGTCTGTGTGGCTCGCCGTCAGTGCTCTTCATGTCTGCTGTTCTTGTTATTCGTCTTGCTGCTCACTCTTTGTTTACCTCATGCCGGCATATCCTATGATCGACAAACGGTACTCGACATCGGTCATGCAATGTTCGGCCACAGCGTTCACGAAGCTGTTCCACATACTCGCTCCCGCCACCATCACCATGTATACACTCACCTTCCCGAGCCTAATCTCACCGGACCGCCTCCCTATTCTCTTCGGAAATGCAAACGAAGACGGCGTGGCACTCGCGGGGCAAAGCGACCCGCCTAAAATGGATGTTAAAGCTGGATTTCGATTCCATCTTGCGAAGTGAGGCACTACACACAAAAATATCAAGGTACAGCAATGTACCTTTAAAGGTACAAAAGCTTTGTCACCCCAGCTGTACCTTTTGTAGGGTCCAATTCTGTACCTTTGACAATGGTACAATTTAGTACCTTTATTTCTGTACCTCTAAAGGACCGTATTTGTACCCCTAAAAACTAAATTGTACCTTTATATCAAGGTACAAAAATGTACCCACTGGAAAGGTACAGCATAGGCACAGCTTAGTGACATGTCATTTAATACCTTTATCAGAACAAAATCATACCTTCGAATGAATGAGACAAACAGTTATTATTTCATTGATATTTATTAAAGAACCTAACATTTAGTGTACATATTAAGATCATTCATTAAACACAAAGTCAGAATATCAATTATTTGTAAATACTTTAACATGAAATGTGTTTCAATTCCTTCAGAGACTAAACCAAAAATGTGTGTTTTTTTCCCCCCCGAGGCAATTAAAATATGACTGCAAAGTGCTAAAAAGTGCAAGGACAAACAAATCAAATAATTTTAGCTGTCAATCCCCTCTAATGTAGAAATCGGGCTCAAAGTTCTGCAAGTCTTGGACTCTCTTTAACGTCAATGTCAATTACAAACACAGTTGTTTGTATGAAGGCGAACATGTTGCGAACAACGTCGACACCGTCCTGGTGAAATGACACTCCTCCAAGCGACGGTGTCTCCATCCTGATGGTAACGACACTCCTCAGCAGCCAGACCGGCGTCGTCTCCACTGGCAGGGATGCGTTCCTCCGGCAGGAATGTGGTATGTGGCGTTGTCCCCTAAAGTGAATAGTTTTACCTTTTTTCACAATGTGGCTCTCAGCTTGAGATGCCGACATTTTTCCGGGTCTTTTGCGACCATAAGCTGATGGTGGAATTAGGTGAAGCAGAAGAAGAATTGAGGCAAGACCACAACCCCATCCTAAGAGACACGGTTGGTTTGGAAAAAAAATAACTAACTACTATACAGTATACACACAGCCACAATCTAGCCACAGGGTTTGCAAGCCAGTGACTTCTGTGCCAGTCCTAAGACTAGTCAAACGTGAACCATGCGAGTCATTCAAAGAAACTTCATATCGGATCGGTCAAGGCCCGGGTTAACAACGACCGCCACTGGTACTGTTGACTTACAGGGTGCCGGTGGAAATTGGGCTACTGTTGGTCGAAGAAGGAGAGGAGGCAGAAGGGTGTGTGAACAGAGAGAGAAGAGGATGAGAAGGAGCATAGACCTGAGAATAGGCACTCTTAACGTCAGCACAATGACAGGGAAAGGCAGAGAGCTGGCAGACATGATGAAGAGAAGGAAGGTAGATGTACTGTGTGTGCAAGAGACAAGGTGAAAGGGCAGCATAGCACGTAGTATTGGAGGAGGATACAAACTGTACTACCATGGTGTGGATGGGAAGAGAAACGGGGTAGGAGTAATCCTGAAGAGGGAGCTGGGGAGCAATGTGCTAGAGGTGAAAAGAGTCTCAGACAGGGTGATGAGCCTAAAGCTGGAAATTGAAGGGGTAATGTTGAATGTAGTCAGTGGGTATGCTCCACAAGTGGGCTGTGAGTTAGAAGAGAAGGAGAGATTCTGGAGTGAGTTTGATGAGGTCATAGAGAGTATTCACAGAGGGGAGAGACTGGTTGTTGGAGCAGACTTCAATGGCCATGTTGGTGAGGGGAACAGAGGTGATGAGGATGTGATGGGCAGGTTTGGTGTGAAAAAAAAGGAATCTAGAAGGACAGATGGTGGTAGACTTTGCTAAGAGGATGGAAATAGCTGTAGTCAACACTTACTTCCAGAAGAGAGAGGAACACAGAGTGACATACAAGAGTGGAGGTAGGAGTACACAGGTGGACTACATCCTATGTAGACGAGGCCATTTGAGAGAGGTTAGTGACTGCAAAGTAGTGGTAGGAGAGAGTGTAGCCAGACAGCACCGCATGGTGGTGTGTAAGATGACTCTGGTGGTCAGGAGGAAGAAGAATAGAGGGATGACTGAACAGAAGACCAAGCGGTGGAAGTTAAAGGATGAAAGAGCTTGCGAGGAATTCAGGCAGAGATTGAGACAGGCTCTGGGAGATCAGGAAGGAAGAAACTGGTAGGAAGGTGCTGGGTGTTTCATCTGGTAGGAGGATAGAAGATAAGGACACTTGGTGGTGGAATAAGGAAGTACAGGTCTGCATCCAGAGGAAGAGGTTGGCAAAGAGGAAATGGGATCTAGAAAGGACTGAGGAAAGTAGACAGGAGTACAAGGAAGTGCAGCGCAGAGTGAAGAGGGAGGTGGCAAAGGCCAAACAGTAGGCATATGATAAGCTGTATGACAGGTTAGACACAAAGGAAGGAGAGAAGGACTTGTACAGGCTAGCCAGACAGAGAGATAGGGATGGGAAGGATGTACAGCAGATAAGAGTTATTAAAGACAGAGATGGAAAGGTACTAACAACCCAGGAGAGTGTGCAGAGAAGATGGAAGGAGTATTTTGAGGAGCTGATGAATGAGGAAAATGATAGGGAAAGAAGGGAGGAGGATGTGGATGTTGAGAAGCAGGGAATAGCAGACATTAGTAGGGATGAGGTGAGGAAGGCTCTGAAGAGGATGAAGAGCGGAAAGGCTGTCGGTCCTGATGATGTGCCTGTAGAGGTGTGAAAGTGTCTAGGAGAGTCAGCTGTAGAGTTCTTAACCAGTTTGTTTAACAGGATTCTAGAGAGCGAGAAGATGCCTGAGGAGTGGAGGAAAAGCGTTCTGGTGCCAATTTTCAAAAACAAGGATGATACGCAGAACTGCAGCAACTACAGGGGAATAAAGCTGATGAGCCACACAATGAAGCTGTGGGAAAGAGTAGTGTTAGCCAGGCTTAGGAAGAAGGTAGAGTTTTGTGAGCAGCAGTATGGTTTCATGCCCCGTAAGAGCACCACTGATGGCATTTTTGCTTTGAGAATGTTGATGGAAAAGTACAGAGAGGGTCAGAAGGAGCTGCATTGTGTCTTTGTGGATTTAGAAAATGCATACGACAGGGTGCCGAGGGAGGAGCTGTGGTACTGTATATGGTTGTCGGGAGTGGCAGAGAAGTACGTCAGAGTAGTCCAGGACATGTACGAGAGGAGTAAGACGATGGTGAAATGTGCTGTAGGCCAGACAGAGGAGTTCAGGGTGGAGGTGGGACTACACCAAGAATCAGCTTTGAGTCCCTTTTTGTTTGCTATGCTTATGGACAGGTTGACAGCTGAGGTCAGACAGAAATCTCCCTGGACAATGATGTTTGCAGATGACATAGTGATTTGCAGCGAGAGTAGAGAGCAGGTGGAGGAAGAGCTAGAGAGGTGGAGGTTTGCTCTGGAAAGAAGAGGCATGAAAGTCAGTCGTAGTAAGACACAATACATGTGTCTAAACAAAAGGGGGCAGGGTGGAGGAGTGAAGTTACAGGGGGTGGAGGTGAAGAAGGTGCAGGAGTTTAAGTACTTGGGATCAACAGTGCAGTGTGATGGGGAGTGTGGAAAAGAGGAGAAGAGGCGAGTACAGGCAGGGTGGAGTGGGTGGAGGAAAGTGTCAAGAGTGTTGTGTGACAGAAGAGTGTCAGCTAGACTCAAGGGAAAGGTGTACAAGACAGTGGTGAGACCAGCTATGAGACAGGAGGCAGAGATGGAGGCAGCAGAGATGAAGATGTTGAGGTTCGCCTTAAGAGGGCCGAGGTTGGACAGAATAACGAACGAGCACATCAGAGGGACAGCTCACGTTACTTGTGTTAGCAACAAAGTCAGAGAGGCCAGACTGAGATGGTTTGGACATGTACAGAGGAGGGAGAGTGAATATATTGGTGGAAGGATGATGGAGATGGAGCTGCCAGGGAAGAGGGCAAGAGAACGACCAAGGAGGAGATATATGGATGTTGTGAGAGAAGACATGAGGTTGGCTGGGGTCAGAGTAGAAGATACTCAGAATAGAATGAGGTGGAAAGGGATGATTCACTGTGGCGACCCCTAATAAGGGAAAAGCCGTAAGAGAAGTAGTAGATACAGTATACACACTAATATTATTAATTTGATAGAAACCTGTTCACCGTCGATTGTGAAGGATTCAATGTCCACAGCTGATTTCTAAACAATGAATCAGGTCCAGAAGTTCTGGGTTGGGGTGAAGTCGTTTGCTCTGCTGAATAACGTTCTGCTTAAATGTTGTTGGCCACTTAAAACCTATCCTATCGCCCCCACACTGGATCATCACTCACGGACCCCGTCATGGTGGAATAAACCTCAACCATCTTCTCCCAATCATCAGATCTTTGCAAATGGAGGCAACCACAACCATAAAAGTGGCCCTGATCAGGGCCAGATTGCTGGTAAACAAGACATTCGTCTTAAATTACTTCTTCACCACTCGCTCTCTGGACCTATTATGCATCTCGAAATCCTGGGTGAGACCAGGTGAGGATGACGCTTTTTCTGTCCTGGTCCCGCAGCACTGTCATTTTCGAAATACCCCTCGCTTATCCAGGCGCGGCGGTGGTTTAGTCTCAGTTATCAATAACGCATACCCCTACTGCCCGCTTCAAATCACCCCTTGCAGAAGCTTCGAGGTGCAGCTGTTTTAACTTTCATCTATCGATTCGATTGTTGTTGCCCTGGTCTATCGTCCCCCGCAGTTCAACGATTCCTTCATCACAGACTTTTCTGCTCTTGTTGGAAATCTTGTACTATCCCATAACAATCGCTGCTATTCGGCGATTTTGACATCCACGTCTGCTGTGCATCGAAACCATGAACCTCAGAGTTTCTTAATTTATTCAATTCTATTGACTTCAAACACTGTAAAAAACTGGCCCAATGCACATACATGGCCAAACTCTGGACCTTTTTTTTTACTTTTGGTTTTTCTGTGCACAACCTGGCACTCTGCAAATCCGCCTCCTCTGACCACTCACCTAGTGTTTTCTCTGTGCCGCTTGAACTCCCACCACCCATCAACACTAGGGGCGGCCCTTGTCGCTCTCTCAACGAGTCTTCCCACAACTCATTCTCTGAATTATATCAAAATGAATGTGAGCTGCTAGAATCCGAATCACCACTACTTCATTTGGATGCAAGCAACCACCTTAGCCTCTTCAACACCACATGCCTCAGGATTCTCGACATCGTTTCCCCTTTGGGCAAAAAAAAAAAAAACACAAGCCCAGGCCAATTCCCTGGCTAAACAACTCCATCCAAGCACTCAGACAAGCCTGTAGGAAGGCAGAATGCAAGTGGAAGAAGGACAAGCTACAGGTTTTGTTCGATAATATGGATTCGTTATCTGTCTCCGAAGCAGCCGCCAAAAACGCTAAATGTCAGTACCTCTCCAACACGGTAATCAAAAATGCCTATGACCCTAAAATCTTACTCTCAACCATAAACTCTGTCCTTCACCCGCCCACCAGTCATGCTGTAGAGCCAACCGATTAATTATGTGAGGACTTCTCCATATTTTTCTCTGACAAAATCGCTTCAATCAAGAAAAACCTGCCAATCTCTACATTCTCTGTACCAAAAGCACCGCTCTAGTTCAAGTTCAAGTTCTGAGCATGGCGCTTTTCACAGTTTTTAACTGTCTCATAGCGCGTGTGTGAAATAGGTAAGAGAATTGGTGCTTTTTATGCATGATTGTCTGGTTGTTGGTGTTTAAGTAAATGGCTATGGTTATTACTATGACTATGACAAAGATTCTAGCATTCTAACACTATAAAATCACTACAAAAACACAGAAAATTAGGAAAAACATGAAATACCATTATTAAAGCTCTACTCCTCCTCCTGGTCAGATTTTGTACCCCTAACCGCCGACTCATCCCCGACTCGCAAGGATATCGTCAACCATCCCAAGCCTACCTCCTGCCACTCTGACCCCATTGACCCTCCTGAAGCAGTTAACCGACATTGCTGGTCCAGGCTTGGTACTTGTGATCAACAAATGCTTACTCACTGGCTCGGTTCCACCCGCCCTCAAACATGCAGCTGTGACCCATCTCAAAAAACCAAAACTCGACCCGACTACTCTAACATATTATCACCCCATCTCTAACCTCCCTTTCATATACAAATTTATGGAAAAAACTGTACTGACCTGTTGGGTTCTCCGGTTTTCCTTAACGATGGACCTTATTCATCACAGAAAACAAGTTGCAGTTTGTTGAAAGTTCATATACCTTTATTTTGGTTACAGGAGTAAATCGGTGAAGTTGGTGAAGCGGCGAATCTTATGCGTGTAGCTTCTCAAGAGCAAATCTGTCTTCCTTCTCTGTTCTCGTTCTAAACTGTTCTGCCCAGCTTGCATTCTTTCCTTCAGTCCTATCCAGGTGGTTTATTGGCTGTTTAGGCCAAAGATATTTATCTCTTGAGCGCGAGCCTCAGCCACACCAGATCCGCCTGGTACGATGTCCCGACCTCTCACCTCTTCTACATGACTCACCCACTCCCTTCCTTTCTCTTCCTGAGAAACATTCTATTCCTAAAGCAAGCATTAAACATCATAGTAAAACAGTAAATATGAGCATGCATACGTATTTACCTAACGTTTCTTTCAAATGATAATATAGTAAAAGCAAAACACTCTAACATGACCCAACTCAAATTGCATCTCTCCAATAATGCAATCTTTGAAAAGCTCCAATCTGGCTTTGAAACACAGCATAGCACAGAATCTGCTCTCCTCAAAGTGACCAACTTCATGGCCACCGACTCTGGGAAATGTGTGATACTCATCTTTTTGGACCTGAGCGCCGCCTTTGATCTCATCAACCACAACACTCTCCTCACGCGCCTCGAGCACTGTGTTGGCATCAAAGCTAATGTTCTAAGCTGGTTCCATTCCTGTCTGTCTAACCGTTGGTTTACCATCATCATTGAGAACTGTTGTTCTCCCAAAACACCACTCAATCAGCGATTTTAAGTTTTGAATTTGGATTATTTTTCAATTAATCGCCCAACCCCACTTAAACATAGTTTCTGAGAGTTTAAGCCACCGTCTCGTCATAAACAAGTTTCCGCCGGCGAAACGCAGCACTGAGAGGAGCTCTATAGACCACTGTGTGTTGTTTGGCTTTACTCTCCCCTTACACTGGGTTATGCTCCCACAAACTCCTCCGTGAATAGGAGTGTTAAATTAAAGCTGTCCAGATGAAATGCCATTTAAAGACACGCTGTGCGGCCACACGTGAGATGTTTTAACCCCAGTGTAGAACAATAGCGATATCGGTGGCTCCAATGCTAGTGTGGAAGTGTTGAAAGAGTGTGTGTAAGTCCTCCCTTTGCACTACACGTGTCTTAATCTCTTAGTAAAAGATGTAAAGTGGTGATATTCAACCTACACACAGATGATGAAACGCTCAAGAGCGAAACGGAATCGATTTCCTTGTTTAAAAAAAGCTGTGGTGTTTTTTTTTAAGGCCCATAAACTCAAATAAACCTAAACTCAAACCCAAAAAAAATCATAAATAAAAATAAATAACTGTTTGCTTGAACAACATGAAAATCATTTGTTTAATGTAGGTTTAGTGCAAAGTGCAGCAAAACTAAACAAAAACAGAATAAGTGCAATTCTTTTCTTTTCGTATTTTCTTTTGCTTTCCCTCAATTCCTCTCGTGATTTTTTTCTTTTCTTTCCTGAAACATGTCACCTAGCTCAGTGGTGCCCATTGGAAAACATTTCTGTGTCTTGGGACCAATACCACACTTTTTTTTTTTTTTTTTTACTTTATACGGTCAGTTAGATGCTTCTACCCAATGTCCTTTCATGTCATTAAAAATGTGTTAAAATTTGTAAAAATTGTACAGTTTTTACTGGAAATCGAACCCATGATCTGGTGTTTTCAACCCCAGCTCTACTGACTGGGCTGCTGCTGCACAAATTATTCTGCAACCAATCTTAAAAAGCAATTTTTAAGTGTTTTTGGCGGTTTTGTCATTTAGTTCCCCTGCACTGTCTGGTTTGCTCTGTTCAGAATGCATCAGTATCAGTTGAAAAACATCAATAATAAAAGAACATTTATTGTCTAAGTGCAAATGATGTAACATGTTACATATAAAAAGAGCAAAATCACAGCAGAGACTAATCAAAGTGTCATAGTAAATATAAGTGGTGTTTTTAAATAACTGGAAATACAAATATATATTTCAATTTAGCATTTAATTTAAACTAACTCCCAAATGATATTTTTATTAAAGATCATCAAATATCTTTAATATTATCTAATTTAATCTATTAAAATTTTTATTAAAAATCATCAAATAAATTATTTCAAACATGTGGTTAGACGTTTGAAATCTTGGACAAAAGGATCACTCGTGTGATGAGGCTGCTTGTGTCTGAATGTGACGGACATAACGTCACATAACGTTCAGATACTCTGTTATTCGTGTGATATTAATGATAGTAGTTTGGCTATTGTATTGTATTATGGTTTAATAATAAAGTGTGTCATTATTGCACAGTCGTGAAAAAGAAAGCCGAGTTAGCGTTTCGTGATTTAACAAACATTTCTTTTAACAAATTATTGCTAAGCAGTTGCTGCCTTTTTTCCCACCGCGCTGCTTTATTTAATCTTGTTTTTCATTCTTGATGACCAGATTCAACGAGATTATTCGCGAGGAACTTGCTACTTGTGTTTACTATAGCATATATAGTATATGCTGTATATACTATGTATAGTGTATATATATATATATATATATATATATATATATATATATATATAGTATATATATAGTATATGTGTCCCACATCTGCGGGACTCGGCACTTCGATTAAACAGAAATGCAGATCAATAATGAGAAATTGGATTTCTTTTATCGAGTCATTTTTACTGGCCCACCGGGCCCAGCAGTTGTACCGATCTGGTGGCCCGGGTGGTTTTAAAAGTGCGTCCGGGCCACCGGGCCATTTATATTGTCGACCCCAGTTCTAACTGGTTAAAATAAAGAGAGAAACTCGGCTGAACAGGCTCAAACTTTTCCTTCTTTCTTTTCTTTTTTCATCCTTTGTCTCTTTCTTTCTTTTTTTCTTTTTCTTTTTTTGCTCTTTCTTTCTCTCTCTCTCTTTCTTTTTTCTTTCTTTCTTTCTTTCTCTTTCTTTCTTTTTTCTTTCATTTTTACTTTCTTTCTCTCTCAATGTCTTTCTTTTCATTTAGTCTCACTTTTCTTTTTTCTTTCTCTTTCACTTTCGCTCTCTCTCTTTCTTTCTTTCTTTCTTTGTTTCTTTCTTTCTTTCTTTCTTTCTGCCTCTATATTTTTTTCTTTCTATAGCAATTTTGGATAACTTTAAATGTATTCTCTTGGAAAAGAAAAATGGAATAATTTGTGGAAATAAGCGGTAATTTTCTCTTTCTGTTTCGTTGCAGTTTCTGGTTTTTTAAGTTCGTGGCGTTGGTGGGCTGCTGTGCTGGAGCCTTTTTCCTACCAAATCAAGACAAATTTCTAGAAGGTTTCGTATCCATTTTCTTCTCATGCTTCTTTTCAAACTCCTACAAATTGCATGTTTCAAAAATTATTTTCTTCTTGTAGAATTCTCAGAAAACGATGAAATGTTCTGCTTTTTAATTATACAAGTGCAAAAGCTCAGGCCTTCTGGAGATTAAAGGTTATTTATAAAAGACTTTTGTCTCTTTCAGTGTGGCGTATTGTGGGGGCTTCAGGGGGCTTCATCTTCCTCCTCATTCAGCTGATGCTTCTGGTTCAATTTGCCCATAGATGGAATCAAAACTGGTGAGTTTGGTTGTAGTTCAGACAAATCAAATATTGCTTTTTATTCTAACAACCAAAAGTCACACTTCAAGTAGTATTGGCCGATTAATAAAAAAATAATCGTAATCGAATTTCAGAACATAATCGTTTAAATTTTTCCAAGTCAATAATCTATACAATTAAATACCGGTATTTGTTTATAGAAGAAATGCATAGGACATACTATGAATATCTTATTATTAGGGATGCACTGAATATTCGGCCACCGAAAATTTTCGGCCGAAAATGGCCAAAAAGTGCATTTTCAGTTTTCGGCCGAAACACTTTTTCACCGAAACAACATGGCAGAAAATTGATGACGTAAGCAGAGACCGAGAACTGCACGGGAGCATTGGCAGCACATAGCGCAGCGCAGATCACGAGCTCCCCGCGACATTCACTTCACACCAGTGGCTCTTAATAGAGAACATTCTCTCTCTTCTTTCTCCGTTTGAGCAGCAAACTAAAGAGAACAGCTCCACTGATGCATCTGTAGCGGACGTTGTTACTTTTATCGCAGCCCTAAAGCGCCCAAAGTGGTTGATATGGACCACGGTAAAAACTATGAAAAGTCCGCGCTTGGAGTCTGTCAGCACACGAATCCTTCATCGCGACTGTACTTGATCCGCGTTATAAAGAGCAGTATTTAGAAGAGGAGTTAAAGCAGCGCGTGTGAGAAATGGCAACGATAGAAGCACAGAACCGGCGCGAACACAGAGACGGAGCAGAGCACAGAAAACACTTGTCTCTCTGCATCACCCTCGTTGTCTGATATGTTCAGTGAAATCTTGCAAGAAAGTACCTATAATAATACTAGTATGTAGGCTATTTTGTTTTAGGCTACTTTATATGTGACAGATATTATATTTCTGCAAGATGTATATTTTTTTATCCACTGGCCTTATTTAAATACAGTCTCAAATCTTTCCCATATGTCAGTCAGATGACAAGCTCAACATCAACCTATTTATATTATTTTTAAGACCTGCAGAGAAAATGTATCTTTTGCACTTGTTCAGCAGGCCAGTTTCAGTTGTTGATGTTCACTAATTAATCCTGACTAACTAATTCCTTCAATTATTTTAAAACCTGATTTTTGATTTTTTTTTTTTTGGTCTTTTGTTGTTAATGTTATTTGACAGGCGGCCCTTACTATGATTGGCTGGTGAGAATTGATTGATTGATTGATTCAACTTTATTGTCATTGGCAAGTACAAGACAACGAAATGCAGTTAGATCCAACCAGAAGTGCAAAAGTAGCAATAATGTATTATAAAGTGCATAATGGTGAGGAATGTAAGGTATAGTGTTGTCACGATACTGGAAATAGCAATTCGATACGATACTTGGAAAAAAGTATCGATACTCGATACCATTTTCGATACCACGGGGAAATACCGCAACAATTTTAGGGCCTTTATTTTCTTTTTTCGTTATGAAAAAAATACATAACAAGACTGGAACATGAAAATGTGTCTGAATGAGGAATCCCAAGAAAATAAATAATGAGTATTTGTAAGGCGCTTTTCACAGTTTTAACTGTCTCAAAGCGCACATGTAAATATGTAAAGGAAATGATGCTTTTTATTCAATTTGTCGTCTGGATGTTGGTGTTGACTAAGTGGCTGCGGTTATGACAAGACAAAGACAAAGACCAGCGAGCAAGCACATACGCAACAGTGGCCAGGTAAAAAAACCTCTTTAACGAGGAAAAACCCTGGGGAGAACCCGGCTCACTGGTGCCAGTCTCCTCCGGCATTCTAACACTACACAATCAGTGCGTTGGTTGTTCCGCGTCATTTTTAATGATGATTCTGGAACGATGTTTCCCTCCTCAATGGGGAAAGAGGCGGCTCCACTGCTCCAAGCCAACAGCGTCATCAGGTCCACAGAGGTCGAGGAAGCACCACCGATGATTCGAAGCTCTAGGAGATTCCGGTCGTACGACACTTGGCGCTCAGGAGAGGAGGGGAGAAAAAAAAAAAAAAAAAAAAAAAAAAAATACAAGGCAATTAGAAAAATTCAAGTACTATAGATTTTGACAATTTTTCCTGAAGGTGCAGGTGTAATTCGGTTCCGAGCACTAACTAGGCAGCCTTCTATACGATATATTAATATTTTCTGTAAGTTATAATAAAGGTCAATATATGCTTCGTTGAAGAGATGCGTCTTCAGTCTAGACTTAAATTGACTCACTGATTCTGAGTCTCGAATTGGACTCGGCAGAGCATTCCATAGTTTGGGTGCTAAGTATGAAAAGGATCTTCCTCCCTGGTAGATTTTAGAGATTCGCGGTATTATAAGCTGGCCGGAGTTTTGAGAGCGCAGCAGTCGTGTAGGCTCGTAATAAGTGATGAAGTGATAAAGTGCATAAATAAATAAAACTGCATTACAATAAAATTTTCCAGAAGAAAAAAAAATCTCAACTTAAAAGCTTTTTTAAACGATTCAATTCAAAAAAATGAATTTGGTAGGCGCTCTAAAAGTACAAGAGTACAATATTTTATTTGTTTTTTCTTGTTTGTTTGTTTGTTTTTTTTAAAGCTGGTCTTGTGGTAGAAGGATCTTAGTGAGTTTTCACTGCAGATTCATGGTGCTTTCAAAGAAATATTACAAATGTAGAAATATTTTTGTATGTTTTTATTGTTAGATGAATTATTTAAAATTAATAAGCTTACTTGTCAAACTTGTATTAATATACCAGTTGGTGTTTTGTGGTAGGGATCTGCTTAAATCAACCAGAGTTGAACAGCAGTATTTATATAAACTGATTTAGATTCGGAATTTAATGAAACATCATTATTGATCAGCGCATAGACACCTACAGTACTCTAAATAAATAAAATCATGTGCTTCGCATGATTACTGAAAAAAAAAAAAAAAAAGGCAAACATGTCACAGTTCTCCCAAGAAAATAACGCTAATGCTGACTGGTGCTTTGGGAATATATACTACATTCGAAATCCACCGCGTGTATCGTTTATTTGTGAAGCCCCCAGCCACAGAGAGATACAGGAGTTAGTAGAGCAGCTCTCGCGCCTGCGTGCGTGTGTGTGTGTGCGTGTGTGTGTGTGTGTGTGTGAGGGAGAGCCGCTTGCGCCTGCGTGTGTGAGAGAGAGCAGCAGCACCAGATTAGCTTGTGCTGTTTTCTGAAAGTATTTAGTTCACGTCAAAAATGTTAATTCAATTACCGTGCTTGTGTCTTTGCTGTTTATTTTTGAGAGAAAGGGTGAAATATGCGCGCACTGTTCTGAGTATAATATTTTCTATTTCGGTCGACCGCGCGTATAAGTTGTATTTCACTAACGGGGAAAAACGGGACTTCATAACATACGTGTTAATAATGAAAACAGTTACTAACTTCTACACGTCTGTGTCTCTGTTCGCGAGTTGTTTGCGCGATTTAGTATCAGCGCTTGTACAATGATCTGCCGCCTCCATCGGCTTCGTGCGCATGCGCGAAATTGGAGACCCGGAAGCGCAAATAGTATCGATACTTTTGGATCACAGTATTGTATCGTTTCAGATTTTTCAATATCGATACTTATCGAAATATCGATACTTTTGACAACACTAGTAAGGTATAAACAAAATATACATATGGGAGGCTATGACAGAAACTACAGGGTAATATACAGAAGGGTGGTGGCAGAATAAATATAAAATACAAAAACAGAAATAGAAATATGGTGCAAATGAGCATGAAAGATCAAAACAAAGTTCAGCAGTGCAGAGAATTGTAAACCGTTGTGTGCAAAGAGCAAGTACAGTGCAAGATCAGCGAGTGGCCATCAGTGTGGTGTGGCCAATGTGCAAGTAGACGCAGTGGGAGAGGATGAGCGGGGCAGTGCAGTTAATGTTTATGTTTCAGAGTGTTCAGGAGTGACACAGCTCTGGGGAAGAAGCTGTTCCGCAGTCTGGTGGTCCTGGTCCTGAGACTCCTGAAACGTTTTCCTGATGGCAGGAGAGATAAGAGTTTGTGGGCAGGATGGGAAGATGCTCTGGATGTCATCAATGGTGGGGAGTGATGAGCCGGTGATGCGTTGGGCGGTTTTGACCACCTTCTGCAGTGCCTTGCGCTCCGCAACAGAGCAGCTTCCGTACCACACAGTGACGGAGTGGGTGAGGATGCTTTCTATTGTGCAGCGGTAGAAATTCACCAGTAAAGCGGAGGGCAGCAGCTTCTTCAGAGTCCTCAGGAAGAAGAGTCGCTGATGAGCCTTCTTGATCAGGCAGGAAGTGTTGGTGGTCCTGGTCAGATCTTTAGTGATGTGGATGCCGAGGAACTTGAAGGAGGAGACACGTTCGACGGCAACCCCGTTGATGTTGATGGGGTTGTGTGTGTCACTTTTCGACTTCCTAAAGTCCACTATTAGCTCCTTAGTTTTAGTGGAGTTGAGGAGCAGATTATTATTGCTGCACCACGAGGTCAGGTGCTGGACTTCCTCTCTATACGCCGTCTCATTGTTATTGCTGATGAGACCAATCAGCGTTGTGTCGTCTGCAAACTTAACGATGGCGTTGGAGCCGTTCATTGGCCAGCAGTGGAAGGTGTAGAGGGAGTAGAGCAGGGGGCTCAGCACACAGCCCTGTGGCACTCCAGTGTTGAGGGTGATGATGGAGGAGAAGGTGTTGTCTGACCGGACATGTTGATGTCTGTTGGTCAGGAAGTCTAGAATCCAGTTGCAAGTTGTAATGTTGATACCTAGGTCTTTGAGCTTGGAGATGAGTCTGGACGGAATGACAGTGTTGAATGCTGAGCTGAAGTCAACAAACAACAGTCGGGCATAGGTGTTTGGGTTGTCCAGGTGAGTGAGTACAGAGTGCAGTGTAAGTGCTACTGCGTCCTCTGTGCTTCTATTGCTACGATAGGCAAACTGGTGAGGGACCAAAGAGGTCGGGAGAGAGTCTTTGATGTGAGCCAGGACCAGCCGCTCGAAGCACTTCATGACAATGGGTGTCAGTGCTATTGGGCAGAAGTTGTTCGGGCATGTTGGTCCAGAGTTTTTTTGGCAGCGTCACGATGGAGGTGGTTTTGAAGCATGTTGGTACAGCTGCTTGTGCGAGTGACATATTAAAAATGTCAGTGAAGACACCAGCGAGCTGTTCCGCACACGCTCGAAGAACACGGCCAGGGATACCGTCTGGTTCAGCTGCCTTACGAGAGTCGACCTCAGTCGGCTCAGAGCAGTAGAGACATCAAGAGAGGTGAATATGATGGGCTGGTGATCGGGTGAGGGGAGGAATTTAGTGGCAGTTACATTGTTGTCCCTTTCGAAGAGAGCATAGAAGTTGTTCAGGTTGTTAAGAAAGGACACATCTGAAACAGCGGGGGTGGACTGGGTGGTCTTGTAGTTGCTGATGGCCTGCATGCCCTGCCACATGCGCCGAGGGTTAGAGTTGGAAAAATTCTACTCTATCTTCAGCTTGTAGCAGTGCTTGGCCTTCTTGATTCCCCTCTTCAGATTTGCTCTGGATGAGCTGTAGGCCTGAACATCCCCTGATCTAAAAGCAGCATCACGTGTGTTCTGCCTCGAATTTTGGGCGTTGTATTAATGCTTTATGTTAATTTAGAGCCAGTTTATACAATTGGGTCTTTTATTTTGAAGATCCGGTTCGGGCCGTTAGACCGGAAGTCGGCCATTTTGTTTCGTTTTCATGCAAGTCGCATACGGGGAAGTCCATCAGCTATTATCTGCCTTTTGTTTATGCTATCGACACCACTGTCTGTAAGTTTTTGAGATAATATATAAGAGGACTGTTTAATTTGACACTTACATGTGAGGAAAGTTCATCAGATACGTGAATTTGGTTATTTTAAAGACGTCAATTGGTTTACTGAGTTTGTACATGCTATGCTAATACGGTATGCTAACCTATGTTTTATATACTAATGCTAATAGTAGATGTTCTGTTTGTGTCTACAGTTTTACTCCATGTTGAAACGTTTACGTGGTACGTCAAAATAAAGCGGAGCTAAGGAAGCTACATCCTGACTTACGTACTCATTCTAATGGAGTTAGGCCTACTGCCAAATTGTGTTAGATACACACAAGGAGGGCAGTAAAACGTGCCTTTAGCAGAAGACGCACCTCTTTGTTCATCCATGGCTTCTGATTCGGGAAGATGGTGATTTGTTTCTGGGTTGTTACACTGTCTATGTTAGAGCTGATGTAGTCCAGAACAGATGAAGAGAAAACATTGAGGTCTGTGTGAGAGTCTGAGGTGGCTTGGGACATAAATCGGTTCCAGTCTGTGTTCTGAAACACGTCTTGGAGTGTAGATTCTGCCTCTGGTGGCCAGACTTTGATGGTCTTCACACATGGCTTCACACGGTTGATGAGAGATGAGTACTTGGGGTCAGGAACAAAGAGAGGTGATCAGACTCACCCAGGTGGGGGAGGGGGTCCACAGTGTAGGCGTCAGCCATGTTAGTGTAAACATGGTCCAAAGTTTTATTTCCTCTTGTGTGGCTGTTAACATGTTGGTAAAATTTGGGGAGAATTGTCTTCAGGTTGGAGTGATTAAAATCACCCGCCACAATAAAAGCAGCCTCCGGGTGAAGTGTGAAGTTCACACATAGCGAGCTTGGAATCAGCATCCGGCGGAATGTAAGCAGCAGTAATAATGTTCGAGGTAAACTCACGCGGCAGATAGAACGATCTGCATTTAACCATGAGAAACTCTGAGAATGTGATTGGCAGTGGGGCTGCTCGATTTTGAGGAAAATTGCCATTTTTTTTCTTGCTGAAACGTATTGCGATTGCTATGAATTCGATTGTTTAATTTGATACTTTTAAGTGCACAAAACTAAAATAATGAATAAAATATGTTGTTGGATGCTTTATGATTATTAAATACTCTAATCTAAATATCAAAGAATAAGAATGGAATTTACCTTAAACACTTTGTTTTTAAAATTTACCTTTTTAAAATATCATCTTAAAAAATTTCATTTGAAAAATTCATTCAGACACGCTCACATGTAACAATGTTGTCACTGGTACTGAAAAGACTTCTGATGGCATAGTAGAATGAGACATACTGGGAATTACCTTGATAAATTTACTTTGTGAAAAGGTGAACTATTCCTTATAATTTTTTACTTAAAAGAAAAAAAATTATATATATATATATATATATATTAATTAGTGCTGTCAAAGTTAACAAGTTAACGCATTTGATTAAATTTAAGTGTTTAATTGCGTCAATTTTTTTTTTACGCCATTAATCACAGTTGCATTTTTTTTTTACTTTCAGTTTAAAAACGTGCAATGAATAGAACCAAGAGAACCACGTGCTGTCTCTTCATGTGCTCATTAAGTTCATTAAGATATTAAACTATGTATTGATCGCTTGAGACAAACGTTTATTATATACACATATTTCGAGAATGTAGCGCGGATGCGACTGCAAAAAATATTACTGCTCCGAGTTCGTGTCGGATGGGTTAAATGCAGAGAAAAAATTTCCCCACTGAGGGACTAATAAAGGTTGAATTATTATTATTATTATTATTATTAATGCTGCAGGTGGCGAAGGCGCTTCGCACTTGACTTCAGGAGAAAGCGTGACACGGAAATCTACCAGAGATATTCCACAGCGCAACGACACTATGGCAGCTGAATTTAGTCAAAATGCTCAGACAATTTTGCATTTGGTGAGGTTCAATTTTGGACCGCTTTCTCACCACAAACTAACCGCACCAGAGTTCGATTGGAAGCGTGCCGAGACCAGCTTTTCAAGTGGTCTTGGTACGCTTGTTTGGTCCGCTTTTGGTGCGGAATAGAGTTCGATTGCCGCTTTCACACCTGCCCAAAAGAACCGTACCAAACAGCCAAACGAAGTCTGGTGGGATTCAATTGAACTAAACAAGTCAGGTGTGAAAGCATCCATAGATTCATAAACCGACAACATTGTATTTACTTACACTTATTTTTAAAAACTGGCATTCTAAGCTTTATGTAGACATATGTTTCTAGCCACATCTAGCCACAGGGGTTGCAAGCCATGACTTTTGTGCCGGTCCCAAGCCCGGATAAATAGAGAGGGTTGCGTCATGAAGGACATCCGGCGTAAAACGTGTCAAACACGAATCATGCGATTCGTCCAAAGAAACTTCATACCGGATCGGTCGAGGCCCGGGTTAACCGCCACCGGTACCGTTGACTTACAGGGTGCCGGTGGAAATTGGGCTACTGTTGGTCGAAGGAGGAGAGGAGGCAGAAGGGTGCGTGAACAGAGAGAAAAGGGGATGGGCAGGAGCATAGACCTGAGAATAGGGACTCTTAACGTTGGCACAATGACAGGGAAAGGCAGAGAGCTGGCAGACAAGATGGAGAGAAAGAAGTAGATGTGTGTGCAAGAGACAAGGTGGAAGGGCAGCAAAGCATGTAGTATTGGAGGAGCATACAAACTACTTCAATGGTGAGGATAGGAAGAGAAACGGGGTAGGAGTAATCATGAAGAGGGAGCTGGGGAGCAATGTGCTAGAGGTGAAAAGAGTCTCAGACAGGGTGATGAACTTAAAGCTGGAAGTTGAAGGGGTGATGGTTAATGTAGTCAGTGGGTATGCTCCACAAGTGGGCTGTGAGTTAGAAGAGAAGGAGAGATTCCGGAGTAAGTTTGATGAGGTCATAGAGAGTATTCCCAGAAGGGAGAGACTGGTTGTTGGAGCAGACTTCAATGGCCATGTTGGTGAGGGGATCAGAGGTGATGAAGAAGTGGTGGTAGGAGAGAGGGTAACCAGACAGCACCGCATGGTGGTGTGTAAGATGTTGTTGGTGGTCAGGAGGAAGAAGAAAAGAGGGAAGACAGAACAGAAGACCAAGTGGTGGAAGTTAAAGGATGAAGGAGCTTGGAATTCAGGAATTCAGGCAGAGATTGAGACAGGCTCTGGGAGATCAGGAAGAGCTGCCTGATGACTGGGAAACTACAGCAGAGGTTATCAGGGAAATGGGTAGGAAGGTGCTGGGTGTTTCATCTGGTAGGAGGATAGAAGATAAGAACACTTGGTGGTGGAATAAGGAAGTACAGGACTGCATCCAGAGGAAGAGGTTGGCAAAGAAGAAGTGGGATCTAGAAAGGACTTGATTAGACACTTGATTATGACATGTTAGACACAAAGGAAGGAGAGAAGGACTTGTACAGGCTAGCCAGACAGAGAGATAGGGATGGGAAGGATGTACAGCAGTTAAGAGTTATTGAAGACAGAGATGGAAATGTACTAACAACCCAGGAGAGTGTGCAGAGAAGATGGAAGGAGTATTTTGAGGAGCTGATGAATGAGGAAAATGAGCGGAAAAGAAGGCAGGAGGATGTGGATGTTGGTAAGCAGGAAATAGCAGACATTAGAAGGGATGAGGTGAGGAAGGCTCTTAATAGGATGAATAATGTGTTATTATAATTTTTAATATTAATAATAATAAACTGTTCAGTTTGTTTTAAAAACTCCATGCTATTTTATTGTTTTAAAAACTATAATTCCGTGTTTAAACCTCCGGCACTTCTGTCAACTGCTGTCACATTCACAGTATCACCAGCCAATCAGAGTAAGGGATTTACTTTGGGGAAACTAGTTCCAAACGCAAAAAAAATAAACAAACAAAATTATCTGAAATCGAAAAAAAAGGTTTTAAACTAAAATGTGAAAGAATTAAAAACAAATTAGGGTTAGGGTTGTGACGCATTTTTGATTGTTTCTTTGTTAAATTAACGTTTGATATTCTTGGCACTTATTTGATTTCACATATTTGCTGAAGTTCTCAACGACCTCATGAAAATATTCGGCACGGACTGACGTTTTGAGCAACAGGCTTGTTTCGTTTTAAGAAGTGATCGCTGTGGTTTCAGCTTGGACTGTTTTTCCTCTTGAGGGTGTCTGCTCATAAATAATGCCTGTTCGCTGTGAGTCGTCCATTATGCTGCTAACTTTATAGGGAGGGGAAAGACGGTCGGAAAAGGGTTCTTGGTTTCTTTCCAGACTGTGAACAGGAAACTTATGGCATCATAATTTCCTCTTTGCTTTTTTCATCCACAAATGGAGATGGAATGAATGAAACGAGACAAAGCAAGATGGTGAAATCACACTAGGCATCGATAGACATCTGAACTATCGACAGGATCTGAAATGATACAATACTGTGATCCAAAAGTATCGATACTATCTGCACTTCCAAGTTTTACAGTCATTTGGCAGACACTTTTATCCAAAGCGACTTACAAAAAGAGGAGCAAGTGAAGCAATTTATCTACAATAGGCTACAGTAGATGTCTACACAGGATATATAAGGAAACTTACTAGACAGAACAGCATGACAGTCAACGACAACAGTGAACACAAGACAAAGAATTTGTTTTTTTAAATCAGTGTTAAGGTGCATGGCTTAAAGGCAAATGAGCGCAAGGTGCCGTCACCTCACCTCCTTAAAGAAACCGATGGAGCTACTAAACCGCTCTAACACCTCATGTACTGAGACGCAGACGTGTAGAAATAATTTAGAGAAGTTAGTAACTGTTTCATTATTAACACAAGGGTTTTGAAGTCCCCTTTTGCCCTGCTAACGCAGTGAAATACAATCTGCCTCAGAGTGGGAAACATCAGACCTATGAATCTGACGAGAAGTAATAATAATATTAATTATAGAAATTTTAAATATTAGAAATATTTGTATGAATTAATTCTAGTAATCTCAGTGATTGTGTGATGTACGTTTGCACTTATTTCTGTATTTCCGGAATTACGTATTTACGTAGATGTCTATTTGCTGATCAGTGATGATGTTTAATTAAACCCCAAATTTAAATCAGTTTAAATATATACTGCTGTTCAACTCATTAAATGTTCATTAAATGTTTTAAGCAGATCCCTACCACAATATACCAACAGTAGATTACAGTTTTTCTCAAATGCTAAAACACAAAAGCCAATCCCCTAAACCAAATGATCTAAACACATTTACCAAGTCTAGCCATCTTTGTCCAATATAATAAACACATTTCACATGAAGACACGATTCACAAAACACGATCCTCCGTTCTCATAACTCTCATAACACATTTTCACAACAACCTCATCAGACTCCGGGAGATCAGAGACAAAATAATTGCAGATAAGTAATGTCAATGTTGAGAGCATTGATCATGTCAGCTTGGCCACAATAGACAGAGTTCTCCGGCGCCAAAAGATGCGGATGAAACAGGTCTATAGGGTTTCCTTTGAGCGCAACTCTGTGCAACACACGTAAGTATACATCCATATTCACAGTACAGTTAGTGGGCTCAGTGGTCTACGTTACTTCTGGACAATACTACGCTACCTGATTGACTGTTGTTCTGAACACTTTCACAGAGGATATTACAGTTGGACACGATGGCCAGACCTCATGAGTACCTCTTCCTGGATGACGCTGGCTTCAACCTGCAGAAACGAAGGCAAAGAGACTGTAACCTCATTGGCCAAAGAGCCATCACTGAGGTTCCTGGCCAACGGGGGTGGGGAGGTGGGTCAATGTTACTCTTTGTGCGGCCATGGGTTCCGAGGGTCTTGTCCACCAGCATGCTGAACCCATAGCAGTGGGGCAAGTGGGGTTCAGCGTCTTGCCCTATAGCTGAACTATAGCTTGCCCCTTATAGCTGTTGCAGAACCAGCTATAGGGGGGATTCAAACCTGCAACCTCTCGGACACGAGTCCATGTCCCCTACTACTGGACCACAGCTCCATTTATGTGATCATTTGGACAATATACGCTTCCACAGAACGAACAAAGTCTGAGTGGTTCACCACCAACAGTAACCACTTTTTAAACGTCTGCCACCCTACTCCCCTTTTCTGAATCGTATAGAGGAGTTCGTCTCATCGTGGAGATGGAAGGTTTATGACAGACAACCTAGAGAGAACCTCCTAAGGGCAATGGAGCTGGCCGGTGATGACATCCCAGTGGAGGCCTTCCAAGTATGGAATCACCATTCCCAGGCATTCCCATTCCCCTGGCAAGAAACAATATGGATGAGGAAAGTTATGGCAATATGTCCAGTAGGGACCATTCTGAATTGGTGCTCTGCATTTTACCCATCCAAGTGAAAGTGCACATACACACAGTGAATTGAACACACACAAACCCGGAGTAGCCTAAGCCCTGGGACCATGTGGGGTTCAGTGTCTTGCCCAAGGACATTTAGTTGCAGAACCAGCTGTAGGGGATTCGAACCTGCAACCTCACGGATACAAGCCCATGTTCCCTACCACTGTGATGTGACCCGATGCAATTCAACGACATGATGCCGCACAGTGATTGTGGTGTGTGTGTGTGGTGTGAATAACGTAAATAAAAGGACTTCACACCCTGATCATGTTTTCAAGAGTACTGTTGTGCGCATAAATTCTGTTTTTGCATTGAGTTGTTACAGTAGTGTACATGCAGTATTTTCTATAGACATATACTCTTCATGTCAAACTCAAAAATGTAAATGCCTAATCCTCTGCAGAAATCAAAGATTTCTAACTTTCCATTACTGTAAAATTTCTATGACTATACATTGGTGGTTATGAATCAAGGAACCTTCTCACAAACCGAGAATTGTGTTTTCAGTTGTTTTGCTGTAGTGTGCAATGATGTGTATTGTGTTTACATTTTTGAAAGCTTTGAGCTGCTCTTTTGGTGTTCAAGTTCTGAGCATTTGTAGGGTGCTTTTCACAGATTTAACTGTCTCAAAGCGCACGTGTGAAATATGTAAGAGGATTGTTGCTTTTATTCATTTGATTGTCTGGTTGGTGGTGTTAAGTAAATGGCTGTGATTATGCAAAGACAAAGATCAGTGAGCAAGCACATATGTGACAGTGGCCAGGTAAAAAAACCTCTCTAACTAGAACCTGGCTCACTGGCGCCAGTCTCCTCTGGCATTCCAACACTACAAAATCAGTGCGTTGGTTGTTTCGCGCCATTTTAATGATGGTGCCTGAAGATGTTTCCCTCCTCATTGGGGAAAGAGGCGGCTCCATTTCTCCATGTAAACGGCGTCATCATGTCTACAGAGGTGCAGGAGGCATCATAGAGAAGATGAACCCGAAGCTCCAAGGAGATTTTGGTCGTACGGCACTTGGCGCTCAGGAGAGGAGGGGAGCAGAGAAAAAACAGAGCAATTAGAAAAAACATGAAATACCATCAATTAAATTAACTTATTCTGTAAGTTATTTTAACAGGTCAATATATGCTTCGTTGAAGAGACACGTCTTCAGTCTAGACTTAAATTGACTCACTGATTCTGATTCTCGAAATGGAGTAGGCAGAGCATTCCATAGTTTGGGTGCTAAGTATGAAAAGGATTTTCCTCCCTTATAGATTTTAGAGATTCTTGATAATATAAGCTGACCAAAGTTTTGTGAGCGCAGCAGTCGTGTAGGCTCGTGATAAGTGATGAGCTCAGTGAGATATAGAGGAGCTAAACCGTTTTGTGCTTTGTAAGTGATTAAAAGAATTTTAAACAATGCGATATTTAACAGGTAACCAGTGTAGTGACATTAACACTGAACTAATGTGGTTATACTTTTTTGTTCTGGTGAGTAATCTAGCAGCTGCATTTTGAACTAACTGAAGACCATTACAGTAATCTAACCATGATGTCATAAAACGAAGAATTTTGGACCACTCTTCCATTGCAAACTGCTCCAAGTCTCTCATATTGGAAGGGTGTCTTTTCAGCAATTTTAAGATCTTTCCACAGGTGTTCAATGGGATTTAGATCTGGACTCATTGCTGGCCACTTCAGAACTGTCCAGCGCTTTGTTGCCATCCATTTCTGGGTGCTTTTGAAGTATGTTTGGGGTCATTGTCCTGCTGGAAGACCCAAGATCTCAGAAGCAAACCCAGCTTTCTGACACTGGGCCCTACATTACGACCCAAAATCTTTTGGTAATCCCCAGATTTCATGATACCTTGCACACAGTCAAGACACCCAGTGCCAGAGGCAGCAAAACAACCCCAAAACATCTTAGAACCTCCATCATATTTCACTGTAGGTACTGTGTTCTTTTCTTTCCGTTTTCGGTAAACAGTAGAATGATGTGCTTTACTAAAGAGCTCCATCTTGGTCTTATCTGTCCATAAGACGTTTTCCCAGAAGGATTTTGGCTTACTCAAGTGCATTTTGGCAAACTGTGGTTGTGCTTTCTTATGCTTCATAATCTCTTTGTCAGAAGTGGGGTCCTCCTGGGTCTCCTGCCATAGTGCTTCATTTCATTTAAATGTTGACGGATAGTTCGCGCTGACACTGATGCACCCTGAGCCTGCACGACAGCTTGAATGTTTTGGAAGATGTTTGGGGCTGTTTATCCACCATCCGGACTATCCTGCGTTGCAACCTTTTATCAATTTTTCTCTTCCGACCACGGCCAGGGAGATTAGCTACAGTGCCATGGGTTGCAAACTTCTTGATAATGTTGCGCACTGTGGACAAAGGCAAATTTAGATTTCTGGATATGGACTAGTAACCTTCAGACTGCTGATATTTTTCCACAACTTTGGTTCTCAAGTCCTCAGACAGTTCCTTTCTCCTCTTTCTGTTGTCCATGCTTAGGGTGGCACACACAGACAGACAAGACTAAGTCAATTTCTCTCCTTTTAATCTGCTTTCAGGTGTGATTTTTATATTGCCCACACCTGTTACTTGCCCCAGAAGGGTTTAAAGGAGCATCACATTCTTGAAACAATGTTATTTATCCACAATTTTCAAAGGGTGCCAACTATTTTGTCCAGGCCATTTTTGGAGTTTTTGTGTGCCATTATGTTAAATTTGCTTTTTTTCCCCTCCTTTTTTGCTTGTTCCAATACACACAAATGGAATAAACATGTATATAGCAAAAGTGTTAATGTGATACTTTTCTGTGAGAAATACTTGTTTTTTTTTTTTTTTGGAAAAAAAAAGGGGTGCCAACAATTTTGTACACGTCTGTATATATATATATATATATATATATATATATATATATATATATATATATATATATATATATATTTCCAAAAAAAAAGAGGAAAACCGGCGCGACAAATTTTAGACAGGCTTCTTGGAGGTTGGTGAACATGCTTTAATATGCTGAACTATAACTTCTGTAATAAAAAAGATTAATCAGTAAAAATTAAATATGTAACAATTTTAGTCTGACTTTTTTCACAATAAATAAATTAATAATATGAAATATTAAGTGGACACTATGAAGTTCTAAATATCAACTCTTTTGTTTGAAAATCCAGCTTCAACAATATATCTAATAATAACAACTATAATGTCTCTATTAGTGAACAATATTAGCAGGCACGTTTTTATTTGACAGATCATTTAATAATATATAAAGTTTCAATGTATTAGTTCATTTTCCGTTCTCAAATAATTTAAAACACGGGTGGCGAACCTACGTACAGGTTTAATGGTCCTCTGAAAAAGATGGAAAACCGGACATTATCGTGAATTTATAAAATCTGCCTGGATGTCTGTGGAAAAGACGCGTGGCAACACTAATAATTAACATTAATAAGTGTTAAAAGTATGGTAGACATAAAGCGATTTTCCTATAACTTAGGTATATTTGATATCAGACACAACATGACTATGTAAACTTCAGTGTCGTTTTATTCATTTTGAGTGACTTACCACACAATACTGTCCTGCTTTCTGGTCATAAAGTGCAGACGACATTGTCATTGCTGTTTTCTTTCTCTTCAGGATGAGCGGTCTAATGGCGCAGCTCCAGGTGTTTTTATTGCTACTGCTCTTTTTTATGTCGACCATTGTTTTGCGTTTACACAGAGGTTGTATTTCACCACAATGTTCTTTTTTTTACAAAACTGAAATAATGCGCATAAGACCATCTCACGAATCCACCTGCACCACGGCTGTACCACTAAATGTTCATCAAATCTGCCGCGAGATCGCGACCCGCTCTGTGACGTGGGCAGCCGCAGTTACGCAAGCCAGACGGATCCAATAGCTGCACACCTCTATCTCAGAGCCAATAGCCGCACACCTCGAGCTCTGTGCAGCGTTACAAAATACAACGCTCCACCAGCGAATGACATACGCGTCTTTTTACGAACAGGAAATATTAAATGTTTGATTTATTGTCTTGAATGTGAAAGATTTGATGTAACGAGTAATATATTACTGAAAATACACAAAGTAATAAGTTACACTACCGCGTTACAGCAAAAAGTATTATATTAGTGTAATATGTTACTTTTGTAATGCGTTACTCCCAACACTGGATTTTAGGGCCTGTTTTAATGAGAGTACACTGTCATTCCAGGCACTGCGAAAAACTTAAAGTTTAGTTTTTCTCCATTTCCTTTCTAACTTCCTACTCGAGGATTTTAAGGCTTTTAGTTCATTTGTGTACCAGTAGAACTTTGTCAAGTACTCTTGACTCTGTTGCCCCTCTTAGGGAAAAAAGACTAAACACAAAAAACAAATTAAGATTTAAGGCTGCAGTCAGATCCTTAAGCTCTTCTGTTATTTCCGGGGTATGAATGCTGAGATTAGGAAGACTTTTAATAAAGTTATCTTTAGTGCTGGAATTAATGAGTCTACAAGAGCGATATTGCGGTGAGATCACAGCTGCAAGAAACTAGAGAGTGATCAGAGATGCAGTCACTCACTGAATGCAGTCACTCAAACTATATCTACATCATGAACGGCAACACCGTATGAAAGAATCAAATCTAATGCATGGTTAAACTTATGAGTGGAGCCATCAACATTTTGCTTAAAGCCGATGGAATTTAGAATATCATTAAAAGAGCGAGTTAGAGAGTCACTAACATCATCTAGGTGAATGTTAAAATCGCAGAGTATAATCACTTTATCTGCTCTAATAATAAAGTTAGTAAGTCTAAGTTCCGCTAGTAATTGCCCAAATTCATTTATAAAGTCAGTATTGTGCTTTGGTGGTCTGGAAACGGTCGCAATGAGTATTGATTCCAGATTTATATTTCGTAGCTCCATATGTAATACTGACAGTTCAAAAGAGGAGAATTTAAAGTTTGATTTTCTATTCATCTTGAGATCATTACAATAGATGGTAGCGATGGTAGCATTGTTATAGACTCCACCCCTGGAGTTTACTCGTGCCTCGTGTTCAAAATAGAAATTATGTGGAGTTTATTCATTTAGGCTAGTGTCTGGCTTTAGCCATGTCTCTGTGAGCGCTAAAACATCAAGCTTATTGTCCAAAATCATTTTGTTTATAGAAAGGGATTTTTGTGCTAAGGATCTGATGTTTAAGAGACCTAGCTTTAAATGTTTATTTGTAAAAGTCTTGCTTACTTGCTTAATAATCGGTTCCTAGGTTTCTGAGATTGTAATACAGTTTCTATGTTGTGTCTGTTATTATTTTTAGCATTTTTATTATCAATAATAATGTTATTGCCTTTAATAGAGCTATTATTATTATTATTATTGTTATTATTGGGGTTGTATCTAAATGCACTGGGTGACTGTGAGCAGTATGCAGACGGCTGGTTAAGTGATGCCGCCTGCTTTCTGACCTGGGCATTGGTGGCAAGTCACGATCTAGATAGACCAGGGGTCGGGAACCTTTTTGGCTGAGAGAGCCATAAACACGGCATATTGGTAAAAAGGAAGTCCAAAAGAGCCATACCTGTTTAAAAATAAATACAAGTAAATCTATGCATATTTGTAAAACCAATATGAAATGCAGGATAACAAGTCTTTCAACTCGTTTTGACAACGCTGTTTTTATATATAAAATGTCTTCATACTCGTGTGGCTCGTTTTCAACTTTTAATTCTGACAAAACAAACGTGCGGTCAAGACCAGAAACACTGTGCACAGTGTAGAGGTGAGGTGAAACACTAGAGGTGTTTCAACTCTTTCAGGACCCCCGGGTCAAATAATGTGACATGTACAAATACATTTCCAATAAATCAAACACAAATATAATACATTTAAAATCGTGAGGGCCTCCATTTAAACAACTTTGAACTTATTTTACCCCACGTAAAGCGATAAACTCATTCCCCAAAACACGCGGCTTGGAAAACTGCAAATGAAATGCGTCTAGCGAACACGCAGGCACCGCGCGTGCACGCGACTCAAACGCAACGGTTTCCGCTATTAGGTAGCGAACTACTGAATATTAAAAAATGGCTGGGAAGTCAACGTCCTGATATCACAACAACGTTACGCTTTATCCAATAGAAAACATGGTGTTGTCCGGAGGAAAGCTGTGATTGGCTTATTCGCCGGCAACCAGAAAATAAATGAATTGACATACCGGAGTCGGAACCGAGGAATGTGCCTCCGCGCTAATGCTAATGGCATCCGGGACCGTCTCACTACTCTCACGCTGTCTGTCCTTCTCTAACGCCCGGACTAATGTTTGTAACTTCTCAATTCTACCAGTCAGCCTTAAAACCTCTCTGCACTTATCACAAATAAAACCCTCATCGCCGACCGATAGAGCTAAACTATACATGTAGCTCGAGGTGCAGGCTACAGCCACAAGTGTAGACATCTTACCCTTAGGGTGTACTCACATTGCTTGATCCGTGCTGGTACGATTGTCCCCCCTCTCTACTCCCCCACTGGCCCGCACTCTCATTAGGTTTTGGCAATTGCGCTTCAGTACGCTTACTTTGCGATGTATTGAAGTAATACTAGTAGTTACCTGTAGATGTCGTAGGTTTTCGTCATACTTTGTCACTTATATAATGTTGGAAAAGTTAGTAAAAATACGAACGAAATAAAAACAGGTTCATGCGTTTTCTTGGAATCCAAATGCTTCTTTCACTGAAGCAGTGGATTCTGTCGCTCTGGTGAGTTTTTGGCTTATCATGTTTCAATCGTCTGGTCTGCGGAACTTCACAGCCTCGCAAAATCACTTGTTTAATAGATTGATCGCTTTTGTTGCACATAAACGTGCTGCTCGTGTGAGGAGGCTCGCGCATTTCCTCATTTAGTGCGCCTGGAACGAACGTCACAGCCCCTGATCCACTTGGGTACACTTCACACTCACACTACAAGCGAACCGTGCTTTGGTACCCGGGCACGGATCCGAGTACCTAGTGTGAGTAATCCCTTAGAGTTTTCCGGAGCTGAAAACTCGTTGATACCGCTGCTTTTCTCCGGGAGTTGAATGAAAAGTTGTGGATCTAAGATCGCGATTAGATTAATTTCACTACAATTTTCAAAATGCAGCTATGTAATGATTATTTAGTAACGATCTCAGCTTAGCAACGAAGCTACAAACACAACGCGCAACAGTGACGATCCAACAGGAAGTGACAGAAGGTTTGAATTTTGAAGTGATAAGGTGTTGTTGTGTTTATGTAGCTTTAGAAACGGGTGTTGTGTTTAGACATTGGGGAACATCCCGGGAACATTTGTGAAATGTGTTTTAGCATTTGAGAA
Source organism: Paedocypris micromegethes (assembly GCA_028031935.1). Lineage (NCBI taxonomy): Eukaryota > Metazoa > Chordata > Actinopteri > Cypriniformes > Paedocypris > Paedocypris micromegethes. Next base: position 65,241 of record CM051506.1, read on the forward strand.
AAACTGTAATATAAGTTTGAGAAGTAAGCTTGTTAATTTTAAATAATATAATAAAAACATACAAAATTATTCTGAATTTCTTTTAAAGTATCAGAAGAAATCTGAGGACGAACAATCTGCAGTGAAAACTCAATCACTACTAACTTTTTTTTAAAACAAAGAAAATGTTGTACCCTTCTACTTTTAGAGCTCCTACCAAAGTCATTTTGTTTTAATTTAGTCCTTTAAAAAGTTTTAAGTTGAATTTTTTTTTCTGTAATATTTAAATCTAATGCAGTTTTATTTATTTTTGCACTTTATTTTCTTTACATTCCTCATACAGACACATTTTCATGTTCCAGTCAAAGTATTTTTGTTTGCAAAAAACATTGTTGCAGTATTACCCCTTGGTATTGAGTATCGACACTTTTCCAAGTATCTTGGTTGCTATTTCCAGTATTGTGACAACACTAGTAGGAAAAGATTTGCAAGGCAAAATTGTGAAACACAGATGTGTTTTCACAAGCATTAGGGACATAACGTCAATAATTGATTTTATTACTCACTCTGATATGGATTAGAGCGTGTACTCACGTGGTACTTTATTGACCGAAGCGTTAATCTACCCGCCTTAGACTCTCATAGTGATTTAGAGCGAGTTTTGCCTTTGCAGTGTGTTTACAACAGCAATGAAGATAGAGGAGAATTTCTCCAACTCTAACCTTCGCCACATGTGGCAGGGCATGCAGGCCATCAGCAACTACAAGACCACCCACTTCACCCCCGCTGTTTCAGATGTGTTCTTTCTTAACGACCTGAATAACTTCCATGCTCGCTACGAAAGTGACAACAATGTAACTGCCACTAAATTCTCCCCCTCACCCGATCATCACCAACCCATCATATTCACCTCTCTTGATGTCTCTTCTACTGCTCTAAGCCGGGTCGACTCTCGTAAGGCAGCTGGACCAGACGGTATCCCTGGCCGTGTTCTTTGAGCATGTGCGGAAGAGCTCGCTGGTGTCTTCACTGACATTTTTAATATGTCACTCGCACAAGCAGCTGTACCAATGAGGAGTTGTGGTACAGTGGTAGGGGACTTGGACTGGTGTCCAAAAGGTTGCCGGTTCGAATCCCCCCTACGACTAGTTCTACAACTAAGTGTCCATGGGCAAGACACTGAACCCCACATGCCCCCCGGGCGCCACGGCTTAGGCTGCCCACTGCTCCGGGTTGTGTGTGTGTTCACTTCACTGTGTGTATGTGCACTTTCACGGATGGGTTAAATGCAGAGCACCAATTCAGTATGGACCCTAGTGGCCATATTGCCGTCACCTCACTTTCCTTTCCTTTCCAATATGCTTCAAAACCACCTCCATCGTGCCGGTGCCAAAACACTCTGGACCAACATGCTCGAACGACTTCCGCCCAATAGCACTGACAACCATCGTCATGAAGCGCTTCGAGCGGCTGGTCCTGGCTCACATCAAAGACTCTCTCCCGACCTCTCTGGTCCCTCACCAGTTTGCCTATCGTAACAAAAGAAGCACAGAGGACGCAGTAGCACTTACACTGCACTCTGTACTCACTCACCTGGACAACCCGAACACCTATGCCCGACTGTTGTTTGTTGACTTCAGCTCAGCATTCAACACTGTCATTCCGTCCAGACTCATCTCCAAGCTCAAAGACCTAGGTATCAACATTACAACTTGTAACTGGATTCTAGACTACCTGACCAACAGACCTCAACATGTCCGGTCAGACAACACCCTCTCTTCCTTCCTCACCCTCAACACTGGAGTGCCACAGGGCTGTGTGCTGAGCCCCCTGCTCTACTCCCTCTACACCTTCCACTGCAGGCCAATGAACGGCTCCAACGCCATCGCTAAGTTTGCAGACGACACAACGCTGATTGGTCTCATCAGCAATAACGATGAGGCGGCGTATAGAGAGGAAGTCCAGCACCTGACCTCGTGGTGCAGCAACAACAATCGGCTCCTCAACTCCACTAAAACTAAGGAGCTAATAATGGACTTTAGGAAGTCGAAAACAGACACACACAACCCCATCAACATCAACGAGGTTGCCGTCGAACGTGTCTCCTCTTTCAAGTTCCTCGGCACCCACATCACAAAAGACCTGACCTTGACCACCAACCAGCCTGATCAAGAAGGCTCATCAGCGACTCTTCTTCCTGAGGACTCTGAAGAAGAACCTGCTGCCCTCCGCTTTACTGGTAAATTTCTACCGCTGCACAATAGAAAGCATCTTCACCCACTCCGTCACTGTGTGGTACGGAAGCTGCTCTGTTGCGCAAGGCACTGCAGCGGGTGGTTAAAACCGCCCAACACATCACCGGCTCACCTCTCCTCACCATTGAAGACATCCAGAGCAAACGCTGTGTGCGGCGTGCGCTCTGCATCACCAAAGACTCTTCCCATCCTGCCCATAATCTCTTCTCTCTCCTGCCATCAGGGAAACCTTTCAGGAGTCTCAGGACCAGGACCACCAGACTGAGGAACAGCTTCTTCCCCAGAGATGTGTCACTCCTGAATACTCTCAAGCACTAATTGCACTGCCCCCCTCATCGTCTCCCACCGCGTCTATTTGCACATTGGCCACACCACACTGATGGCCACTGGCTGATCTTGCACTGGACTTCTTGCTCTTTGCACAGTACAGTACTTGGAAAGAAAAAAAATTTCTTTGCACTACTGTACTTGGTTTTTGATTATTCATGCTCATTTGCACCATATTTCTGTTTTGTATTATATGTTTATATTATGCCACCACCCTTCTGTATATTCCCCTGCAGTGTTGGGAGTAACACCTTACAAAAGTAACATATTACACTAATGTATTACTTTTTGCTGTAACGCGGTAGTGTAACATTACTTTTAGTATTTTCAGTAATATATTACTCGTTACATGCAAGTAACGCTTGCGTTACATCAAATCTTTCACTTTCAAGACAGTAAATCAAACATTTAATATTTCCTGTTCGCAAATAGACACGCAAGTCATTTGTTTCGCCTATTGGCTCTGAGCTCGAGGTGTGCAGCTATTGGCTGTGCTCTGAGCTAGCGGCCGACGGTTGTGGCTCTGAGTTAGCTGCTGTGCATGGGCCAGTCGCGCACTCGCGGGAGTCGCGGCACATTTGAACATTTAATAAACAACAGCCGAAGGTACATTGGCGAGATGGTCGTATGCGCATTGTTTCAATTTTGTAAAAAACAAGAACATAGTGGTGAAATGCAACCGCTGTGTAAACGCAAAAGAATTGTCGGCATCAAAAAACAGACTTAAATTGACTCACTGATTCTGAGTCTCGAATTGGACTAGGCAGAGCATTCCATAGTTTGGGTGCTAAGTATGAAAAGGATCTTCCTCCCTGGTAGATTTTAGAGATTCGCGGTATTATAAGCTGGCCGGAGTTTTGAGAGCGCAGCAGTCGTGTAGGCTCGTAGTAAGTGATGAGCTCACTGAGATATAGAGGAGCTAAACCGTTTAGTGCTTGTACACGTGACTAATGACTAATACACGTGTACGTAGGTTCACAACCCATGCTTTAAATTATATGAGAAAGTAATATTTGAGAATGAATTGGCGCGTATCGTTTTGAAACAATATGGGTCGACTTTTTTCTTGTATTATTTTTTTATTAAAAACAATCACATTTTTAAAAACATTTTTCATTATTCAAAAAAGTCTGACTAAAATAGTTACCTATTTAGGTTTTTACTGATTTTTTTTTTAAGTTAAGTGATTATTTTAACTAAGTTATAGTTTAGCAACATTGAAGCACATTAAAGCATGTTCATCAGCCTCCGAGAAGCCTGTCTGAATTTGTCTCGAGGCCGCGCTGATTGTCCTCTTTTTTTGGAAATCAAAATATATGGTCACCCTACAATTATAGATTATGTATATTGTTATTTGTAGCTTGGAGAGGCCACAGTCATTACGCTACATAACTCTGTCTTCCACTGGTTGTAACATAAATTACTGTACAAGTAAAAGGTAAATTTTGTTATTTTAGGACGTGAATTTCTACTTCTGTTGTTATTTTGGTGAAAGTAACTTAAAAGTAATACAAAAGTAATGTGATATATTACATTTCTGAGACAGTAATATTGTAATGTAACTTATTACTTTTTACAAACAGTAATAAGTAATATGTAACATATTACAATTTCGAAGTAACTTGAACAACACTGTTCCCCTGTAGTTTATGTCATAGCCTCCCATATGTATACACATGTTTATACCTTTCACTCCTCACCATTATGCACTTTATAATACATTATTGCTACTTCTGCACTTCTGGTTGGACCAACTGCATTTCATTGTCTTGTACCTGTACTTGCCAATGACAATAAAGTTGAATCAATAAAGATTTAAAAAGGATGGACTGTATTTACCTCCAAGAAAATAAAAAGATTTTGTCCACTCAACGTTTGTCCACAATAATGACAATTTTTATGCCAATATGACCAAATTTGGGAGTGTTTATATTTCCTTTACATTCCTTTAACCTTTCTATTTTTTTTTTTTCGTTTTAGGGGGTCAATTTGACACAGGGGCCTTTTTTTATGCATATAAGTGTCAGAAACCAAAAATTTCCCCAAAACGGTGTGCGTGTTTCTGACTCTTTTTAGCTTCCGTTTTGTCTGAAGGCTCAATTTGACCGAACAGTATTTTTGTAACATAAACATGTAGCATGGTGTTACAAATATGTCAACTGAACCATTATATTTTTTATATGATGATTACACTAAATAAGACAAGCAGGAGAAGTTTCAAAGTGTAAAAATACAGAAATCAGACATTTCAATAGATAATAATAATATTTGCAGTTATGGTAATGATCGTTTTAGATGTTCAAAAACTGGGGGGCTGGATCCCATTTTTTTACATTTTAAGTCAGCAACCACTGATAAACTACTTCGCCTTTATGTAGCGGACGCAACGCGATTACTTTCTCTTACACTTATTTCAATACTCGCCAATAGCAATTCCAAGTACTTAATAAAATGTACATGATTTAAATGTACAGGTAACAGCTTTAGTCATACAATTAAAAAAAAAACAAGCGGCTAGTTTGGTATTAAGAACATTTATTTAAAACGAAAAGCATGTTTTCTGCAACATGTTACAGAACAAATAATAAAAAAATTTAAACCGTGACCGCGCAACTCAAGTATTTTTTTTTTCAATTTGTTGACATCATTAAATATCTGACATTTAGTGCACACTATTTGAATGAACGAACAACTGTTCATGCTACAACTCGTTGTGCTTGTTGTCGTGTAGGGATTTAGGCGCTTGATTAAATTACCCGCATTCAATGTGCTACATTTTGATCGTCTGGACAATTTCGCTGAGCACGATTAGCGGTCCGCTGTGTTGGCGTCTTCATTTCACTTTGAAATACACGCAACTGAAGTGTTTCGCCGTCTCTTACCTGCGGCTTAAACAGATGTTTCTCAGACGGTGGTATCGGTTTCCGGTTCCCTATCGAGCTGTCCACTACTGACACCACAGGTGGGGAACAACGTTTCCTGACAATTCAAGTGAAGCAATAGAATGACGCAGTGACTGCAGCCAATGGCGACAAAGCACCGCCCCTTGGGCGTGGCCCACACGCCCAAGCGCCTGCGCGTGCCGCCATTTCCTCAGTACAATTTTCTTCACGATCGAGTGAGC
>CM051506.1:77198-102928 GCA_028031935.1 Paedocypris micromegethes
GAGAGAGAGAGAGAGAGAGAGAATACGTTTTATAATTTGAAGAACATCTGTTGACTTTATTCAAAAAGTCTAGAGAAATCTTTAGAAAGTCCGAGAAACGTTTTGCACCAAAGCTGGAAACAGCCAAACTGTCATTGTTTCTTACGAATGACTTTCAGAAACGTTTCTTTAATGATTGTTCTCGGTTTCTAAAAGTGTCTTTCTTAGCTCGTCTTTTAGCCATTTGGCAAATGTAATCATTATTTGTTCAAAGATGAAACAAAAAAAAAGTTTAACACCTTGTAAACGCACTACGAGGGCGGCACGGTGGCGCAGTGGTTAGTGCTGTCGCCTCACAGCAAGATGGTTCTGTTTGACACTTGAGGTGTGAGTTCAAGGCCGGCCGGGACCGTTCTGTGTGGAGTTTGCATGTTCTCCCCGTGCTTGCATGGGTTTCCTCCGGGTTCTCCGGTTTCCTCCCACAGTCCAAAAACATGCGCTTCAGGCTAATTGGAATTGGAAAATTGACCACATAGGTATGAGTGAGTGTGTGAATGTGTTTGTCTGTGTGTCCCGCTCTGCGAATGGTTGGCCACCAATCCAGAGTGTGTATCCTGCCTCCGGCCCTAAGATGCTGAGATAGGCGCCAGCTCCCCGCGACCCTGTAAAGGATGAAGCGGTAGAAGATGACTGACTGACTAAACGCACTACGATATAACTGTAATAACTGATTTTTTTCTCCGCAGCCAATCCAGCCTCTGGTCTTCTGCAGTCTGCCGTCATCAGCGTCTACGTCATGTACCTGACCTTCTCAGCTATGTCCAGCAAACCGGTTGAAAGTGAGTTCCGTGCAGAGGAGTAAAGAGTACCGTATTTACTCGAGTACAAGTTGAGGATTTTCCTTAACTTTGGGCTCAAAGTGGGGGGCTCGAATTATAGGCACGATCTACCGTAATAGTTTACTCTACAGATATTTCACCCTTTCTCGCAAAAATAATTTCAGATTTTTTTTTATTTAGTATTTAACATATTATAGTGTTTATTTGTACTTGCCTTCAAAATAAAAACAGTTATACCAAAGATGAATAAAAAGTTATTTAAAAGTTTATATATATATATACCGTATTTACTCGACTATAAGTCGAGGATTTTTCCTAAAAATTTCGGGCTTAAAGTGGGGGGCTCGACTTATACGCGCGGTCTACCGAAATAGAAAATATTTTACTCAGAACAGTGCGCAGATATTTCACCCTTTCTCACAAAAATAAACAGCAGAGACACAATCGTGGTAATTAAATGAACATTTATGACGCGAACTAAATACATCTTTCAGAAAACGGCACAAGCCGTGCGCACTGACTCCGCTGGCCGCTGCTCCACACACACACACAGTCGCACACTCTCGGCTCAGCCCTCTTCTGACTCTATAGTCTCTGATTTGGCGTGACGCTTCACAAATAAACGAGTCACACGGTGGATTTCGAACGTTGTATTTATTCCCAAAATACGAGTTAGCATTAGCTCGATTCTCGTGAGAACTCTCTAATAGGGGCAGGGCACTTTTCCCAAAAATCTTTAAAATAATAATGCAACTTAAACATAAATTAACAATAGGTTAAATAAATTAATACCAAAGTAAACAAACAGGGTTACTTGATTTTTAGGTTTCCTTTACCACCAAGCATGTCTGAATACTTTTATTATTTCTATAGTAAGGATTAAAGAGCATCTGAACAGGTTTTCTATCATTATTTCCCGCTTTAGTGTCTCCGTGGGCCCTAAAAAAACAGAATTTACTTTATATAAAACCCAAAATTGAGTTTCTACTAATTTCTATCTATTCACTTTTCTCTCATTTCTTTCCCCCGACTTATAAGGGGGTCTATACAGAATACCACAATCTCACAGCTGAAGTGGGGGGGTCGACTTATAAGCGAGTAAATACGATATATAATCTATATTTGCTTTTTTTGTTTTAAAATGTCAGACACCTTTTTAAAATGAGACTTGATTAGATTTCCTCGTTTATACTTTGAACAAAGACATTTCTACAAAAAAAAATCTTAGAAACAAAAAAAAATAAACATTTCTATTCTCAAAATAAGAAGCAAATCTGTTGACTGCGGTCAAACCTGAGCCATCACGTGTTTTGTTGTGCTCCTAATTCAGTTATTATGGCGCACAAATTCAATGTATAATGCACTGAGCCTTTTACTGATTCATAATAAAGCATTTTTACCATAAGTATGCTATTAAATATAAAATACCTAATTTAGAGAAAGTGACCGCTAAAACATGTTTTATTGAGCTTTACATTTAGAGAAAATAACCGCTAAAGCATCAGATTTCATTGCACTTAATAATTAGTCCGCGGACCGGGGGTTGGGGACCATGGCTTTACACGACTCATTCGGTGTTTATCTCACCTGATTTATCATCCCGTTTCTCACTTTGACTGGACTACATGGTGTCTTTAGAGATAATTCTATTCCTAGAAACTGTATTTATGACAGCCTGTATTCAGTCACTTTTCTCTTTCAGTCGTGGAGGAAGATGGAGTCAACAAAACTGTTTGCGTCTTTCCCTTCAAGTCGGGACTGAAGAGCGACGCTAACATCGTCACCGGGGTGGGAACGGCCATACTGTTCGCCTGCATATTCTACTCCTGGTATGAGAAACATCTGCTTGAAGACGGACACTAAAATCATCAAGAAAAAAGATGAACGTAACATCAACGACTTTAAATTTCAAGCAAATCTGCTGTTTAGGGGGAAACCTGGGACATTTATTAATCATTTGTTTTGTTTATTAATTGATTAATTATTACAAAAATAATGAACATGTTTAATAATAATTTGGCAAACGTATACATTTGTATTATATAATTTATTATATATTATATAATATATAAGTATACATTTTTACAAATTTACTATGAAATATTGTACTATATATTATATAAGTATACATTTTTATTATAGAATCTATTATATAACCAATGGACGCAATGTCTACGGTTTTAGATTTCAAGCAGACCTGCTGTTTAGGGAGAAACCTGGAGACATTTATTCATCAGTTGTTTTGTTTATTAGTTTATTCATTATACATTTTTATAATAACTATTTTAATACTATATTATATTATATAAGTATACATGTTTATTGTATATAAATAAGTACAGTAATCCCTCGCTACCTCGCGAATTCACTGTTTCGCTGATTTTTTATTATTACATTTATTCGCGGATTCATTTTTTCCCCGACCGTATCTCGGCGGAGGATGCTCGCAGTGTCTCGAGACGGACCGCCGCCGGACACGTCTCACTGCGGAGAAGCGAATCGTTATGTCGGCCGTCTCCCCGCGACCACTACCGGGCCGCCAGTTGTGGAAAACACCCGTGTCTGCGCGCGCTCCACCCCGATCCTCCCATTCACACCCTTTGAAAATGAATATCTCTGCGGGGACGACGCGTGCGTCTGAATACGTCTGAATAAGTGTTAAATAAATATGTAAATGTTGTTCCTCCACTTCGCGGAAATTCACCTATCGCGGTCGGGCTTGGAACGTATCTACCGCAATAAACGAGGGATTACTGTATATAAATGGTCATAACATCTACAATTTTAAATTTCAAGCAGACCTGCTGTTTAGGGTGAATCCTGGGGACATATATTCATCATTTGTTTTGTTTATTAATTTATTAATTATTTAAAGATTAATAAATGCGTTTTTAAACGTTTGTTAGGTATATTTTTTTTATTACTAAATGTATTATATAAATATTATGTTATATTATTCATTATGTAAGTATTCATTTATACTTTTTTAACATTATATTAGAGCTGCACGATTAATCGTTAAAAGATCGCGATCTCAATCCTGCCTCTTCACGAATTGAATCCAGCATTTATACGAATCTGCGTATTATAACTCTCTGATCGATCGGGTGAGTTTTGCTTGATGCGCGCGGGCAGACACATGCGTTTTTGCGCAGCTCCGATCACGCGCGCTAATTACCTGCACTTAGTATATGTGAGATGAGCAGCGGTCGAGTTTAAATAAATAAATAAATAAATAAACGGGGAGAATAAATGATTAAATACAATGGTAGAGTATCAAACTCTACTACCTGAAATCAAACATTTTACTACCTGAAAAAGATTTTTATTCTGAAGTGTGTGTGTTTACACTCTGCAAACCTTATACAGCAAACATCTACAGTTGAGGAAAAAATTATTAGTCTCCCTAAAATAATCATTGTTTGATAAGTATTTCAAAAGTGCTTTTAAACAGAGCTAATAATTCCAATCAATTCTAATAATCCTCAACTGGACATAATACTGTACTTGTTCATGTTAATGTTTATTTTTAGAATAGAATAGAAGAGAATGCCTTTATTGTCATTGCGACACAAGGTTACAACGAAATTAGTATTTTTATTACGTGTCATTTTATTACGTGTAATGGTGATTTTTTTTTTCTTTTTTACTTTTCCATGACAATATATTTTTCATTCCATTTATTTATAATTAAAGCAATTAGTAATATGTGTTATTATGTTGCTGATTGACAACCTGATTTTCAGGGTTGAATATTTAAAATAATAAAATATCCAGAAAGAATCGTGAAAAGAATCGTGATTTTTATTCTAAGCAAAAAAATCGTGATTCTTATTTTATCCAGAATCGTGCAGCTCTACATTATATATTATATAAGTATACATTTTCATTATATAATTAATTATATAAACGATGAACGTAACACTTACAGTTTTAGATTTCAAGAAGACCTGCTGTTTAGTTGGGAACCTAGTGACATTTATTATTCATTTGTTTTGTTCATTAATTAGTCAGTCAGTCAGTCATCTTCTACCGCTTCATCCTTTACAGGGTCGCGGGGAGCTGGCGCCTATCTCAGCGTCTTAGGGCCGGAGGCAGGATACACACTCTGGATTGGTGGCCAACCATTCGCAGAGCGGGACACACAGACAAACACATTCACACACTCACTCATACCTATGTGGTCAATTTTCCAATTCCAATTAGCCTGAAGCGCATGTTTTTGGACTGTGGGAGGAAGCCGGAGAACCCGGAGGAAACCCACGCAAGCACGGGGAGAACATGCAAACTCCACACAGAACGGCTCCGGCCGGCCTTGAACTCACACCTCAAGTGTCAAACGGAACCATCTTGCTGTGAGGCGACAGCGCTAACCACTGCGCCACCGTGCCGCTGTTCATTAATTATTTGAAATATTAATAAATACATTTATTAGACATTTGTCAACAGTATACAATATTATTGTTATTAATATTATGAAATTAATCTTATTAAATTATTTCAAAAGATATTTATAAAAAATTTAAGCTTTGGTTTAATTTTTAAAGTGTTTTTTTAAATATTTAAATATTTTTTAAATATACATTTTAAATATATTTCATATTCATAATATTTTAATGTTTTAATATATTTTAAATGTTAATTACTAAAAAAATATATTGTTAACATTATTCATGAGCTTGAACTTGAATTATTGAGAAAATTTTGTTTTCCTATTAAAACGTTGTGTGGCATGGAAATATGCCAGTAAGCAGAAGGGTAAATTTAGGAGAAACTCTGGGTGTTCACAACGTGTTATTTAAAAGAATGATCTAAGAAAGGAAGGGAAGCATGTCATTATCTGGCTATAAAAAGCTGTTTATTTTGGTTTTAAAAGCAGGTAGTCTGAAGATTAGAAGCTCAACGCACTGAGAAGAAGGCCACTCGCATGTGTTCTCCATTAACTTCACTCTCTTTTCAGAGATATTTTTTTTCTCCAGACGTTTCTTCCGCCATCTTTATGATTCCTATTTATGGGCATCAGTAGTCAACAGCGTGATTCGTTATTTGCCTGCGCTTGTAGTCAACTTAAAAGATTTCAGAATTGCTGTTTTGAAATGGTTCGATTTGAATTTATATATCGCAATATATATCGTTATCGCAAGAGGCTGCAATGTATATCGCAATATTTTTAGATTTTAGGCCATATTGCCCATCCCTAGATACAAGTCACAAGTTAGGTTTGTGAAAAAAATTATTTGAAAGTGAAAATTAATGTAATTTAGCCATAAATGTAAAAAAAAAAACGAGGTTTTTTTTTTTTGTGCCTGAAAAATTAGAGGGGGGGGTGCTTATATTTGCGTAAATACGTATTTAGAATTGTTAATGAATTCTCAGTTCTGATTTCTCACTGGGGTAAATAAAGGTCTGATTGTCTACCCATCAGCCTATCTAATAATGTGTTTTTCCATTCATCAGGAAAAAAACACCATAATCTTGTTTGTCCCAAGTGTTGTGCGTATTACTAAAAGTGTCTTACTAAAAGTGTGTAAGTGCGTATTACTAAAAGTGTACAAGTGCGTATTACTAAAAGTGTATTACTAAAAGCCTATAAGTGCGTATTACTAAAAGTGTATAAGTGCGTATTACTAAAAGTATGTATTACTAAAAGTGTATAAGTGCGTATTACTAAAAGCCTATAAGTGCGTATTACTAAAAGTGTATAAGTGCGTTTTACTAAAAGTGTAAAAGTGCGTATTACTAAAAATGTATAAGTGCATTTTACTAAGTGTATAAATGCGTATTACTAAAAGTGTATAAGTGTGTATTGCTAAAAATGTATAAGTGCGCATTACTAAAAGTGTACGTATTACTAAAAGCCTTTATGTGCGTATTTCTAAAAGTGTATAAGTGCATATTACTAAAAGTGTATAAGTGCGTAACACTAAAAGCCTATATGTGCGTAATACTAAAAGTGTATGAGTGCGTATCACTGAAAGTCTATAAGTGCGTATTACTAAAAGTGTATACAGGTTAGTGTGTATTACTAAAAGTGTCTCTTGTCGTTTAGCTTGATGACCACCACCAAAAGGAGTTCGGCCGCTCTGCAAACATACAGGAACGAGGTTTCCGAAAACGAGGTGAGCGGTATTCCGGTGGTTTCCTGCCGTTACGTGGACGTCTTTCTTGACGTTGTGGAACTGTGTTTTCAGAGAGCTCGCTGCTGCTTCTGCTGGACCAGTGAGACGGGTGCGACTGCTTCTCTGTTTATGGCTGTTCAGTGTAATGGAGTAGATAGAGCCTCCTGGTGGTCACTGGGATGTACTCCAACTTAAATTTTATTTACTAAGCACCTTAAAATCAACCCACTGGACCAAAGTGCTGTACCCAAACAATAAAACCGGCACACGTGTAAAAAAAGTAAGATATAAAAACTAGGGCTGTCAAACGATTAAATTTTTTTTTAATCGCACTGGGAAAAAAAAAAAAATTGACATTTTTCTTTTTAAAGACTTTTTCACATAGCGTCTTTGTGTTGGTCTCGGACTAAGAAAAGAGCTATATAAATGAACTTCAACTTCAACCATGACCAAATTAATCGCCTTTAGTTGCAATTGACTGAAGCATGTAATATCGGATATTGAGGTGTAATATGTTAATGTAAACTCAACACTAAATTAACACTCATTTAAATACCGTAATGTCATTTAGTATAATTTTTGTTCAATTTGCAATATATTTACTTTTTTTTTAACATTCTGTGGTCGAGTCACACTTTTTTCAAGATAAAACACACGAAAAATACTCTGTCAACTTACATATGTAGCACCCTTCTCACTACACCCTGATAAAACACTATCTACACGAGTTATAATGAGGGGTGCTTGGGTTCTCTTCGTTCTGTACTTCCCACGAATGGAGTACAAGAGATATATATAACGACAATATATATAAAGTTAAACAATGAAAGACCCAGAGAAAGTATTTATATAAAAATAGAATGTAAACTTTATTAACGCTTTAACGCTAACCGAAATTGTATAATACAAAATAAATAGGATGACGTAAAATCACCAAACGTAAATGATCTCCTTTCAAAAGGTAACACAATAATCAACAATCAAAACACGTTCACAATTACACAATTATAAAACACACTCAAATGTCCTCCAAGGAGTTTCTCAAGGAAATATAGACCTAGATCAATGATCAGATCTACTCACGACCTCCCAACACGCATTGCAGGCCTGTACTGAAACTTTTGAGATCGACGCAATGCGTTGTCCTCACTTTAAGATCGAAGCAATACGTTGTCCTCTTCTCAAACCCTCGCGATGTTGACCATGGAAGTCCTCCGCGTTGGTGGATAGCGTGACTCCACTTGCCACACCCTCCGACAATCTCGGTCCAAACTCGCGTGCCAAACACCCGCCGTCGCGGCTTTAAAATGGCGACCGCAAAGTCGGTTACACTTCTCAGTTAACTAACTAACCAGAGAACTTCAACTCAATAATCACACGATCAAAACCCACCGATTCACTCACCAACACCTTCAGTGTTAGTCAAACCCATGGATTTCGTTTGCGCTCACTTTCCCTCTCTCTTTGGGTGTAGTTCACAAACTTTGCCCACGTTCTCTCTCTCTTCATCCCGCGTGCGATCTACGTTTTGACCACGCCCCCTTTTCTCCGCTCCGCCAAACACGTCCCATTCATTTGAATGACATCATTCACTCACCAATAAGATTGCTTATGGCACAGAAGGCAAACGATATAACCAATAAAGGTTACATACAAACACATTAATAAACATTAGGGATACACGACTATTCATTATTCATAACGACATAACATGAATAAATATAACTCTGGTCCCAATAAATTCAACATTGAAACAATGAAACAAACAGATAATGAAACAAGATAAATTGCTGTCAATAATAGAATTAACAGTATTTACTTGAATTTACTTCTTATCGGGCTACACATACAAGTGTTATACATCAATTGAAAGATGGAAGTACCTATTTGTTTTGGTTACACTCTTAAAAAAACAAGACTTTGTGTTTTTTGTAAATATAAATAAATAAAACTAAAACGTGAAATACGCTTTGCCATCTCTTTGCCAAAGAAAATTTACATTTAAAATTAATCGCATTCGTTAACAAGTTAACTTTGAAAGCACTAATAAGCAAATATAAAACAAAGGTAAAACATTCAAAACAGTAAAAGTCAACATCTCACACTGGTTTGAAACGCCAAGGGGAAAAAAGTGAGGTTTTTAAAGAGAGATTTCAAAACCATTGAGAGTACTAGACGTGCTTTGTTTTTTTGGCCTTTTTCAGAGGATTGTGATGAAGAAAAGACAGGAGGAGGACAGAATGTGTCCTATGACGAGAAGGAAGGCACCATCTACAGCTACTGGTTCTTCCATTTCATTTTCTTTCTGGGTTCTCTCTACGTGATGATGACCGTCACCAACTGGTTCCAGTGAGTCTTCAGCTTTTATACTCAAGTTCCAACTGTATTGTGTGTAGTGTATTGTATTGAGTACTTTGATACTGTACACCATATACCACCCCCCCTCCCACTAATTTGCTAACAAGATGCTCCGTCTGTTCCAGTAATAATAATTTTTTGTTCTATCACGTTATTTAGCCGTTGCTAAGTGTCGCTGCGTGACTAATGTTTCTTGTTTTCTGTTATTGAGCTAATGCGTTATTGAGCTAAAAACAAAAAGTAAATAAAAGTATTTCCATTGTTTGTGATTGCTCCACACTTGAAATGTGGAAAAATCAGCGCTTATGTTTACATGCATTTTTTCTCGTGCTTGTATTTGGTTTTTAATGTTATTTTTGTGCCTGTAAAATCAACAGGGTACTTATATTCTAAATACGGTGTATATATTTTTCTTTATTTTTTTCAATGTAGTCGACTCCCGCTAATTGGGACTCATTGGGACATGAACATTTTGTCACAATGAAGCATCACAAATTTGCTATAGAGATATTTATTAAAGATATTTATACTCCCTATTAACAGGAGTCGACTGTCAATGGGTTTTTTTCTAAATATACTGTACATAATTTCAGAAATTTTTTTTTTATAATATAATAGAATATCGTTAAACTAGGAATGCACCGAATATTCAGCCACCGAAAACTTTTGGTTTCCGGCCGAAACACTTATCACCGAAACAATACGGCCGAAAGGTGATGACGCAAGCAGGATAATGGCGATAATGGTCCAATTTGAATCCAGCGGTTCACCTTAACTGTAACCAGTGTTGTTCAAGTTACTTCGAAATTGTAATATGTTACATCTTACTTATTACTGTTTGTAAAAAGTAATAAGTTACATTACAATATTACTGTCTCAGAAATGTAACTTTCTTTTGTATTATGTACATTACTTTTGTATTACTTTTAAGTTACTTTCACCAAAATAACAACAGAAGTAGAAATTAACGTCCTAAAATAACAAAATGTACTATTTTTACTTGTACAGTAATTTATGTTACAACCAGTGGAAGACATAGAGTTATGTAGCGTAATGACTGTGGCCTCTCCAAGCTACAAATAACAATATACATAATCTATAATTGTAGGGTGACCATATATTTTGATTTCCAAAAAAAGAGGACAATCAGCGCGGCCTCGAGACAAATTCAGACAGGCTTCTCGGAGGCTTATTGAACATGCTTTAATGTGCTTCAATGTTGCTAAACTATAACTTAGCTAAAATAATCACTTAACTTAAAAAAAAATCAGTAAAAACCTAAATAGGTAACTATTTTAGTCAGACTTTTTTGAATAATGAAAAATGTTTTAAAAAATGTGATTGTTTTTAAAAAAAAAAAAATAAATAATACAAGAAAAAAGTCGGCCCATTGTTTCAAAACGATACGCGCAGTTTCATTCTCAAATATTACTTTCTCATATAATTTAAAGCACGGGTTGTGAACCTACGTATATTAGCCCACATCCGTGTATTAGTCGTTTGAAGAATAGGGAAAACCGGACATTATCGTGAATTTATAAAATCCGCCCGGATGTCTGGGGAAAAGACGCTTGTCAACACTAATAATTAACATTAATAAGTGTTAAAAGTATGGTAGACAAAGCGATTTTCCTCCAATATCAGTGAATAACTTGGGTATATCTGATACCAGACACAACAGGAGTATGTAAACTTCAGAGCGTTTTATTCATTTTGAATGACTTACCACACAATACTGTCCTGCTTTCTGGTCATAAAGTGCAGAGAACATTGTCGTTGCTGTTTTCTTTCTCTTCCCAGGTCGAGCGGATGGCAGTTCGATGTGTTTTTTTAAATAGCTGTTTTTTGATGCCGACAATTCAGCGGTTGCATTTCACCACAATGTTCTTGTTTTTTACGAAACTGAAACAATGCGCATAAGACCATCTCGCGGCTGTACCACCGGCTGTTGTTTATTAAATGTTCAAATGTGCCGCGAGTGCGCGACTGGCCCGTGCACAGCTGCTAATCAGAGCCACAGCCGTCAGCCGCTAGCTCAGAGCATAGCCAATCGCTCAGAGCACACCTCGAGCTCAGAGCCAATCACTGAACACCTCGAACTCAGAGCGTTACAAAATACAACGCTCCACCAGCGAAAGGCGGAACGAATGACTTGCGTGTCTATTTGCGAACAGGAAATATTAAATGTTTGATTTACTGTCTTGAAAGTGAAAGATTTGATGTAACGCAACCGTTACTTGCATGTAACGAGTAATATATTACTGAAAATACTAAAAGTAATAAGTTACACTACCGCGTTACAGCAAAAAGTAATATATTAGTGTAATATGTTACTTTTGTAACGCGTTACTCCCAACACTGACTGTAACTGCCTCTTTACATAACTTGAATGTACGTAACTGTACATGATTTCGGGACATCGGCAGATTAGAGAATGTTCGAGGTTGCAAGGGAATTAATAACGATTACAGGTACAATTTTGCATTAGAAGTTATCGAAAACAAAGAGAGACACCGACGACAGAGAAGAAAGGAGACAGCGAGTTCAGAAATTTGAAAAAAAAAAAAAAAAAGAAAAGAAAAGAGCCCTCAAAACTGTTCAATTGTTTGAATATGATCAGATTTTTTTTTTACCTGCTTAGAAGTTTTGAGTCGAGTTGTAAAAGGAAGTTAAGTTTTGAAAGTCAAGCACTTTATTTGAACTTTTATACACTCACGAGACGATACACTAGGTTCACGAGAACGAGACAAAATTTTTTTTTATAAAATATAAGGAGAGCAATATTTTATCTGTATTTTATTTGTTCAAACGATGCATTTCACTCTTTCTATTTTCATCAATTGCATGCAGTGATACCATAAATTGCAAGATGATGCCATAAATTGCAAGGCAAGTAATTTCACAATTTAAATTGTCAATTGTATAAAAAAATCCATTAAATGCAAACATCAAACACACTATTTATAGACAAAGACAAGTCTTCCAGTAACTTGCAAAGAATGGTAGAATCATTTTGGCTTCAAGTTCAACTCAACATTAAAGTTCTTCATTATGATTAAATTCACTGTGTTCATTTTAGCTCTAAAAACCCCACATTTTGTATTACAAGTTGCAATGCAAAACATACCATGGCATAACATAACATGTAGAATAAAAACCATATTTATTGAAAGTGTCTAGTCCATTATTGTCTAGAATATGTGAAGGACGTGAGGTTCCTTCTCTTCACGATGTCGATGATGAGACTCACATCATCTGAAGGAGTTTTACTGCAGTAATCAGCTCGTTTTCCCTCATATTTCTGCTCTACTGCAGCGATAGTGAATCGTTTATTCACTATTATCAATAGTAATGTAATACATGTGTATTAGACACATTAGATTAAACTCACATGTGCAACAAATGACAGTTTGAAATAATCGGTTTTATTTTACAAACACATTTTATTGAACTTTAACTCGTTCGCTATATCATCTTGAGATCTTGTAGTTTGACCTGTCAGGGTGGGCGGGGCAATGGAGGAGATCTGTTCAGAGGGTGAAGCTCCCGCAGTCGTTCGAGCCACCGTCAATTGAAGCGCGTGCGCAAAGATCCGTGCACTCAATTCGAGCTGCTCATGCCGGCACGAAAATTAGTACGCACAAAAATTCCACACACAAATTATTGCGATAACACAATATGCAATCGCATCTCGCGAGATGCAATGTACCACGAGATATTATCACACCCCTACTCACTTATATTTAAGAAGCACGGCTTTTATGTCATAATTTAGATAACATTGTAAATTTTCTGCTCCATTTAATTTTACACAACAATACTTTGTTTTGTAAAACATTTATAAAACATTTATTTTTACACCCTTTCAGCAGGCCAGTAGGCATGTATATTATTGTTTATGTACTCATGAGTGGGACAAGTTAAACATTTTAGTCTTAATTATATTTGATACTCTTGATTGTTGCAATAAGCTTAATAAATAATTGCATAATTTATAACAATTTTGTTTCAATTATTCTTTGAAACGTTATTTTAATGTATGCATTTGCAATGCCTTGATATTAGTAAAGTTAGTACACCATCATAGCAATAAATGCACTGGTACTACTATTAATTGCCATAATTTCTTTCGGTGTTTCGGTTTTCCTCTTTTTCGGTTTCGGCCGAAAGAATTTTAGTTTCGGTGCATCACTAATTATAACTGTAATGAAAAAAAAAAACATTAAAAATGAGTACTGTGGTGCTAAAATAAAAGAATAAAAATCTGTTTATTATCAGTCTTTGGTCAGTTAAGAAAAAAAAAAACATTTTTGACTCAAATCGTTAACTCTTGAACAATAAAGTGAACGAATCATTTCGAGTCATTTGTGCATTTCGTTCATTTGTTTGTTATATCGACTGTACGTAAACTAGTAGTTATGCACGGTAGCACGGCAGCAAGAAGGTTCTGATTGTGACTCGGGGTGTGAGTTCGAGGCCGGTAGGGTCCTTTCTGTGTGGAGTTTGCATGTTCTCCCCGTGTTTGTGGGGGTTTCCCCCACAATAAAAAAAAAAACATGCGTTTCAGGTTAATCTGGCTGTGTGGGTGTGTGTGAGCGTGTGTGGTGGGTATGCCCGGATCAGAGTGAACGCTGGCGCAGATTGGCTGCCGCTGCTCTCCTGGGCAATTGGTGTGTGTGTGAATGTTGTGTGTCCACCTGTAAGGTGTCCTTGAGGGTCTCGAAAGGCGCCACAAAAATAAAAATTGAATGTATTATTATTATTAGTAGTAGTATTGTCAGTCGACTAGAAAGACAGGGACTTATCTAGACAGTTATAACTGTGAAAATGCGTCTTACAAATGCTCAGAACTTGAACTTATCCGATTGCTATTACAAAGCACCAGTGGTAGGGGACATGGACTCGTGTCCGAGAGGTTGCAGGTTCTAATCCCCCTACCACTGGTTCTGCAACTAAGTGTCCTTGGGCAACGGTTTAGCTGGTTAAATAAGCTATAAAACTGAGCTTCCTTTCAGCAGCTTGAGAATCTGGAGCATCACATTTGTGGTGTCAATCAAGCGCTCAAAATGACCAGAAACTTTCTTGTGAAACTCCACAGTCTATCCTTAGTTCCATTCTTAGAAAATAAAGTGCGACTTTTCATGGAACAAACAAAATTGTCTAGGTAACCCCAAACTTTTGAACACTATGTCGCACTATGTGCGATTATCACTTTCGGTTTGTGATTGGCTTACTACGATGTAGGATAACGTGGTGTTCCCGCTCTCCACAGTTACGACAACGCCAAGATCGAGCGTCTGCTGGACGGCAGTTGGTCTGTGTTCTGGATCAAGATGGCGTCCTGCTGGGTTTGTCTCTTCCTCTACATGTGGACCCTGGTGGTGCCCATGCTGTGCCCGAAGCGATTCCAGGCCTAGGAGCGTCACCACTACGTTTTTTTTTGTACTTTGATATGCGATAATTTTGTTTTTTTTTTACAGTGAAAACAAAAAAGCTCGTTGGACCTAAAAGTCGTAAGGTTTGCGAAGGATTATTTCCCGGAGATAGTTTTACCGAAATTGCGGTGTTTGAAAACAAGGCTTTTTTTTGCTCAGGCTCACACACCTCGAAGTGTCTTGCTTGTTACCGTTTTTCATTTTTTGTGTAGCCAAAGAAATCTATGCAATTCAAAAAAATCTTTTGTTGTGCCCATTTTTCTAAACAATGCAGCTTTGCGTTAATTTACATGAAGAGTCATTCCGCACGAAAATGCTTTTTGTCGCGTTTAGTCGTTTATCGAAATGTTCCAACACTTATTTCTGTATTTGGTGCTTTTTCGGTGGTTCACCCAAACTGTGAGAAGTTTGCGTGTGGAAGTTGTAAATGTCTTATCGTGTATTTGCGCCGCAGGTTTTTGACAGAAAAACCAAACGATTCTTCAAAACCTGTACTTCTGAGTTATTTAGCGATTTAGCCTTTTGGCATTTTCCTCATTTTATGATATTCAGAAGTAAAGCGTACAGTGTACACAGTCTTTAGGCTACAAATGAAGATAAATATGTTAATAAGTATGTGTTTTGTTTTCCTCTTCGGTTAAATAGCTTCTATCTAATTGTATTCATTGAGACGGTGATTTCCGCGTGTGTTTGTGTTTTATCGCCTGTAGAATGGCTTTCTGGATTCGTTATTGGAGTGTGACAAGATATGACCGTGTAAATATTGTTATTTCTTTGGTTTTTAACATTCGCCTCATAACTTTGAATGTTTCGATTATTTTGTGCAACCACTATGTTTGCGCTAATGTAAATATACGTCAAATGTCATCACTATTGATGTACTTATACGATTGATAAAAACAAGCTACGTTGTTCTTATCGTGTCACATGAAGACATTTATTATAAATTGCTTTTCACTTTTTATTATATTCAGAGGAAACTGTATTATTGTGAAATCAAAACCTTTTTAAACCGAAATTTATTAAAATTGCTGAATTCTTTAATAAAAAAAAAGGAATAATGTTTTTTTGTCTCTTGTTTGTGTAGTGTTTAATTACAGTATTTCAAATGTGCACACAATTTCAAGTCAGGAGCAATCACAAATAAATGGAAATAGTTTTCTTTATGTATGCACACTATTTACCGTATTAACGCAAATATAAGCATCTTTTTTTTTTCAATTTTAGCGGCTCAAAAATGGTGGGGAGCTTATAATTGCTCATTTCAAATATTCACGTAAATATACACGCTTATTTCTTTAAATAATTGGTTCTGGAGGCTGACGTGCATATTTTATTAGCTCAATAGAAGAAGTAAGATTCAACTAAATACAATCATTATTTTAACAGACTGACTGTATTGAACAGTGTTGACAGTATAATCACACTTAAACAGGCCCTAAAATCCACAAGATCTACATATTTTAGTAAACTTATCTCTGCAAATCAAATAATCCTCGTTATCTGTTTAAAACTGTAGCTCAGTTAACAAAGAAAAAGGGCACGGTAGACTCCGTAATCCCCCCACAGCTCCCTAGTATTGACTTTATCCATTTCTTTAATGACAAAATTACTAATATCAGAATGAAAATCGTATCCACAAATATTAGCCCACAACCGGTTATACCGAGTCACCAACGATCTTCTAATGGCATCCGATAAAGGGAACGTTTCACTCTTAGTTCTGTTAGATCTTAGCGCTGCTTTCGACACTGTTGAGTGAATCTTTTTTACATTGATTAGTCCTGTTGACGTCACTTCCTGTAGCGCGCTGTGTTTGTAGCTTCGCTGCTCATCGGAGAACTTTCCTAAAATAATCAGTACTTAACTGCTTTTGTAAACTCCAGAGATTTTAATCTAAACCGGCGATCTTCGATCCAACTCCCGGAGAAAAGCCGCGGTTTCAACGAGTTTTCAGCGTCTTCGCGCGTCGGATTCTCCACGTTTTGGATTCGGCGTCTTCACAGCGTCTTCACGCGTCGAACTTCTCGACTTCTCCGCGTCAGACTCCTAGTGTTTTGGATCTTGCTAAACCCCGCGAAAACGTTTCAAGGTAAGATGTCTACACCTGTGGCTGTAGTTTGCACCTCATGTTACATGTATAGTGTAGCCTTATCCATCGGGGAGAAGGGCTTTACGTGCGCTAAGTGCAGAGAGTTAACTATGCTGGTGGAAAGGGTCGAGTTCTTAGAAACACGCATCTGGGCATTAGAATTAGAGAAGCAAAGACTGTGTGAGAGTAGGGAGACGGTCCCGGATGCGCTTAGCGCTGCGTTCTGCAGCGGGACAGCTAGGTGACTGTGAGGCGGAATAGTCGCCATTTGAAGTGGCATCACACCTCCGTTCCGCTAGTGACTGCGAACAAGTTTTCCCCGCTCAGAACGGCACCGTCTGAGACGCCTGCTGAAAGTGCCTTGGTGATTGGAGACTCCATAGTGCGGAACGTGAGAGTAGAGACACCAGCCATTACAGTTGTAATGTGTCATCCTGAAGCCAGAGTGTCTGATATCACATCGCGTCTGAAAGTGCTGGCTAATGTTAAACGTAAATATTCTAGGGTAGTTATTCACGCCGGCACTAATGATGTCCGACTTCGCCAGTCTGAGATCACCAAAACTAATATTAAAGAGGTGCTTGAAGCTGCCAAAAAGATATCAGACAAAGTAATTTACTCTGGCCCCCTCCCCGCTTACCGGGGTGATGAGACTCACAGTAGGCTATGGGCTCTGCATGGCTGGGCGTCTGAGTGGTGTCCTTCGAATGGCATAGGTTTTATAGACAATTGGAGATCTTTTCGGGGAAGACCTGACCTGTTAAAGCCCGACGGCCTCCATCCCTCGTGGAAGGGGGCCACTAGTTTATCCTATAATATAGCCTATAGTTTAGCATGACTCGCCACCAATGCCCAGGTCAGAGAGCAGGCGGCATCACATAACCAGCCGCCTGCGTACTGCCAACAGTCACCCAGTACAGCCAGCACACCAAAATGTTATTGCGATAATAAAAATGGCTCTATTAATACCAACAGCAACAACAAAAGTGATAATAATAATAATAATAATAATAATAATAATAATAATAATAATAAAAATGCTAAAATCAAGTACAGTAAGAGCATAAAACCTGTGTCACAATCTCAGGAATCTAACCATAACAACCGATCCTCGGATAAAACAAAAAAGGCAGTTAGTCATAATAATCAAAGCAAGATTTTAAAAAACAAATCCCTAAAATTAGGCCTCTTAAACATCAGATCCTTAGCACAAAAATCTCTTATTATAAATGAAATGATTTTGGATAATAAGCTTGATGTGTTAGCGCTCACAGAGACATGGCTAAAGCCAGACACCTACACTAGCTTAAATGAATCAAATTCACCTAATATCTGCTATGAACACGAGCCACGTTTAAACTCTAGAGGAATAAAATAATTAAATAAAATAAATCAGGAATCAATTCTTATCGTGACAGTTTACAGACCACCAAAGCACAATACTCACTTTATAAATGAATTTGGGCAATTTTTAGCAGACTTGGTAGTCACAGTAGATAAAGTGATTATATTAGGTGACTTTAACATTCACTTTGACAATGTTAATGACTCTTTAAATCATTCATTTAATGATGTTCTAAATTCTACTGGCTTCAAACAAAACGTGGTTGGCTCCACTCATAAGTTTAACCATACATTAGATTTGATTCTTTCATACGGTGTTGCTATCCATGATGTAAACATAGTTTCATTGG
Source organism: Paedocypris micromegethes (assembly GCA_028031935.1). NCBI lineage: Eukaryota > Metazoa > Chordata > Actinopteri > Cypriniformes > Paedocypris > Paedocypris micromegethes. Next base: position 95,715 of record CM051506.1, read on the forward strand.
GTGACTGCATTTCCGATCACTCACTAGTTTCCAGTGTATTAAACATAGACATTCCAGCTATGATCTCAACGCAATATCGCTCCTGTAGAAATATAACCTCTGCCACTAAAGTTAACTATATTCAGCACCTTCCTGATCTTAGCATTTTTAATGTTGTCCCGGAAAGAAGAAAAAATCTTGACGAGATCACTGAAACTTTAAGCTTAACTCTGTCTAATACTCTGGATTTGGTTGCGCCTCTTCATAAAAAACAAATAAACATTAAAAATAAAGCCAAATGGTATAATAATGAATTGAAAAATCTTAAGCGTCTCACAAGGAAGTTAGAACAAAAATAGAAGAAAACGAAGCTAGAAGTCTTTCAAGGAAACCCACCCGTTATCACACTTAATACATTCGCTCAGATGGGCCATGATGAGCTCACTAAGATTATAGCAAGGACTAAAACAACTTCCTGTTTACTCGATCCAATACCGACCAAATTACTCGAAGTTCTGCCGGTGGTTATAGAACCGATATTAACCCTCATAAACTCGTCGCTAGCATTGGGTCACGTACCACAGCTGTTTAAACAGGCCGCAATAAAGCCGCTGCTTAAGAAGCCACAACACGACAAAGAATTAACCAATTATAGACCAATATCCAATCTTCCATTTCTGTCAAAAATTCTTGAAAAGGTGGTTTCAGGTCAACTTTGTATGTTTCTGGAACAGAATGACAAATTCGAAAAATTTCAATCAGGTTTTAGGCCTAAACATAGCACAGAAACGGCACTAATTAGTTACAAATGATCTCCTACGGCCACGGATGAAGGGAACATTTCATTATTAGTTCTGCTGGATCTTAGTGCCGCATTTGACACTATAGACCACAATATTTTAATTGATCGCCTAGAAAATTATGTTGGGGTCTCTGGACACGCGTTAGAATGGTTTAAGTCATACCTGTCAAATCGATTCCATTCTGTACATGTAAATGGAGTCTCGTCACCTAGACATAGGGTCAAATACGGAGTCCCACAAGGCTCAGTTCTCGGACCAATTTTATTTTCTTTATATATGCTTCCCCTAGGAGACATTTTCAGAAGCCATGGACATAGCTTTCATTGCTATGCCGATGATACGCAAATCTATATTTCCACAAGGCCCAATGAAACCGCGCAATTTACTAAAATATTAGATTGCTTCAGTGATATTAGTGACTGGATGATGCAAAACTTCCTGTTGCTTAACCAGGACAAAACCAAATTATTGCTTATTGACTCTAACCAAAAAATAAAGGACCCTTAATATAATATAAATCTTAATCGACTTAAACTTTCATCTTCATCAACAGTGAAAAACTTGGGTGTTATATTTGATAACAAACTTTCATTTGAAACCCATGTTAACAACGTCTGTAGAACAGCATTTTTCCACCTTAGGAATATGCTCCCTAGGTCGGATGCAGAAAGACTCATACATGCGTTTATGACCTCGAGGTTAGATTACTGTAATGGTCTTCTGGGAGGTTCTCCTGCCCGACAAATAGATAAACTTCAATTAGTTCAGAATGCAGCCGCTCGACTACTGACCAGAACTAAAAAGTACGACCATATTAGTCCAGTGCTAATGTTGCGACATTGGTTACCCGTAAAATATAGAATTATATTTAAAATTCTCCTAACAACTTATAAAGCATTAAACGGTCTAGCTCCTCTGTAACAGTGAGCTCATCACGTGTTATGAGACCTCTGCGCTCTCAAAACTCAGGGCAGCTCGTAATACCAAAAATCTCTAAAACCTTCACAGGGGGAAGATTATTCGCTTTTCTAGCACCAAAATATTGGAACACTCTGCCTAGCACAATTCATGAATCAGAATCAGTTAGTCAGTTTAAATCTAGATTAAAAACCCATCTCTTCAATGAGGCATATTTAAAACTGTAATGGCAAAATATTAAATTACTAACATTAACGAAAAGGAAGGCTGCACTAGGTAGTAACCCAGAACCGAACCTCACCTGCACTATAGCATCACTGCTATTTTTTTTTCTTAGAGCCCTTCATAGTGCTAATAGCTTTAGTTCTTGCTCGCTTCACTACCCTGCTGAGGTCCTGCATGATCCACACCCTTGCCAAAGGAGACGACACGGCATCCCCACTAGAGGAGACGAGGCCGCATCACCGCCGGAGGAGACGAGGCCGCATCCCCACCAGAGGAGACGAGGTCGCATCACTGCCGGAGGAGGTGCTTCACCGTGCCACACGAACGCTGAAGTCTAATCAAATCACGCAGTAACTCACTGCAGCTGTGCCAACGTTCCCGCCAAAGAGACTGAGTCGCTATAAAAGCGGGACCGTCAGCACAGCCGTCAGAACCTTTTTCTTCACGACCCTGGTATGTCAAGCAAGAAGTCAACATCGTGCATCAAGCAAACAATAAGGGCAAGCAAGAAGGGGTCTTGTGCATCGTGCTCGGAGCCTTTGCTGCCAACTGACTCGCACGCGCTGTGCGTTCAGTGCTTGGGCCATGAGCAGGTGCGGTCCAACCCGGCCCCTACAGACCCTTACCTCGACTTGGGGCGGCGGTCGTCTGCGTGGCCACCTATGAGGAGCTGCTGAGATTCTTCCTGGTAAGCCATGCCGCGCCACGGCGGCCCTAGCGGTGATGGCCCTCGCGACGGCGAGCTACGCGGTGGCGCCCCTCCACGGCCAGACCTCTCTGCTGGTCCTGTTCCAGCCCGCTAAAACGTGAGGATCCGTGGAGCTGAGGAGGATGGCGCTCGTCACCGACTACGCCCTGGAATACTCTCGCAGGATTGTGGACAGCTTGGGAGAAGACCATGAGCAGGTCAGTTGTGCTCCACAGGCATTTCTGGTGGCCTTGGCGGACATTCGGGACGTTCCCCGATGGGGAGTCGCAAACCAGAGACGGCGACACGACCAACCAACGCCCGAGTTTCGCCGTTACTCTCGGTTACGCGCGACGATCCCGCACTGGGCCGCCGGTCAGACGGGATCGGCGTTGCAGAGGAAGCGAGGCGGCGGGGGACCGCAACGCCCAGCCCGAGGGGCCTGTGCAGCGCTCCTGACTTGCGTCTGGCCGTAGGAGACATTTCCCCGCCGAGCGGTTCGAGCTCACTTGGCGAGAAGGGAATCTGTTTGGCGCAGTTGTGTTCAACGATGAACGTGCTAATAAAGGCTCTGTGTGCTATAACTCAATGTGCTTGTGTAACTTCCTCCAGAAGCAGCGGAGTTCCAGTGCATCCTCGGGCTCAGGTTAGTGCTGCTACTGATCCCTCGGCAGGCAGCATGAACGCGACCTGCATGACCAGCATGAAAGACCAGCATGAACGCGACCTCGGGACCAGCATGAACGCGACCTGCATGACCAGCATGAACGACCAGCATGAACGCGACCTCAGGACCAGCACGAACGCGACCTCCATGACCAGCATGAGCGACCAGCATGAACGCGACCTCGGGACGAGGCGCCGTGGGGCCTGTGCAGTGCTCCTGACTATGTCTGGCCCAGTTGTGTTTACAACAAATGCGCAAATAAAGGCTCTTTGTGCTGTGACTCGGTGTGCTTGTGTGATTTTCTCCAGAAGCAGCGAAGTTCCAGCGCAGCCGATGCCTCGGCAGGCAGCATGAACGAGACCGGACCGAGCAGCGCTCCAGGCCATGTCTGGCCCGCATATTCCCCGCCGAGCGGTTCGGGCTCCCGAAGCGAAAGAAGAGTCTGTTCGGCGCAGTTGTGTTTACAATGAATGTGCAAATAATTGCTATCGCGGGACGGGCTGTGGCTGGAGGAAGAGATTGCGTTCTCGTCCTGAAGCGCGACGGCACGCTAAGAAAGCGTTAACGAAACGCTCGTTCAAAAATGCTAACCATGAAGCATTCTCTGGGGTTTGTGCAGCACAGGGGAGTGTTTGTCACAATCGACCTTTGCGATGCCTTCTCGTCTTTGGCGTCGCGTCCCTAACACAGGTGGTTTCTCGATTCTCGTTAAGAACGGGGTTTTGCGCGTACTGCCGTTCGGCTAGCATTTAGCCGAGGGCCTCATCCTTTAAAATGGAGGCCGTGAAAGACCGCTGAGGCTGATGGGAATTCGAGTTCTCCATGCCTCGGCAAGTGGCTGTGACGTCACGATTTCCCGCTACGCTTAGGGCGTAGACGGAGGTTATTTCGCATCATCTGCGCAGCATATGTTTGAACGTGAATCTGCACGTCACTTTCCTTCTCGGAGCGGAATGGGATTTGCTGTCGATGAAGGCCCGCCCACGGAATCCAATGTTTGGCTGCAGAGCGAGCCAGCTTTGTTTACACTGAACCGGAAGTGTTCTCTGAGAAACTTCCAGCGCTCCTGGATAATTGATTGGCGACGGGCTGTCCGGCGCCTGGCTGGCTGGTCTGAGGTATGCTTTCCCGCCAGTAAGAGCTAATCCCTCTGGTTCCTTGCAAGGTCCGCTAGCAGTCGGATGCCATCCTGTTGGTGATTTCGTTCCGGCCGTGATTCACGAAATTATTCATGGAGGATCCGCTTTCTTGGGGGCGGGGCCAATCTGGCATCCACAGCCAGAGCTCTCGAAGCAGCCAATGTGGCTGGTGGGTCCGGTGTGAGTCGTTCGAGCCACTATCGAAGGTCGGGCTTCGAGCTGCTGTCTGAGAGGACTGCGTTTTCCTGGCGCTGGTGTGTGGCAGGAGAGTGGGGATCTTCACGCTTTCTCGGTCAGCCCACAGCGTCTGCGTTTCGGCGAGGAGTCTGTATGGTGAGACTGGTTCCGAGGCACGGTTATGTTCCCAAGGACGTGTTCACGCCGTTCAGGGATCAGGTGGTCACCGTTAGGGCCTTAGGGTTAGGGTCTTTCTGGTGAGTCCCCTGTTTGTCCGGTGCGGGCTTTATGGGCCTATGTGGACAGGACAAGTTCTTTTCGGTCATCAGAGCAGCTGTTTGTCTGTCATGCTGGACCGAGGAAGGGCCAAGCCTTGTCAGAACAACGGTTGTCACATTGGATTGTGAATGTGATTCGTTTGTCAAATGTTTTGCAAAAACAGCAGTGCCCGGAAGGAGTCCGGGTGCACTCCACGAGAGCTCTGGCGCCGTCATGAGGCGTGGGTCAGAGGCATGGAGATCAGCGACATCTGCAAGGCGGCAGGCTGGGCCTCACGCGATACGTTTGCAAGGTTCTACAACCTGGATTTCTCCTCTTTCGCGCCACATGTGTTGTCTGCGCAGGAGGATGAGACTGGTCCATAAAGGACATCGACACAGTGAGTGTTCGGTCGTGTTACTACCCCGGAATTGATTCCTTGGGGTTCTCCGATGTTCGTTCCACGCGTTATCGTGTGGTTCGGCCTTCTTGCGGCAGGATTGAATTCCGTCCCATAAGTGGCACGGAGTGACCAATGAAAGGGAACTCCAAAGGTTTCTTGTGAAACCATAGTTCCCTGAATAAGGGAACGGAGTGCCACATGTGATGCCGCAAGAAGGACAGGCTAAGGGTGGCTGGGTAGGCCTCCTGTCGTTCAGATATGGTTCTGACGGCTGTGCTGACGGTTCCGCTTTTATAGCGACTCAGTCTCTTTGGCGGGAACGTTGGCACAGCTGCAGTGAGTTACTGCGTGATTTGATTAGACTTCAGCGTTCGTGGGAAAATAGAATTTTCCCATATGTGGCACTCCGTTCCCTTATTCAGGGAACTATGGTTTTTATAAAAAACCCTTGGAGTTTTTCTAATTGCTTTTTTTTTTCCTCCTCTCCAGGGCCGGCCCAAGCCTTCAGGGGGCCCTAGGCAGAATTTGCTTGGGGGCCCCTTGCTAACTGGACAAAGCACAATAAATAATAATAACAACAACAACAGCAACAACAACAATAATCAGGTACATTTTTATGGCACCTTTTGAGACCCTCTGAAGCAGCAGCAACCACGCAGGTCACATCAGGCATCTCTCCTGCAGTAGAGTGAAGTCTGAAGTTTTTTTGCTATGACAAAAGTAGCTTATAACAGCCGAGCCTGCACAAGATTATCACCTACAGTCCAGAAAAGATGTGTTCAATTTTTCCAGTTAATTCTTCCGCTTGTTGTTTTCTCATGGAATAATAGATTTCAATACTAATATGATATTTATTGAAATATTATACATATACAGTTGAGGACAAAATTAATACCCCCCTCTACAAAATGGTTATTGTTTTAAAGGATTTGCAATACTGCTTTTTATCTTATAATCAAAACAATAAAATGTAAACCGCTTTATTTGACCTTTCACTGTGTAAAAAAACTGATTTGCTTTGTTTTAAAGTAGATTTTTGCAGAAACCTTAATGCAGAACCGAATTTAGATACTGTCCCTAGCGGCTGTATTAACCAACTCGTGTAATTCCAAGTATTTTTGGCATTTTTTGTCATATTAATTAATAAATGAATATTGTATTGGTTTATTTTAACATTGTATTAATTATTTTGATCGAATTATGACAGTTTTCAGTCAAAGAACAATCATAGATTAGGATAACAATTATTTTAGTTGTAAATTGTTCTCAAGCAAACGCAAAAAACGCAAGCAAGCAGCATTTTCATTAGCAAAGAGCTCCGAAACAGGACAAAAAACTCTTAGTTAAAAAAAACTGTAATCTCTCTCTCTCTCGAGAATGTCGCAGGCTCGCAGCTTTAACTGTTGTAAACGAGCGTAAAGGCTTTTCTAACTTTCAAATATCGCTCTGAGGCGCACCAGATGGATTGTATCACTTTGTTAACTAGAGGAGGGGTGTCGAATGCTCGGAAAAGCGGTGTTTATGATTCCCGTGGGCTCCTAAAAGCTTTTTAACTTTCGCCCGCTTAACGACGTACTGCATATAGACTAATATTTAAAATGAAAAAATCTCCGATATAATTAATGTACTCTTGAGAGCCCCCTGGTCCCCGCCTGGCCCCACGCAGTCGCGTAGTTCGCGTATGTCTCGGGCCGGCTCTGCTCCTCTCCTAGGAGCTTCGGGTTCATCTTTTCTGTGGTGCCTCCTGGACCTCGCCAGTGAGCCGGGTTCTTTTTTTACCTGGCCACTGTCACATATGTGATTGCTCACTGGTCTTTGTCTTGGTCTTTGTGTTTGTCTTGTCATAGTGATGATCATAGCCATTTACTTAAACACCAACAACCAGACGATCAAATTAATAAAAAGCAACAATTCCCTTACATATTCACACGTGCGCTTTGAGACAGTTAAAACTGTG
>CM051506.1:102934-122837 GCA_028031935.1 Paedocypris micromegethes
GATACGCGCTAACAGCTAGTTCCTGAGGTCCAAAAGAACGCAAAAACTTTGGAGCAAAAACAAAATCGTCAACACCTTCAAACACAATCACATCGCTTTTTTTACTCAAGTAAAACAACTTGAGTAAAATTACATGAAGTGATACGAGTCACAAATTACTAAATAAAGAGAAAATATATTGTATTTTAAAGACAAAATTAACGTAATTTAGCCAAGAATTTAAAAATTTTTTTTAAATATTGTTCCTTAAAAATTGAGAGCGTGCTTATCACGTAACTACGGCATTATCTATAATTCAAGTAAAATAACATCTAAGTGAAATATATGGACAAGAAATGCGCAGGGCAGGGATTAGAGCGCCACCCGCTGGAGCATTTTTCGACCATTCCAATCCAAATTTCAGTCACTTGTGTATTGTTAAATCCTTGCACTGATGATCAAGTCACAAGTGAGATTTAGGTTATTAACCAAAATTTTTGTGGAAAGTCAGAACATCAAGAAAGTAAGTTTTGGTTTTTTTTTTTTTTTTGCGCATGAAAAGTTGGAGGATGTGCATTTATTAACAGGACACTTATATTAGCATAAATAAGGTGTTGCTATTTATCATTTGGCATGTTCTCCCTAACACAAAAAAAGTTCAAATTGCTTTTCTAAAGTTGGTGTGTGTGTGTGTGTGTATGTGTGTGTGTGTGTCTGTTTTTATTTCTAATGTGATGCGCTTTGTGTGACAACTGGTTCATAAATTAAATACAAAATCTGAAATGGGAGAATTGATGTCAAATCAGAGCAGAACTGGATGTCAACAGTTTAATTGAGTTTATAGCAAGAACGGAACTATTTACTTTAACAAATGAATGCGAGTATAAAGTAATACCTATTATGAGAAAATAATAATACAGTAATCCCTCGCTACTTCGCGGTTCGACTATCGCGGATTCACTGTTTCGCGGAGTTTTTTTCTTTATTACATATATTCGCGGATTCATTTTTTCCCGACTGTATCTCGGCGGAGGATGCTCGCAGTGCCTCGAGACGGACCGCCGCCGGACGCGTCTCACCGCCGGACGCGTCTCACCGCCGGACGCGTCTCTCTCATAGCGAATCGCTATGTCGGCCGTCTCCCTGCCAGATGTGAAAAAAGGGTGCACGTGCATACCCTTTGAAAATTTATATTTCCGCGTGGACGACACGTGCGGCGGGGAGGTGTTTGTTAACATTACTTTAATAAAGAATACTACTTGAAAAAAGTCTGAATAAGTGTTAAATAAACATGTAAATGTTGTTCCTCTACTTCGCGGAAATTCACCTATTGCGGTCGGGCTTGGAACGTATCTACAGCGATAAACAAGGGATTACTGTACTATTATTAATAATAGTATTTTTTTTTACCTACTACCCCTTTTTTTTTACCTACTACCTCTTTTTTTGTAAGTCGCTTTTATAAAAGTCCCGTTCTTTGGCCCAACAGCGGTTACCAAAGCCGAAGGTTTTTGCGTGTTGTTGTCTTTCTCTTCGCAAGACAAGCCTGGGTTTGATTAAGATTAATTTATGTTAAATTTACAATTGTTTTGACTAGTTTTATCTGACTCCAAAGATAAAAAGATTTAGATGTATGAAATTATAATTTGATTTTAATATTCCATTGCTTATTCTGACGTTTCTGTTTAGACTCAGTACACTTATTTACTCCTCATTCCTTCCTGCGAGAATGTATGATTCTATTACACTTAATCTTAGTATAAGTTGATAATTAGAGGGGTTAGTCCTTTTCATTAATACAATGTCAATTTTCAGAGTTCAAGATCATAGGCTGAGGCATAGTCCAACTCACACTTTATGGTACAACTAAAATCATCATTGGTTAATGGTCAGAGGGATTAGTCCTTCTCATAGTTATGATATCAACTTTATTTTTATCATGAAATCAAGATCAGAAGTTGAGGCCAAATCCAACTCACAGAAGTGTGATATCAACCTTTTAAATCATGAATTCAAGATAAGAAGCTGAGACATAGTCCAACTCAAACCATGATACAACTCAATCTTAGCATAAATGAATTAGAGGGAATAGTCCTTCGCATAAGTGTGATATCAGCTTAATCGTATATTCAAATTCTGAAAATGAGGCATAGTCCAACTCATATTAACGATACAACTAATAATCCACCTGAGCTTGTGATTAGTGATTTAGAATATTATTCTCAAGAAATCTAACAGAGATAAATAATTCACAAGATGCAAAGATATCAGAACAAGTCAGAATGATAATGGATTATAACAATTTATTGTCCAGGTAACAATTAGTGTAAACCAAATCAACATGAATCCAAAGCCAATTCAAAATAGACAGAGTTAGTAAATCAAACTATAACTTGAAATGAGAGAGTTGTTACTTGGAGCTTGTACACACTGCGATTTTGTGTGGGGAATCTGGCTAGCAAATCCCCCGAACTAACAGACCATCCACCCAGAGCATTACATCCACCCAGATTTGCATACAGAGCATATTGAATTGGGTTTGGTCACTCTGCAGATTTTAACCCAACTTGTGTAACTGAATTGTGGATTATTGTACCTTGAAGGAGCTGAGACCTTCTTTTCACCCGCACTGAGACCATTCAAAAGATATCAAACATGACCGGTTTCATTAGTGTAATTTCGTCATGTAGTTTAGGCATTGTTTCTCAATAGTTTTCCGATGTGGGATGGAAGAGGGGGAGTGTGTGGTGAGAGTGGGACAGTGAAGAACCAGGTGGGGTCGGTTCCTGCTGAGGTATTAAAATGGTGATTGCGTCGAGTTCCGGGAACACCTTTTGGTGCTGGCTCCCAATGCTTTGATCTTATTTGGCCATCTGATATGCCAGTCTTATACTTTGGATAAAAGTTTTGCTAAATAACTGACGTAAAGCATAGTAAGACTACCTATAAAAATACATGTAGCCTTGAGTCCATTAGTATATTGACATATTTTACCTGCAAATTTTTCATGAATAAGCGTCATCATTTCGACATTACACTGTCGCTTTTCTCTCAGTTGTTCGCGGCTCGGCTCGAATTCCGGAAAAAATCTCCTGGAATTGTGTCTGTAAACGTTTAAAGACTGTGTTAATACACGTGTTATAATAAATGACGATCGGCTCTTACCATTGCATCGGTATCTCAGGTTGGACCAAATGATGTTCTCTTGTGAGAAGCAGAAGACCCCGAGTCTCCCACCTCTCATACTGGTGTCGATAACCACACCCGAGTCCGCCACCAGCTCGCTCCCTTCGTAGAAGTTTACTCTGCGAATAGAGTTACCACTTTTAACACCCCAAAAATAGAAATGCATACTACAGGGTGGGTGGAACGACAGTGGTGGCCGGGGAAATGGGACGGGGTGACGACTCACTTTATTATACTGTGATGTAAAATACCGTATTTATGCGAATATAAGCACTTGTATTTTTCCACTTTTAGAGGCTCAAAATTGTGTGGGGCCAATTTAAAAAATGCTCGTAAAAAAGCACAATTGTTTCCACATTTAAAGTTTTTTTTTTGTTTTTTTTTTTATTGTATTATACATATGTATACATATTGTATATTTACTAAATTTACAAAAATATCTTAAGTAACAAAGACTATTAACTCGTTTTTTTTTTCAACTATCAACTAACTTACTTCACACCTCTGCTTTGTAATGCGTTACACTCAACACTGTCCACGAATTAAGGTGAAATAATGGGTCATCATCTCTAACCTGATGTAACCCACTTGGGGTCTGTGACTCAGATTCCATCGATATGACACCTTGTCCTTCCAACCCACGTTACGAGGGTCTTTCCACAGCAGACGCACTTGGTCATTGGTATCTCCGGTATGCCACAAGGAATTCCGCAGGAACTCGCCAGGCCCCGTTTTGGACTTCACCGCCTAAAAAAATGCATTTTAACCAGTGTTCATTTTGACCAAGATTTTTTATTCAGTTTTAGTCTTTTGACTACACCGTCTATGGTTACTTGCATAACCTCTGTTCCCTGAATAGGTCAGGGAACGAGACGTCAGTCACCTAAACTATGGGATATCGGATGACTAGCCATTCGTGCCTCAAAAGTTCCTGGCTGCATGAATTTGCATGTCACCTTTGAACCTGTACCAGGTGGTAAAAAAGGCATCATGCTCATTACCTTTCGCTGATTGAAGCCAGTTGGGCCAACGTATCCTGAATGTGGCTGCGGAAAGTGACGTCTCATTCCCTGACCTATTCAGGGAACAGAGGTTACGCAAGTAACCATTGACATTTCCTTTCATAATTGAGGTCACTTCGACGTCTGTCAGTTACCTGACTATGGGATAATACAACAGGCCACATCCAGGATAGCATCCTACCGAAAATACCCCTCTGGCGCACCTAGCCGAGGAGTAGTCAGTGGATCTTCCACAGCATCTAGAGGTGGGCCTAGCCTGAAGGGTAATAGCACTCACTCCCACAGGGGCAACCAAGGAATCTGTTGGCTTTCGACCCTTGCCGTGGGGGACCCTCGCCAGGGTCGATAGAGAACACCTCTCACATGGTGCAAAGCATTGCGTTGAGTTGGTGCAAGACGTCACTCTTAACTGGAAGAAAGCCCAGTGTCTTTCATGAACAGAGTAAAGCTCGGGAGAGGGAGGAGAGCATGGCCCTACTACTCGACCTCATCCCTTCGTGAATCACAGACGTCACTCTTATGGAGGAACACAGCCATGAACTAGGCAACTAGTCTGGACTTGATGGCACTGAGGGACCCCTCTTTACGCTTGTTCGCCAGTCTGGGGGAACAGAGGCTGTGGCCCCTAGGGGTCTCAACCCCTAGTGTGCTGAGCGAACTTACGTGTCTCTAGCCTTGCTCGACGGTAGAAGAACACTGGAAGCGGTGACTGGCCCCAGAGATTGGAGTTAGCTCCGCAGGCCTACACCGTGTCGGTATTATAGAGAGTATCTGCATGGACACAGATGCCCTATCCAGTTCGAAGAACCGAATAAAGGTGTTGGGTGGGGCTGTGGCTGTTCATCTAACGAGGTGACCCGTCCAGCGACCAGACATGGAGGTTCCAGAGGTCTGGTCGCGGATGCTTGTGAGAGGAGGTCCGCTCTCAGAGGTAGCTGCCTCGGAGGGGACGTGACTAGAGCCATGAGCTCCGACGTCCAGGTCTTGTCGAGCCAGTAAGGCGCAATCAAAGTCACTTGATGACCCTCCTTCCTGCAATTTATGCTACTGCAACTACGCTGTCTGACCTGACCAGCACGTGCTTCCCTCGGACTTGCCCACGGGGATGGACGAGAGAGGGCGCACCACTCGCTCAAGTACCGTCGCTCTGACGGGTGTCTCCCCGGTGTGACCCAGGGAGAGCTTGGGGTTGCTGACCTCTGGCCGTGAGGCGAGAGAATCCGGCAGGATCCCTTCTGAGCTCACAGGCAGACAGGGGCCGCCCCAAAAACCGGCTTCCCACCAAACGGGGAGGCACTAGCCAGAGCCTGTGCCTCAACCCGTCTGATAGGAGGGGGGTCTCTCTTCCTCCAGGCGCTCGGCGTGAAGGCAAGTGTGACTCCGTGCCTGGGACTCCGGTGTTCGAAGCGACTTTGGAGTCCTGGCCTTCTACTGTTCTGGAAGTGTCCGGTGTTGGCTGACGTCTCAACCTGCGAGGGAGCAGAGGAGGCCTCTGCTCGCTGGTAGGAGTAGAGGGAGTGTGAGTGTGGGTGTATCTGTCTTTCACAGTCAAGTTGGCTAACACCATAGGTGGTAGCCCCACTTCTGTGTCCATCTGTGGATGGAGTTCGACAGTGGTGGCTCGATTGTCGGAGCTCAACCGTACTCCTTGCTCCCTCCACTCCGAACCCATTAGGATCGCAAGGGAGGCCGCTTGGCGCCCCTTACTGATCTGGGCTCAGAGCGCAACGCCCTCTTGCGACGAGGTCTGCTCTTCTGCTGCGGCGGAGGAGTGGCAACGAGGTCGAAGGTTCTCAGCCGCAGTCAGTGGGCATCGCCGGCAACCTCCAGCTGGGGCAGCTTTTGCAACGGGCCTGGAAAACACGTGAGAAATAGCCTTAGTTTGTAGCTGGAGGGCGGAGAACTGTTTGCACAGCTGCTCCACCTTATACATGAAGAGGCCCGACCGAGAGATGGGCGCGTTCAGGGGGCACAGCTTCCTCTCCGAGCTCATCTAGCACCTGTGCTTAATAAACGGCAACTGCCGACAGTGCGTGGAGAGCGGAAGCAGTCTGACCGTTAAAGGCGTAGCCTTTTGCATTCAAAGCTTGCGAAAATCACGCCAATTTTGTCGGAAGCTTTGGACGGTCCTTCCAGGCAGTGGCTAATTTGGGACACAAGATGGTTGTAATAGCCCACTGCGTGGAAGGAATGTCCAGATACCCCCGGGAATGACCGCTCAAGAGGGAATTGAGGAAGGAGTCGCTGCCAAAACGCATGCGTGCCACCAATGGTGCCTGCCACGTTTTGGTCAGCTCCTCGTGTTTCCTTCCTCCAGGAGGAAATCCCGTCTCTTACGCAGCGTCACTATCGGCATGCTTTCGGAAAGCGCTGCTTTCATGTGCCGCTCAAAAACAGCAAAAGCAGTGCTCGTTCTCATTCGATGGCAACAGCCACTTACCGCAATCCGAAGATTTGCACAACCGTGACGCCGTCCTGAAAAGGACGTGTCAAACCCTTGGGAGCTCTCAGATAAAACTTCGCCGACGTAAACGGGGAGTTTCAGCTGCTTCCGCATCTTTTCGGGAAGAGCGAAGCCCGCTGGAGAGTACTGCCGATTCCAATGATGAGTTTCGCAGAGAACTCGAAGAGTTGAAGGCATTCAAGAACGCTTCAATCATCAGAAAGGCAATGAGCATGATGCACGCACCGCTTTTTATGCCACCTGGTAAAGGTTGAAAAAAGATTTAGTCGACTAAATACCACAACATTTTAGTCGACTAAACTACAGATTTAGTCAATGAAAATAGAGGTGCTATATATTCTAAATGTTTACTAAAGTTGCTATGTCTAAGAAATCTGAATACGTGGTTAACTAAATATTCTAATTTTATACGTGGATAAAATTTATATAAAGATCTTACTTATTTGGAAATACATTAATTTTTCTTGAACTTATTTTTAGACACTATAAAATAAAATAAATTATAATTGTATCACGATTATAAGTAACAGATGGTTGCACGGTGAAAGAAAAAAAAAACAAGTTTCATCAGCAGATGGCACTTCAGGTGTGTTGTATTTTTGTCTGTAATTGCTGCTCCACACATCAGACAGTGTTGGGTGCAACGTGTTACTGTAATGAAATTACTTTTTCACTGAAAAAGTAAATGAATTACTGTTCATTTTTAAGTAATTTAATTACAGGCTGAACTTGATTTGATTTCACTTTTAATGTAATTTTAAAAGCTAACAATATAGTCATTTACAAGTAAATGTACAGGTGGCAACTAGATTAGATTAGATTAGATTCAACTTTATTGTCATTACACATGTACAGGTACAAGGCAACGAAATGCAGTTTATGTCTAACCAGAAGTGCTATAGCAGTAAGTGCTGAATATCGGTTTTAAGCTAAAATATACAGAATGTACATGTGCAGAGACGTGAATTAAAAGCTATGAACAGAGACTATATTTACAGATACTATGAGCCATCTATGCAGGAATAGATATAAATCTTATTTACAGATGCATGAGAAGAATTTAGAAGAATTTGTATACACAGACTATATACACTGTATAAGAATTTACACGGGTATGTACAGGCTAGTGCAATGGATTGTGCAGATGCTGATTAATAGTGCAGTGGTTGAGAGGACAGGGCAGGTAGGGATGTGCAAAGCAGTCAGTGGGGCACAGAGTTCAGTAGAGAGACAACTCTGGGGAAAAAGCTGTTCCTGAGTCTGCTAGTCCTTGTGCGTGGAAGTCTGAAGCGCCTGCCTGAAGGCAGGAGAGAAAACAGTCCATGGGCAGGGTGAGAAGAGTCCTTCAGAATGCTGCATGCTCGACGTAGACAGCGTTTCTTCTGGATGTCCTCAATGGCTGAAAAAAGTGAAGTGAAGTCCCAGTGATGCGTTGAGCAGTTTTCACTACTCGCTGCAGTGCCTTACGCTCTGCAGCAGAGCAGCTCCCGAACCAGGATGTGACACAGTTGGTCAGGATGCTCTCCAATGTGCAGCGGTAGAAGTTCACCAGGAGAGAGGCGGGAAGATGGTTTTTCTTGAGAGCTCTCAGGAAAAACAGGCGCTGATGAGCCTTCTTGATTAGGCTGGCGGTGTTAGTGGACCAGGACAGGTCCTCTGAAATGTGGGTCCCTAGGAACTTGAAGGACGAGACACCCTCGATGTCCATCCCGTTAATGTGGATGGGATCATGTGAGCCTCTTTTCTCCTTCCTAAAGTCCACGATGAGCTCCTTGGTCTTGCTGGTGTTCAGGAGCAGATTATTATCCGTGCACCAGGTGGCCAGATGCTGGACCTCCTCCCTGTAGGCAGACTCATCGTTGTTCTGGATGAGGCCAATCACTGTGGTATCGTCTGCAAACTTAATGATGGAGTTACAGCCATGTATGGGCTGGCAGTCGTGCGTGAAGAGGGAGTAGAGGAAAGGGCTCAGCACACAGCCCTGAGGTACACCAGTGTTGAGCGTGATGGAGGTGGAGCGGGTGTTTTCTGACCTAACGTGCTGGGGTCTGTGGGTCAGAAAATCCAAGATCCAGTTATATCCAAGTTACAGAGTGGGATGCTAATGTCCAGCTCTCTGAGTTTGATGATTAACCAGTGGCTGGGTTTGTAGTCCGTAATTGCCTGGATGCCCTGCCACATGCGACGAGGATCAGAGTTGGTAAAATGCTCCTCTAGCTTTAGCTTGTAGCAGTGCTTGGCTTTGTTGATGCCTTTCTTCAGACTGGCCCTGGCGGTGCTGTAGGCTGTTGCGTCACCTGACTTATAGGCAGCGTTGCGTGCTTTCAGCAGGAGACGCACCTCCTTGTTCATCCAAGGCTTCTGGTTTGGTTATGTGGTAATTTGTTTTTGGGATGTGACGCCATCTACGGTGGTGTTGATGTAGTCCAGAACAGAAGAAGTGTAGGTATTAATGTCTATCTGGGGGCCGCTGGTGGCCTGGGATGCAAACATGCTTAAGTCGGTGTCTTGAAACTTCTCCTGGAGTATTGAGTCAGCCCCCGCCGGCCACACTTTGATGGTCCTCACTGATGGTTTTACACGGTTGATGAGGGGTGAGTACTTGGGGGTGAGAAACAATGAGAGGTGATCGGATTGTCCCAAGTGGGGGAGGGGTGTCGCAACATAAGGTTCAGCCATGTTTGTGTACACTTGATCCAATGTTTTGTTTCCTCTGGTGTGACACAAGGTGTTCTGGTGGGATTTGGGAAGTACTGTCTTTAAATTACTGTGATTAAAATCTCCAGCAACGATAAAAGCAGCCTCCGGATGAGCAGTTTGTTGTGTGCTGATAGCCGTATGAAGTTCGTTCATAGCAAGCTTGGCATCAGCGTCAGGGGGAATGTAGGCAGCAGTTATGATGGTGGAGGTGAACTCCCGTGGCAGATAAAATGGTCTGCACTTGACCATGAGAAACTCAGCGTTTGCTGAGCAGTGTTGCTCCACAATGACAGAGTTCGTACACCATGATTTATGAATATAAATACACAGACCTCCTCCTCTGGCCTTACCGGAGTCGTCTACCGTTCGGTCTGCCCGGTGCGTGTGATGATCGGTTAGGCTAATAGCGTTGTCTGGTATTCCGCTATTTAGCCATGTTTCTGTAAAAATTAATGCGTTGCAGTTCCAAAGTTTCTTGCTGTGGTTGATGCGGAGACGAATCTCATCCATTTTGTTTACCAGCGACCGTACATTGGCGAGGAAAATGCTGGGCAAGGATAGCCGGTGTGGTGTTTAGCTTAGCTCTTAGCCCACCGCGTCTCCCCCGTCTGTGTTTACGGTCTCTGTGCCCTCTGCGAGCACTTCCGCCCGACCGGGTTGAGTGCGCCGCCTCGGGTGTCCTGGCAATCTCAGGGATAAGTTTAAGGTTGTTGATAAAAGTCTCGGATGCGTATAAACCAATATCCAGAATCTCCTGTCGGGTGTACGATGTTAGAGCACTGCTGTTCTGCACGAACAGACCCGAAAAAAGCAGAATTAATACTGCAAAAAAGCAGAATCTGGAGAGCCATCGGGCTTCGCGATGTGTGCGCGCCGCCATCCTGATCTGAACTATGTAACAGAGACAAAGACCTTAAGCTGAATAGGCCACAGAAGTATTTTATAGATTCTAGTATCTATACTTCTATATAATGTACCTATATTTTGACAGAAAAACATTTAAATCAAATTTATTTTACGTTGGCAAACGTGATCTTTAAGTGCTCTAAACGCGCTCTTGCGGCTCCTCACGTGCATCTGGTAAACAGTTTATCTAGTCTATATGCTTCACAGCAATTAAAATGAAGACTGAGCTCTTTCACGAAAGAGCTGCCGTTTCAGCTGGAAGTTGTCACGTTACGCCAAAAAATACTTTGTAAAAAGCTGCAGCTGTTCGGCGTCGGCGCCGCGGGTCACGATTGGTGCGAAGTCGGTAAAATGCTTATATGTTCCTTGTTGTGCACGATGATGAAAACTAACAGGAACATGATGAGGACAGCGATGTTTCAGTCGACTTTCATCTTTGTTTTGTTCCTTGAATGTGTGATGTGTTTTGCTCCTTTTGATATGAATATGTGATCGCTGTTTTGTTCCTTTAGTTAAAAGTGTGTGATCAGCGTTTTCAGCTACACTACTTATCAGTGCCATACTTTTGCCACACAAATATACAAATACATATCTATGTTGTCTTTTGCTCAACCCATTGTTTTCTTTAATCAATAGTATATTACAGTATTTAAATGAGTGTTTATTTTGTGTTGAGTTTACATTCATTTATATATGTAAAATTTACATATTACACCTCATTATCCATTATTCCAAGCTTTAGTCATTTAATCACCATTAATCGCAATTAATTTGGTCAGGGAAGTGCGATTAACTAGTTAAAAAAATGTAATTGTTTGACAGCACTAGATATATATATAAATATATATATATATATTTATATTAAAAATATATATATATATATATATTGTCACGATCCCTCGGCACAGCTCCCTCTGGTGGCTGAGCCTGAAGCCTGAGAGGACAGTTCTCGGTGCACCGGCAGCTCATCAGTCTCAGCGACACCTGCAATCAATTATCCTTGTGCTTAAAAGGAGATCGCTGGGACTGATGAGCTGTCGGTCAAACTCGTTATTGGACTCTGTGCAGTCGTATTTTGTGTTTGAAGTTTCTACACTCCGTTTCTCTACCCTTAAGTTCCTCAGTTTGGACAATAAAACCTCAGATGCGTCATCCGCCTTCATCTGTCCGTTCATGGCGTAACGTATATATATATATATATATATATATATATATATATATATAGTAGGGAAGTGGTAATGTGTCTCCTGTCCTGTAGGGGGGGAACTGTTTTATTTTGCGTTGTAGCATCGTTTTCCGGCACGTCCTCACTTCTCTTTTGTGTTTGAGAAGGTAGGACGCTGCAAATCTACATCTTTTAATTAGTTTAAGTTTTATAAGGCATCCATGTTATTTACTGTTATATGTTGTTGTTATTGGGTTGATGAGTGTGTATGATATATTATTTGGGTATATTTTTGTGTTTTGTGTTAAGTTTGTATCCCATTTGTGTTCGCGTGAGTGCGCGAGTTTGAGTTAATTTATGCGGCTGAGCTTTTGAGTTTAAATTATTCATTGCTGTAATATGTTTGCTTTAAATGTTTTTATACTGTAAGAGTGACTGTGACTTCTCTTTTGTGTTTGAGAAGAAGACTGCCGCGCACCTCTTTTGGAGTTTGCATAATAAAGCGAGCTGAAACACATTGACAGCAAGCGATCTCCGTGTCCTCTCTCTTCACACCCCGAAACACAACGCAGAGCAGAGTGAGGGAGCCACGCGGACGAAGAGGGTTACATCTTTGGTGCCGTGAACCCGGATCGTTTGATTTTCACGTCAATGGCAGTAAGCTTTAAGTGAAGTGTATTGTGTTTGTGGAAGAAAAAAGTGTGAGCTACGCGTCTGGAATTTAAAGTGACAGTGTCTTTATTTCTGGATTGTTCTGAGTTTCACTTTTGAAGTGTTCTTGTTTCAATTTTTTCCCGATTGCTATTACTATTTTACATTGTGTTTGAAATATTAAGAATATTTAGCCATATAGAATGTGTGCAAAATTGATAGTGTGTTAATTGATTACTGTTTTGGATTGATATTCGTGTGTGAGTTTGTGAAATATTTGAAACTGATTTTTTTATGTTTGCCTAATATTTGTTTATTGTTTACTTAATGGGAATTTGAATGTGATAACATAGTGTTTTGAGAGAGGGTTACCTGAGCTAAATTATTATTACTTTTTTGGTCATTAACATTATTGGAATTTGACAATTATTATTTTTTTTCCAACCAACGCAATATTCTGCACATACATTTAATTTTACAAGCACAAACACTAATTAGACACATACAAAAATGCAGAGAGTTCCTGAAACATCACATATACCACTGTGTGAATCAGATAAAGTACACACAAAGACACAAATGCAGCAAGACACATCCCCACATTTTGCTATAAGCATGCCAGTAATGCCTGAGACCATTTCCCATTTAGCTACAAATGCAATGCATTGCGACATGCAACAGTTGGAGAATTCTGCAGGGCCCATTAGGCATGTTCCTGGACGGTCATGGAGTGAGTGTCACCCAGTCACCAACCCTGAGCACTTGAGGCACCGTTCATTGAGAGTCCAAGATGAGTATGAAGCCGTCAATGAACCATCTAACACCAGGCGCATTCCTCCAACCCGTCCACTGCAGTACAATGGCTCAGCTGATTCATACCAAGCAAACAATCAGAACAACTCCACACAAATTGGCATGATCCCGTATGCAAATGAGTACTGCTTGCAAGACCAACCTGCCATGCCACTTCAAGCGCACAATTCGTCATATCAAAGTATGCCTTCACATCAACCTGACCCTCATACGCCCAACCAATTTGCTGTTTCATCCCAAGCCATTCCACCCAGTGATGCAACACCAGCACCACGCTATGACATACAAAATGCCTTCTCCTCAACACCATTTAACTATTCCTTGTCCCAAATGAAGCCTGCCGCATCAAGAAGAGACCCTGTTCAACAAGGTGTAGATTACTACTCGAACATACCACCATCAAGGCCTACCATCCAACAGATGCACTCAAATGCCCTGTATACTTCGAAGAAAGTGACAATGTACCAAGATCCGAATAACAACGTCCAACAGCCAAACCATGTCACTTATCTTGAGGCTACTCCTGAACGTGTGCCTTTGCTTCACAACTCTGCTACACCATTTTCAATGTGTATGCCACCACCTAGTTTTACACAAACGCACCAAATCAGAAACGTTCAGATTTTCAGCGGTGGTCCCGAGTGCAGAATTCTTATTGATGACTGGGTCCGTGATATGCAGTACCTTCTTGATGCTGGGGGGATGCCAGAAAGTATGGGTTTTGCTACAGTTGTGCGACATTTAAGTGGTGAAGCAAGAAGACTCGTTCTGAATCTTCCACACTATGACCAGACCACTAGTAGAGCATTTGAAGAACTACGAGCAGAGTATAGCGACATGCAGACGTCCTTGGATCCTCTAGCAGACTTTTATGAGAGAAGCCAGCGCCGTGGAGAATCTGCCTGCTCTTTTGCAATTGCTTTGGAAGCTAGTTTACGCTCAGTGGAGGAGAGACAGTATGGAGGATATCTTTTCCCAGATCGCGACAGCAAGTTGACCCGACAGTTCATGAGAGGACTGAATGATGAAGAGGTTTATCGTAGGTTAGCGCCAATGAAACCAAGTAATCTAAGCTTTCGTGAACTCCAAAATGAACTTCGCGACCTTGCTCGAGAATCCAAGAAGTTTCACCCACATCAGAGAGATAAGACATATGCTCAAGCACAGTTTACTCATCCAAGAGGGAACCAAAATGATCAAAATTCAAGAACAGAGAAAGGTAATCGAACCAACACAGAGCTGTCAGAACTAACTGCCATGGTGAAAGAACTGATGAACAGCAAAGAAGAACAGATTAATAGATTAATTCAATTGGAGGCTAAATTTGGAACATCACCACGCCCTGTGCTTCCGCAACCAAACCCTCAAGAAAGACCCCAATCGACAAGGGAGTTCGAAGTGAAGGAGGTGGTGTGTTATCGCTGTGGAAAACCTGGCCACATTGCACGCATTTGTCGAACTGATTTGACTGAGGTGCCCTTAGCGAGAATTGAATCAGAGCAAAGGGAGGATTTAAACTTGTAAGGCCTGTAGTTACCGGGGCAACCACAGGCTGGCAAATGAGACCCCAGCAACGTGAAATTGGAAAGTTTAAGCCAGTGGTGACCCCACTGGTAGGTCCCTGCAATGAAGGGGTGGTTGAGGTGAATGGAGAAGAATGCAAAGCACTCATTGATTCTGGCTCTCAAGTAACCACAATTACAGATGAGTTCTGCAAACAACATCCTTCTCTTTGTGGCAGGAAACTGCAAGCATCAGACATCCCCATTGAAGGCGCCGCAGGCCAACCTGTAACTTATGTTGGTGTGCTTTCTATCGACCTCAAGTTCCTGGGACAAAGCTATGACAATGTGCCTGTTTTTGTTGTTCCCGTAACAGAGTACCGTTCCAATGTCCCACTGCTCATAGGAACCAATGTGATAAGAGAATCCAGAAATGACCTCCGTGCATCATTGGGCAGAAATTATCTTAAAAGAGTGAAGATGACCAATCCTGAGTGGCACTCTGCCCTTCGTGCTGTAAGCCGACATGAGCCAGAAGGAACAGAGGGTAGAGTAGGCAAAGTGCAGTACAATGGCCACAGAATAGTAATACAGGCTGGTAAAGAGCAAGATGTCATGGGAAAAGTTTTGGGCGGTCCAAAGAAAGCGCAGTATACTGTTCTGGTTGAGAATGATCACTCTAAAAGACTACCTGAAGGTATTATTGTGGCTAGAATCCTGGCTAATGTGAAGAAAGGTTGTGTTCCAGTTCGCATTTTGAATCTAACCGAAAGAGATGTTGTTGTAAATCCAAAGACATTGCTTGCAGATGCCTTTCTGGTTAGAAATGTAGTTGAGAATGGGGATGTGTCCAAAATGCTTTGCCAGAAGTGTCCAAGAAAAGCATGCTGTCAAAGTAACCAGCAGATCACAACAGTTGATGGAGAAAATTCCACATGTGGATTGGATCTTACTTCTGCAGCAGTGGAAGGTGATGAGCAGTTATCTCAGCTCAAGAACCTGTTACAGAGAAATGCTGACGTTTTCTCTAAACACTCCTTAGACTATGGACGCACCACCACAGTTCAACATGAGATACCATTAGTAGACTCAAAACCTTTCCGCCTACCTTATCGTAAGATACCACCATCTCAGTACCAGGATGTAAGAAAGGCTATTTCACAGATGGAAGAAGCTGGCGTGATTCAGCCAAGCAAGAGTCCATATGCATCTCCAATTGTTGTGGTGTCAAAAAAAGATGGCTCTTTGAGAATCTGTGTGGACTACAGGAAGTTGAATTCGTGCAGTACAAGAGATGCTTTTCCTCTTCCAAGAATAGAGGATGCATTGGAAGCTTTGGGACAGGCAAAGTACTTTTCAACCCTGGATCTTACATCGGGTTACTGGCAAGTAGAGGTAGCGGAACAGGATCGGCACAAAACTGCTTTCAGCACCCCAATGGGGTTATATGAGGCAAACAGAATGCCGTTTGGTCTACAGAATGCTCCATCAACTTTCCAGAGATTGATGACATGTTGTTTTGGAGACATGAACTTTGAGAGTCTGTTAATATACCTTGATGATATAATCATCTTCTCAAAGACATTTGAAGAGCACCTTGAGCGTTTGGAAGTAGTGTTCAGTAGACTACGCAAGCATGGCCTCAAGCTCAAACCTTCAAAGTGCAGTCTAATGAGAAAGGAGGTTCAGTATCTTGGACATGTTGTGTCAGCAGAGGGTATATGTACAGATCCTGATAAAATTAGCAAAGTCAAGAATTGGAAAAGACCATCCAATGAGAAAGAGGTGCTTGGGTTCTTAGGTTTTGCTGGGTACTACAGGCGATTTATCAAGGGTTTTGCAACATTAGTAGCGCCCCTGTACAGACTTACCTCTGGTGATCCAAAGAAGAAGAAACGAAAGGTGAATGTGAATTTGGGAGTTGTGAAGCAGTTTGAGTGGTCAGATGAGTGTGAGAGGTCTTTTGAAGCACTCAAAGAGAGTCTAACCACAGCACCTGTTTTGGGCTACCCCAACTATAACTTACCCTTTGTTTTGCAAACCGATGCTTCGGGGGAGGGTCTTGGGGCAGTTTTGGCGCAGAACCAAGAAGGGGTAGAAAAAGTGATCGCATATGCGAGTAGAGGGTTGAGGCCACCTGAAACTAGGTACCCAGCACACAAATTAGAGTTTTTAGCTCTAAAATGGGCAGTTACAGAAAAGTTTTTTGATCATCTCTATGGCCATAAATTTTCTGTTCTGACTGATAACAACCCACTCAAGTATGTGATGAGCACTGCTAAGTTGGATGCCACAGGTCAGCGTTGGGTCTCACACCTAGCAATGTTTGACTTTGATATTGAGTATCGACAAGGGAAGCTGAACTCCAATGCCGATGCCCTTTCAAGAATGTCAAGATCTGATGTTGCTGAAGCTCTTCAGTCTTGCCCCCAATGTATTCGCCCAAAGTTGCCGATACATGTCTCTAAAGTTGAGGGGGGAGGGGTAAAAGTAGAAGTTGGGGAGGAACATGAGAAATGTCCAAACGGTGAAATTGCAGACAGAGTAGACACGTCGTTCGAGGGGGTTGGTACTGATGCACTGCCTGCAATAACCAAGTTTGAAATCAGGAAGTTTCAGAAAGAAGATCCTGTAATTGGGCCTGTTTTGCATTTCAAGACACTAAATGTTAAACCAAAGAGGGGAGAAAGATTAGAGAAAGGGAAAGATGTTTTGCTTTTACTGAAAGAGTGGCGAAGGTTGGTGGTGAAAGAGGGAATCCTTTATAGACAGGTTAGGAATGTTCGGGGACAGTTAGCTCAGCTTGTACTACCTGAGAAATTGAGGATGATGGCTAAGAAAAGCATTCACGATGATTCTGGGCATTTGGGGTTTGATCGCACACTAAATCTGTTCAGAGAACGTTTCTTTTGGCCAAAAATGCATCATCAAATTAAGTCTTGGTGTGAGCAGTGTGAAAGATGTTGTCTTAGAAAAACAGCTGGAACAAGAGCTCCCCTAGTCAGCATTCACACTAATGCCCCATTAGAATTAGTTTGTATGGATTTCCTGGTTCTTGAAAAGTCCAAGGGTGGAATTGAGAATGTGCTTGTAGTAACAGACCATTTCTCAAGATTTGCTCAAGCTTACCCAACCAAAGACCAAAAAGCTGTCACCGTCGCAAAAGTGCTATGGAAGAATTTCTTGTGCCGATTTGGATTCCCAGCAAGACTGCATGCAGATCAGGGCAGAAATTTTGAGAGTACAGTTGTGAAAGAGCTGTGCAAGTTAACTGGGATGCAAAAGACTCACACTTCACCCTACCATCCACAAGGAAATGGCATGACAGAGAGATTCAACAGAACCCTGATGAACATGTTGGGAACACTTGATCCTGATAAGAAACCCAGGTGGCATGAGTATGTTGATGCCCTGACCCATGCCTACAATTGTACTCAACACGATTCCACAGGCTTCTCTCCTTACTTTTTGATGTATGGCAGACATCCAAGATTGCCTGTTGATCTCCTTTTTGGATTGTCATCTGAAACAGACGAGTGCCAACATAGTGACTATGTGCAAGATCTCCGTGAGTGTTTGACTTATGCTTATGCAGAGGCAGACAAAATGTCAAGAAATGCGAAAGTACTCCAGAAGAAGCAGTATGATAAGAAAGTGAATCTATCTGTGTTCGAACCTGGTGATCGAGTGATGGTGAAAAGGTGTTTTGTTGAAGGGAAACAGAAACTGGCTGACAGATGGGAACCACAGTCTTATGTTGTTGTGAAGAAACAACAAGGAATTCCAGTCTATGTGATCAGTTCAGAAGATGGTGTGAAAGAAAGAGTCGTCCACCGCAATCTTTTGGCCCAGTGTATGTTTTTCCCAATCAATTCAAAGAGGCTGATGACGGATGACAAAGATGGCATGGAGAAAGTGGATCAGATGGAATTGGATTCAGAGGAAGAAGAGAGTGTGTTGGAGTTAGGTGAGAGCGGAGAGTCAAGCACAAGCGAAGATCTTCCAAACATAGAGTTGCTGAATGAGATACTGGATGAAAGTCCATCAGATGAGAGTCTCCTTCAAGATCCTGC
Source organism: Paedocypris micromegethes (assembly GCA_028031935.1). NCBI lineage: Eukaryota > Metazoa > Chordata > Actinopteri > Cypriniformes > Paedocypris > Paedocypris micromegethes. Next base: position 121,396 of record CM051506.1, read on the forward strand.
GAACCAAAAGGATGAGGAACAAGAGGTGGAAAAGGATGGTGGTCAAAATGATAGAGAGGAGAAGAGATACCCCAAGCGTGAGAGGCGTGCGCCAAATAGACTCTGTTCAGAGCTTCATGCCCTTACAATTGAATCCCATAGAGAGAAAATAGAGAGAGGAAGAAAAGTGTGGGAAAGAGCTAAAGAAAGAAGTAAAAGAATTAGCTACACACATAGTTACATAGAACTCACACAAACACAAGTTCACAAGGTTCATAATTTTTAGTTTATTTTGTGGGGTTTGTTTGAAGTTGTTTTATTTTGTTTTATTTTGTTTACTGTTTTATTTAGTGGAACTGTTTTATTTTGCGTTGTAGCATCATTTTCCGGCACGTCCTCACTTCTCTTTTGTGTTTGAGAAGGTAGGACGCTGCAAATCTACATCTTTTAATTAGTTTAAGTTTTATAAGGCATCCATGTTATTTACTGTTATATGTTGTTGTTGTTATTGGGTTGATGAGTGTGTATGATATATTATTTGGGTATATTTTTGTGTTTTGTGTTAAGTTTGTATCCCATTTGTGTTCGCGCGAGTGCGCGAGTTTGAGTTAATTTATGCGGCTGAGCTTTTGAGTTTAAATTATTCATTGCTGTAATATGTTTGCTTTAAATGTTTTTATACTGTAAGAGTGACTGTGACTTCTCTTTTGTGTTTGAGAAGAAGACTGCCGCGCACCTCTTTTGGAGTTTGCATAATAAAGCGAGCTGAAACACATTGACAGCAAGCGATCTCCGTGTCCTCTCTCTTCACACCCCGAAACACAACGCAGAGCAGAGTGAGGGAGCCACGCGGACGAAGAGGGTTACATATATATATATATATATATATATATATATATTTTTCCCCCCCCCCATATATATATATATATATATATGTGTGTGTGTGGACAAAAAACAACATTCATGAATATTCTTATAGTCAGAAAAATACGGTATTTGTATGATAAACAATCGCCAATGAAGACCTTAAGCTGAATGCCAGGCTCGGCCACGGCTCGGAATGGAACGGCCTGCCAATACGTCTGCTCCGTCTGCTTCCACATGACCACATAGAAGCTGGAAGAGTCCTGATAGCCAAAGATGAAGCCGGCGTAGTCGTCGTCCGTCACCGTGTTCACGTGGAATGTGCCTTCAAAATCCACGCCACTGAACGCCGTGTAGCCTTTGTAAAGCAGGAAGATCACAGCTGGTCACCCTGGTGCCATCACCCTGGTATACTTTTAACCCTCCTTGTATGTTCGTTTCAGAGGAACATCAATAATGTTTGCGGGTCATTATTATTTATTATGCATATAAGTGTCAGAAACAAAAAAATTGTTGCAAAGAAACAAATAGTATTTGATCTTTCTGACTCTTTAGCTTCCGTTGTCAATCTACATGTATCAAAAACATGTAAAAAAAAA
>CM051506.1:122856-151849 GCA_028031935.1 Paedocypris micromegethes
AAAAAAAAAACAACATGTTTTTTATATGATGATTACACTAACTAAGACAGACAGGAGATACAAAAAACTATTCTAAAAAAAGTTTATTTTTTTTTTTTTTTACACGGGTCAATTTGACCCGAACAGGATCTTGTAACGAAAACTTGTAGTGTGGTGTTACAAATATGTCAACTGAATAGTTATATTTTTATGTGAAAGTACGTTTATTTTTAATGAGAATTATACAAAATAACCGATAAAGTTTAAAAGTGTAAAAATACTTTTAACTATTTTGAAAAGATTTTTTTAAACGGGTGAATTTGATCCGATAATTGAAGGGTAAAACCAGCCTTTGGTCTTATTGGTTTTGTTAATAATATTTTATATTACTTTCATTCGTTATCATTATTTAAAATTATTTATGTTGCCGCTGTATTTATTTGAAAGTGTATATTTTGGTTTGGACATCTTGACAGCAAAGTCACGTGATCTGCACGCGCGCGCGTCCGGTTTTCGGCAGGTCGCAAACGCGGCATATTTACAAGGAGTGACGGAGGGAGAGAGAAGCACGTGCGCGAGTGTGAAGAAGAACGAGTGAGCATTGTTTCTTACCAACAACTTAGTAGGAAGTTATTAAGTTAGGTGCTGTAAGAAGAGGGATTTCGGGTGATACGAGGACGGTGAAGTTAGAATGAAGACCATCTTGGTAAGCAAACTTTTAGCTAGCGCGGCTAATTGTTCAATGCTGATATCCGGATCGTTACGGTTGAGTTGGGTTAGGGTTAACCCTACATGCATGAAAGTAATGCATGTATGTAAATATATGTATCATAATGCTCAAAGTCTATTTTCATTTTGAAAACCAAGAATGTTGATCCAAGAACAACATGTTGAAACATGTTGGATGTAAAATTATATGGCCATATTGTGACTGTAAACAAGGGATTTGTTGTATACAGGCTGGGTTTTTAGGAGGAATTGCAAAAAATCAGATTTTCTCCTTGACGAAGGTGATGGCGAGCCACCCTGGGAACGTTTGATTGTGAAGGAACCTTGATTCCCTCATCTATTGTGTTGGAAAGTGGTAGGACATAAAACCCACCCCAATAATTTCTTCGTCGACGATGTCTTTGGACAATTGTTTTCGTGTTTTTCCGTGGAACTGAGTTGAACACCACACTGTGTTGAATTCATGTAGATTTTGGGTGTTAATTATATTGTTGCTATTATTCATGTTTTCTCATTACAACTGTTCATCAGCCTCATGGCTCCATTCAATTATTGTGTTTGTCTTAATTATTAACCTCTCTCTTTGAATCTTGAACTGGTCCTACCCAAATTTTATGTCTAATTATACTTAACAGACACACACGGGTTACAGTTGTTTTAAGAGAAAATAATGTAAATGAACTAGAAATGGAAAAAAGTGTACTCTCAGCTCAACTTTTTACTTAAGTAAGGGTTGGGGTTAGGGTTATTTATTTAAAAAAATTTGGAATTACATTATAATAAATGGACAAAAAAGTACTTTACATTTTTAAAATTATTTTAATATTCTAATTATAGTGGTTCCTCACTGTCATTTGTTGCTATCCACCAAATGGCAGTGTGGATTATCCTCCCTTTGAGTCTTTGGGGAGAGTGGTGGAGAGGGCTCCCCCCAGAGACTCCATAGCCCTCCTGGGAAACTTGGGGTGATTGGGATGTCCCAGGGGCAGACCCAGGAGAGACTGGAGAGACTATGTCTCCCGGCTAGCTAGGGAACGCCTCGGAATTCTTCCGGAGGACGTAGCTGGGGCAAGGGAAGTCTGGGCTTCCTTACTGAGACTGTTGCCCCCGCAACCCGGACAAGCGGCCGAAGACGGTACAGTACTTGTAAAAATGAAAAATGTCCATTTACTTAAAAATAGACTGATAGATGCAAAAATATTTATTCTAATGATCGAAGAAACCACCTCCAAGAAACCTTTCTTTCTTTCTCTTTCTTTTCCATCTTTCTCTCTTTCCTTCTTTCTTTTTCTCTTTCTCTCTCTTTTCTTTCTTTCTTTCTTTCTTCGCTGTCAATTTGACTCAAATATAAAAGAAGAGTTAAACCATCAAAAAAACGATCGAAAAAAGATTGAAAAAAACAAAAAAAAAAAAACACACCAACAGCAAGTCCAGGATCGCTGTTCATGGTTTGGACAATCTCCATTCCCTGGTTCAGGACGACCCAGTTGGGGTCAATCTGAGCTTCACCTTCCGGATCCAGAACCACCGTCTGATAGGCTCGGAAGTCTGTGAGCGTCACCTCTGCGTTCTCCGGGCAGCTGTCGATCGTGTCAATCACGTGGTCCTTATCAAAGTCTCCGTTGCAGGCATCACCCACTCCATCATCTGTCCGGAAACATCACAAGACGCTTCAGAAGGCCGCGGGAGTATGGAATCAGATTACTGCCAAAAATTACAAACACTAAGAAATGCTTCACATTTACGTTTGGTTTTTGATTTGTCTCTTGCAATTACGCTTGATTTTTATTGTTTGCATTGCAATCTTCACGTTTCGTTTGAAAGTGTTGTTTTTTTTCACCTCAGATTTTTTCGTTCGTTTCATTTTATTTTTTTTGTTTCAAGGGGGCCTTCCTTACTCTGATTGGCTGGTGTGAATGTGGTTGGCAGTAGGTGACCAAGAAGTGTGGGACGCTGCCTTTTTAATATTAGTATACAATAAACCATGATTTAAGTGTTATTTCTGCACAATATTTCTTCACATCACAAAATACTGTATTATTAAACTGTGTATGTGCAGAGATAAAGATAGGTACCTTTCCAATAAAATGTATTGTAACGATTTTCGTCGAGGAGGCGTTACTGCCGAGTGTAGCAGTCAGGAGAGGTAATTCTGACACTCGTGTCCCATACACCGCACGACTACGAGTATCAGAAAGAACACAAGCACAACTTGGTTGAGGTGGTGGTCTTTATTAAAGCACTGCTTTAATCACACACTCTACTTAACTTTCAACACACAAAACACTGCTGGGCCATTATGTCGGCTACACTCTTCACTCCTGGTAAGTTTTCAACAACAGTCAAACAATCAAACAAACACAAACTTACCCTAAACTACAACACAACCATGCAAAAAGAACCACACGAGAACACGTATTTACAACAAAAATAACACATAAAAACACAAACAACCGGACTTTCACACGGCATTGTGGGAAACCCGATGACGTCATCGCGAACCCCCCGGGCGAATCCCGCGGGCGCGGCAGAGATCGCCACAGTATTATTATTGCTGTTATTTATTATTATTTATGAACATTAATGTTGCATTAGTTTCTAAAACTCTTTTTAAAAACGTAAAAAAATTAGCACTAGAAAGTGTACATTTTTGTTATTGATATTAAATGTTGGTACATTGTTAAGTATTACATTGAGAGCAGAACACTTCTGGTTAAACTGTTTACTTTTGTGAATTTTGTTCATTTATTTTTGTTACATTTCTTGAGAAGCATAATTTATATTTTGACTTTATATTTTATATTTACAGTTACTGGTCAAGAAGCTGCCAATCACATTCTCACCAGCCAATCACAGTAAGGGCCGTAAGGGCCCCATGTGAAACTAGTGCCAGAAGTCCAAACGAAAAAAAAAACGAACGAAAAACTCTAAAGCGGAAAAAAACAATTTCAAACGAAAACGTGAAGATTGAAAGCCAAAAAGTAAAAAAACAAGCGAAATGCAAGCAAAAAAATAACAATTAAAAAAAACTATTGTAAATGAGAAACTTTTTTGTTAGTTTCTTACAAATTGGATATTGGATATTTTTCTTCTCTCTTTTGGAATCCTTAGTCTGATTCCATAAGAGAGAAGAAGATGCCAGAGTGACAGAAAACCCCACTGTTCTCATCCTTCTGGTCAAGGTTCGGCACCAGTCTGCAGTTGTCGTGGTCGTCCAGGACGCCGTCGTTGTCGTCGTCTCCGTCACATTGGTCTCCGAGGCCGTCCTTATCAGAGTCCAGCTGAGAGCTGTTGATGACGTACGGGCAGTTGTCTTTGGTGTTCTGATGACCGTCTCCATCACTGGCTCAACAGACTTGGGTTTAGTCTCGACGTCGCGTTTGGTGCTTGTCGTTATGTCACGAGGTTATTTTACCTGTCTGTGTTGGTGTCACACGTGTCTCCAATAAGATCATCATCTACATCAGACTAAAAAGACAAACAAAATACAAATAACAATTGAAACATTTAGAAAAGCATTTTTTAACCTCCTGAGTCCCGATGTCCTCATTTGTGTACTGACGTCTTTCCCGTTTGCTAAAACGTTTCTACATTTTTCCTGTGTGCTAAAACGCCCTGACGTGCTAAAACAGGCATGGGCAAACTACGGCCCGCGGGACACATGCGGCCCGTGAAAGGTTTTAATCCGGCCCGCGGAGCTTGTAAAAAATTAAATCAAAATCATATATTTTTTTCAATGTTCCATTATAGAGGTTTTTTTTGCTTTCTTTATGAACACATTTTAAAAAGCAGAACCATATACACAAGTGTACGTTAATTAAATGTACTAGCATATTTATAACATTTATTTTTACACTGTCAGTCACAAAACAATAAAAGCTTGCGCATCTACGTTTATGCGCGTGCGCCTCAGCCGCTCCGCTGTCCCACTCCCTCCACCCGGCGCTTTCGCTGAGATCAGTCGGAGGCCACGATGTTACAATAGTTTTTTTCATTAGCTCAATTGTTATTTTATTTTAAAACCTTGCTCTCGCATTTATTATTTCTGCACATTTCATTCATTGCATTCGTTTTCGCGCAGTCTGCTTTACTTTCTCTTCACTGCTTGGGATCGAGGGAGTAGTCCGGTAATCGCTCAAACGGCTTGATTTTGGGGCAAAACAATCATTAAAAGTCACGAATCGCAGTACAGTGCCATTGTCCCCAATCCCAATCCCCGGTGACCAGCGCTGCTCAGTGAATTAAATATTACTAGGCCGCACAAGTTTAGTAAAACAAATCAGATTAGTGCCAAACATGTCAAGCGCAAACAAATGTATTTTAAAAAACCATACGGAAATGATTTACGTTTTCGTTTTGCTTTTTAATTATTATTTTCCTTCGCAATCTTCACAATATCGTTAGGCAGCAGGTTAAAGGCGCCTTTTCGTTCCAAATTGGACTTATCTCGAATCTCCCCGCACGTGCTCTTGTAGCTGACAATTAATATTATTATACTTATACCCACCAAAATAATGGCAAAACTAGGAGTGTCATCTGTCTGTCGAAAGTCAGTCAAACATATGAAGATAAGTGCAATGAAATCTGACGCTTTAGCGGTTATTTTCTCTAAATAAAGTATATAAGCAAACTTATCACCGTCCTAGATATAGTCGAAATGCTTTATTATGAACCAGTAAAAGAGTGAAGTGCATTATTGCTGGCACATTGACTACCGTAATAACATGATTAGCAGCGCAACAAAAACGTGTCTCTTTGTCGGACGCGCGGCTATTCAGAAGATTTTCCAATGTTTCTTGTTAATGTTTCTTGTGATGCTGAAAAACTGAAGAAGAGATGGTTCAGATTTTTAAAATGATTATTGAAATAATCATGCCTTTTTCGTTTTCTAAGCAGTAGAACTTCATTCTTATAAACGAGGAACTATAATCGTGTCATTGCAAAAAGTTTTTAAAAAAGGATTAAAATATTATAATATATAATATAGAATTGATTATTTTGATATTTTATATTAAAAGAAAAATATATCTAATATCATAATGGGATTCCCTTCATGGTGAGTTAAAATGCTAAATCACTTTATTTGTATTTTAGTATTATATCTGTTTTTTTGTTTGTTTTTTATCTTGAATGAATTTTAATATATAAGTAAACACTATTTAAAGTTAAATACTAAATTATATACAAACAAATTGTATATCCTAAAATGTGTATTTTTTCCCCGAGCCCAGTCCGGCCCCTTTGTCAAATGTTAGAACCCAATGTGGCCCGCGAGTCAAAAAGTTTGCCCACCCCTGTGCTAAAACGATTCATCCACATTATTGTGATTTTAGAGCGCCCTCTAGTGGTGTCCGATCGTCTAAGCGCATTTTGCAGTAATAGTGAAAATGTCGGAGAATAGGACGGAAGTTCTGTCGGCTGCAGTGCTACTTCAGTCTTTCTTTCAAGCCTTCGCAAGCGAAGGAATTCATTTTATTAATTACAAAAAATTATGAGCGCGACGTTTAGGGAAGACGTGTTCCTTTTGTTAAGACATGAAAGATTGATATAAATAAATACTGTATTACATTTCATACCTGTCACGAGTGGTCCTGTCCGTCACCGTTCCCGGCTCCGCCCCATGACCACATTCCCACGCACAGCCGGAGGCGATCCAATTACCGTCACTATATAGTCTGTTGGTTCCCTTTGTTCCCTGTCTGGCTACGTCATTGCTACCCTGCAGACTCACAGACCTCCTCGGCTTCCCGAGAGTGTGAGTGTGACAGTATCTCCAATACTAAATCATTTTTTTTTAAAAATATGCTTCGTTTTCACACTTATTGTGCTCCTAAAAGCACAACTAGCAAAGCAAATTTTTAAAAGAATATGATTTCAGAGCTTGGGTCTCAAAGAGGTGTTCTTGAAATGCTTGGAAATATATTCCCAGATATACTGTATCTCTGCCATTTACATCTGTAATATTTAAGACATTCAATCAGACGCTTCACGATGTGTTTTGTTTCTAGACGTTAACGCTGACCTAGCCATTAGCCTATATTTGGTTTAACTAACTATTTGGTTTATAGTTAGATGGATGGATGAATAGACAGATAAAGAGAAAAAAAGAGAGAAAGAAACAGATACAGACAAACTCTTTTTTTATCAAGCGTAGTAAATAAGACTAAGACTAGTGAATAGGTCTGTTCAGCCTCGTTTCGCTCGAATGCATTTGATTATTATTTTCTTTGGCGGCTTCTGCATAATTCAATCCTACGATTTCTTTTGGTACCTGGTTTGGGTTCGAAACCTCAGGGCAGCTGTCGCACGCATCACCCACACCATCACGGTCCTTGTCTCTCTGATCTTGGTTGGGCACTTTGGGGCAGTTATCTAAGATGTTTTTCAGTCCTGTGTAAAGAACAAACTGAGTCAGGAACATATGGAGGGAAAACTATCACACAAAGATTAGCAGAGACTTTTTTTCTTTCTCTCTCACGCTTTCTCACTCTCTTGTCTTTTTATTTCTTTCTCTCAATTTTTTTCTTTTCTTTTTTACCTTTCTTTCTTTCTCTTACACTATCTTTTTCTTTCTTTCTCTCACACTCTCACTTTTTCTTTCTTTCTCTCGCTCTCTTTCTTTCTCACTCTCTCCCTCACATCTCTCTTTTTCTCGCTTTCTTCTTTCTCTTATTCTCTCTTATTTTATTTCTTTATTTCTCTTTTTCTCTGTATTTTTCTTTCTTTCTCTCTCTTTTACTCACTTTTTTGTTTCTTTCTCTTTTTCTTTCTTTTTCTCAATCTCTCTATTTATTTCTCTCAATCTCTATATTTTTCTTTCTTCCTTTCTCTGTTTCTCTCACTATTTCTCTCTTTCTCTCACTCTCTTTTTTTTTCTTTCTCTATTTTTCTTTCATTCTTTCTATCTATCTTTCTCGCTCTCACTCTCTCTCTTTCTTTCCTTCATAAGGAGGAAAAACAAACACACAAAGATTTACAGAGACATTTTGTCTTGGTGGGTCGCCTGTTTAAAGTTGGTTTTGAGGGTTCAAACATCTGTGGAATCGTTTCCACTCATCTGAAGCTCTTGGCCGCTGATGGTGGAAATGTGGTCACTCGATATTTTCGAGCTTGCTCATGTCTCCATTAAGCTGTTTTCTGCTGATGGTAAATGTCAAATAATGTCTGGCCTTGATTTTACACATTTTTGGACTGGAACACGTAATTGTCCTTTTAAAGAAGAACCATTAGTGTGGAGCCACAGATGCTGTTAGAACTGGGTCACTTCAGTTTTACATGACCCGAGGATGCTGAAAGCCTCTCTAATTTCAGCTTTAAAACAACAGAAGCTTCTGTTTTACCCCGTAAAAATGACCTACGCTTATAAAATCCACCGTAGAAAAACGAGCCCAGAGGGGGAAAAGGAAGTTTAGAGCCCGACACACCGTTTTTACTTTCCCCACAGTGAAAACAACAGGATCTATTTTTCAGCCATTTGTCCATTTTCTGAACCACTTTTCTGTTTCTGGGTCACGGGGATCTGGAGCCAATCACATCAAGGAGGGAAACACCCTTTGACCTTGAGACCCAAGGTCTGAAATTATATTCTTTTTAATATTTGCTTTGCTAGTTGGGCTTTTGGACCGCAATAAGTGTAAAAATGAAACTGCATATTTTTTTTACATGTTATTACTAAATATTTACTTATTTTCATCGATCTTTCAAAGTCCAAACAAGCGGGTGGGAAAATGCAATGACCTGACGAGGACACTAGGACCCAGGACGCTGTTAATGTATTTACGCAAATATAAACAACCTGCTAATATAAACACCCCCCAGATTTTTCACGCGCCCCCAGGTACATAAAATTAAAACCTTAATATTTTTTAAAAACCTAATTCTTTCTCTAAATACTTCTCTTAAAGATACTTATTTTACTTTGTTCAAAATCCCAATATGTGGGGATCAATACAATCAAAAATGTGTATTTTAAATCAGCACCAGCCAAGTGTCTTGAGCATCTAAAAATGGAAGTGTTTATATTTGCGCAAATACGGTAGACTGAAATTACCATCTCCATCCATGTCATTATCACAGGCATCTCCCAATCCATCCTTATCAGTGTCCCGCTGATCTTGATTCTTGATGACATCACAGTTGTCACAGGCGTCACCGTGAGTGTCTTCATCGCCGTTTTTCTGATCCAGGTTTGGCGTCAGCCAGCAGTTGTCCTGTAAAGACAGAAGCAGAAGATGGAAGATGGTCTCCAACCAACTTCACCGGTCGCGTTTGTACTTGTTCGTTGAGGATGCCGTCACTGTCTGCATCCTCATCACACGCGTCTCCTTTTCCATCCCTGTCTGTGTCTTCTTGACCCGAGTTGGGAACGAAAACACAGTTATCCTGAAATGTAAAAGCACAGTGATGTGTAGACAGTGCCACGTTCCTGATATCAGAGGTGTAAAGTACTTGAGTTTTTAACGGAAAGAATAATTTTTTTTAAAGAACTAACGGGCTTTTGCATGCGTTTTCTTTTATTATGTTAAAGAAATGCTACTATTTTTAGACATGTCCTCTAAGTTACAGTAGCGTTCCGGCCTGTTTGAATCTTACAGCATGCGTGGATATTAAAGAGCTAATATACATTTTTTTTTACAAATAGACAAAGTACTAAATAGACTTTGTTACTTTAGGTGTTTTTTTGTAAATTTTATAAATATACAATATGTACACATGTTGCGCCTTGAGACTATTGTTGTAACTGTGTATTTGTTGAAACTGTGAAAAGTGCCCTACAAATGCACTGAACTTGAACATATGTGTAATACAATTGATTCTGTAAAAAAAAGTAAACAAACACAAAACTGGAAAAATTCTTTAGACATTGAAACACTGAGAATAGTATTTGTACTTTATTGATACTTGTACTTTATGGATTGTGAATTTATTGGGACTGCGTGAATTTAAAAGTTGCCTTTATTTTTGATACTCAGTACAAGTACAAAGTAGCCATAAATACTTAAAGAAAAAAAATATTTACAAAATTTTCAAAAAACCCCAAAGTTTACTCAAGTACTTTATACCTCTGACTGATTTGGACCAATACCTTCAGGCAGTTTGCATCTCGGCAGTGAAGCTTCAAATCGGGATAAGCATCGATGTCTGTGTCTTTTCCGCAAACGTATCCGTTTCCTGCCCAGCCGATTTTGCACTGCGACCAGTGAGAAGTCGTCAAATATGAAAACAATGTCATGCTTTCCACGGAATTCAACCCATGACCTCCAGAAACACACAAATGACTAACGTATTTATGCAAATATAAGCACACCCTAAATTTTATTTTACAACATTATAACATTTTACATTTCTGGTTCAATTATGTTAACTTTCTCTTAAAATCACAATTTTTTCTTTATTTACCAAACGTAACTTTATTTAACAAACCTAACTTGTTTTACTGAATACTTTACTTGAATAATAGATTCTAGTGGTCAGAACTTCATTTCTCAGAATGCAGAGCAACTTAACATTATATAGAAGCACACACGGGCTGCTGCATAAAGACGACGTGTTTCCATTTATTTGTGATTGTTCTCGACTTGAAATACAGAAAAACAGGCGCTTAGTTTTTTTAAGTCAAAAATTCGAATAAAAGGGGTGCTTATATTTGCGTAAATACGATACATAAAAAAAAACCTGTTTACCACACAGGAGATACTCCCGTCCCTCTCCACCACACACTCTGCATTAGTATCACAAGGGTTTGACAGGCCGTTTCCACAGAGACGCTCGGGTGTTTCAGCCGAGTCTGGAGCCGTGGGTTTGCAGCCGGTCAGCTGGTCGCCTTTGAATCCAGGAAGACATTTCCCGCAGTGAAAAGCGCCCTAGAAGACGATCAGAACCTGAACGGCAGTTTGTTGACGCGGCAGAGTGTACAGAAGTATGGAATCAGATTAGTGCAGATTTCTCTACACTCTTTACACTGCTGACTTCACTTTCACATCAACGGCATGTCGCATCCAAAAGTACTCAGACGACACCGCCATTGTGGCGGGTGTAAAGGGAGGAGGCGAGAGGGAATACTGGGAGCTTATCAACAGTTTCACCGCCTGGAGTATGGACAACGGTCTCATGCTGAACACATCAAAGACTAAGGAATTGATCATTGACTTTCGCAGAAAGGCCGACTACCTGCCTATGATCTTTGACGGGGAGGGGGTTGAGATGGTTGCAACATATAAGTACTTGGGTGTGTATCTTGCCCATAGGTTGGACTGGTCGGAACAGGCTCGGGCCCTTTACAAGATGGGTCAGAGTAGACCAGGGGTGGCCAACTAGTCAGTCACTTTTTTCTGTGTTACTGCAAAGAGCCACATCATACACACGGGCACACAAAAATATCATCCCTTTCCTTATTCATGTATGCACGCACACATACGCACGCACACACAGACCTCTGCTCAGCCATATTTAATAAAAATAACCACACCAACATGATAATATTAGTTATTTTTCAACAGTTAACATGGTGTGCATATTTGACTCATGTCATGTGAAAGCTCCTAAAGAGCCGCATGAAACTAGTTAAAGAGCCGCATGAGGCTCAAGAGCCACTGGCTGGGGATGAGTGAGGAAACACAACGGTCTAGTAAGTCTGCTATCAACTCGGACATTTTCGTACCGGAAAAGGGATTTTATTATAAAGTGTGTGTTTACTGCGTTTTAAAACCAGAAGATGACACTCAACAAACCAAATATAAAGTGACGTGATGGCACTATACAGCAAACATCTACAGTTGAGGACAAAATAATTTGATAATACATTTATTAAAGTAATAAAGTCTTAAAAGTTACACATATATATATATATATATATATATTTTTTTTTTTTATATAGCCGGTAGATCGTTTTGACTAGGTCATTTGAAAAGTAGATCGCGAACCGAAAAAGTGTGGGCACCCCTGGCCTAGAGCGACTTATAAAGAGGTGTGCGTCTGTGATTGAGAGGGATGTGGACTTGTATTGGAGAGGAGGATGCGGGCCCTTATGCAGGGCATCCTGGGAAACCCCAGACATCCAGTACATATCACCAAGTCTCTACAGAAGAGCTCGAGGAGCAAGAGACTGCTCTCCCTGCGCTGTAGAACGGAGCGCTTCAAGAGGTCGTTTGTACCAACAGCGATCAGACTGTTCAACAAACAACTGAATGATTTGCACTTTTTATATAGCTTTAGTTATAGAACGACTATCTTTTTAAAAATTGATTGTAATATTTATTTTATTTGTTTGTTATTAGTGTTGTTTATTGAAGTATGTTTTTGCATTTGTGTGTGTTTTGCTGCCAGACTCTCGAAAGGTTTACTACAACTAGTGCCAAAATGATGGATGGATGGACGGACAGGTAGATAGATAGATAGATAGATAGATAGAGAGACAGACAGACAGACAGACAGACAGACAGACAGACAGACAGATAGATAGATAGATAGATAGATAAGCCAATCAGAGTAAGGGTTGCCCCTCGTGAAACTAGTGCTAGTCTAAACGCAAAAAGGAAACGAACAAAAAAATTTAAACGATAAAAAAAAACAACGAAAGAGAAGCATTTTAGGGAAATTTATGGAATTTACCACAGTATTATGGCAGTGTGAATCAGGCGTACAGCCTCCGTTATTCACGTGGCACTCGTTCACGTCTTTACAGATCTGATAAAAAAAAAGAAGTGAGTGAGTGAGTTTGTCATTATGGCCACTAGGGACCGCATCACAATTGTGCTCTGTATTTAACCATTCATGAAGTTACACATACACACACACACATGCACACACACGCACACACACACACACACACACGGAGTAGTGGGCAGCCCAGTGTAGTGCCCAGGTCTTGCCCAAGCAACCAGCCAGAGAGGGATTTGAACCTACAACCTCACAAGTCCAACTCCCAACCAAGTGAAATGTTCTCTGTAGTACCTGCTTGTTAGACCCATCAGACTCCATTCCCACACCCTGGATCTCCGAACCACTGAAGCCGTGAGGGCATTTCTCACATTTGAAGCCTGGCACCGTGTTAATGCACCGTACGCCAGGGAAACAAGGGCTGAGCTGGCACTGCAAATAAAAGCTTGATTTTAGAGTAGTCTCCTGCTTACGTGTTCGCATCCCAATTGAATACAGAGGATTCTCAACAATTTATTTACATTTCAAAGTTTCTTTTTTGAGGAAGATACCGTTTTTTTCTTGGGTCACTTCCACACAGTGGTGTAAATGGACTTGAGTATTTTTGGCTACTTTTGTACTGACTGTCAGAAATGTAAGTTACTTTTACTCTCTACTTGACTAAATTAGTGATTGAGTATCTGTACTTTTTACTCCACTGCATTTGAATCGACACTTACCGTTACTCGTTACATTGTGAATTTCTTGGGTGGACGAGGTGATATCGCCATCTGCAGGATGCTGAAGGTACTGGATGCTGTTTATCAACTAAATCACGTGAACGTCAATTAGTGGTTGCACTTTTTTTTTGGATTTTGAGTTTGACGAAGACTGAATTTTTGTTCGTTTTTTTAATCTATTTTGTTCTGCCATTTTGAAACATTGAGGTGATAAATTAAATGTATACAATAAGAAAAAAAATCGATAACTTGATAATCAATAATAATGGAGAAAATGTAATTTCTATACTAGGAAATAAAACCTCATAAATAAAGAGTTTCTTGTTTTTCACATTTCTTGGTGTTTTTGAGTAAAATACTTTTAAGTACTAAAATACTACAAAAAGAATACAGACAGAAACTTATGACAACCATGGAAGATGTTGAGACCACAAGGAAAGAAGTGGCATAAAGACATCCTGACAGAGCAAGTGTTATCTAAATCAGCGATTCTCAACCATTGGGCCACGGCCCATAATTGGGCCGCGAGCGCCACCTAGAGGGCCGCGAGAATATTTTTTTTAAGTCCGCGGAACAACAATGAGCTCCCCACCACTAGATGGCGCTGAGGTGTCAACACGCTCCAATAAGCTGCAGTCAGTAGCGGCAGACTTTTGACTGAAGGTGGAGGACATTCTTAAAACGAACAAATGAAGATAAAAGTTACGACTTCAATTCGTTTTGTATTAATGGCAAAAAAATGGCAAAAAAAAACAGCTTGACATCTTCGTTTTTCGCTTGCAATTTTTACATTTTTTCAGAAAATTAAGGAAAAATCTGAAACGAAAGAAAATAAAGCTTTCTACTAAAAAGTGAAGATAGCAAGTGAAGAAAATGTAAAAAGGAAACGAAAATAAAGCCAAAAAATCTTAACATTTGTCTTGTAATAGACAATAAATGTTGTTACTTTTTCCTACTAGCTTAGAATTAAGTGTGAACGATTACTTTGTCTTAATTTAGTGTAAATATCGTCAAAATTAGTCCAATTTTCTTGAAATAAGCATTTTTTTTTAAATAGAAATTATGTTTGACACAGAAATGTCTGAAACAAGAACTGTAAAGTTAAATTTTAATAACATGATGTTTCTCAATTTAAGAAGCTACTTTTATATTAAAGCAAATTAGAACAAGAACTGAAATGCAGAAACAAATCTACTCTGTAACAAAATTATTTGTCTTGTTTTAGGCTGTTACCAAGTACATTTTTAACCCGATTGGCAGATGATTTTATTTGGTTTAAGTTTTGTTTCCTCATTTTGTTTAGTTTTTTTCACAGAATTTTTGCATTTTGGTTTTGTCTGCCACTGTAGACATATTTTAATTATGTAACCTGATTTTTTATTTAAATGTATTTTTATTACTACTGAATTTAAATTTAATTTATATACATTTCATGTGTTTTTTTTTAAGTATACATATATATTTTAGATTAGTAATAAGTAAGCAAGAGCAAGTATAAGTAATAAGAGCAACTCCCTTATTCAGTGTTGTATGTGCAGGATTACAGCTTTCCTGATGATCTTGGTGTATCATATTATTTATTTATCTAAATTTTTGTGTATTTCATATAGTTATTAAATTCAACAAATCATGATTTGGATTGGCTGAAATAATGTGTGTTTTAATGGGCCGCGGGACACTTTGATTTGGACAATTTGGGCCCCGAGGTCAAAAAGGTTGAGATCCCCTGATCTAAATGATACAGTATGCTATGAATTTGTCATTTTTGTGCTTTGATTGATGGATTCACAAGAAAGATAAATAAAAATTCTAACCTCATCCACATCGTCGCACTGGACTCCATTTCCAGCGTAACCCTCAGGACAGTCAGCACACGAAACCCTTCCGGCTGTTTCCGTACACATGTCTGGCTGGAAACAGACCCCTGGACCACAAGCACCGCTCTTTTTATTCTGCATTGAAGCTGGATTCTGTCCTGTTGGGAGAAAAAGAGTGACTTCTCCACTCAAAACCCAGCACAAGTACTTGAGTAAATGGACTTCGCTACTTTACTTGAGTATTTTGGCTACTTTGTACTTGTACTGAGTATCAAAAGTAGAAGCAGCTTTTACTCTCTACTTGACTACATTAGTGATTGAGTGTCTGTACTCTTTACTCCACTACATTTGAATTGACACTTACCGTACTCAGTACATTGTAATTTTGCACAATAAACCGGCATTTTTTTCTACGGACAGTGGGTGGACGAGGTGATATAGCTATCTGCAGGATGCTGAAGGTACCGAATGCTGTTTATCAGCTCAATCACGTGAATTAGCGATTGCGCTTTTTTGCACATTTGAATTTAACTGAGACTTCATTTTGGTACATTGAGGTGTTACATTTCAGTTCAATGTTTTGAAATAAATAAAAAGAGTTTTTTAAAGTTCTTTTTTTAAACTTAAATGAAAGAGTTTTTTGTTTTTCATAATTCTAGTTTTAAGTTAAAATTATTTTAAGAATTTTTTAGCCATGAGTATGAGTAAAATACTTCTGTTCTTTTAAAGAATGATTTTTCGCTACTTCTACTCAAGTCTTGTTGAAATTGTTGACTTGTAACTTGTAATGGAGTAGTTTTTACAGTAAGGTTTAGTACTTTTACTCAAGTATTGTATTCAGGTACTCTCTACACCTCTGCTCAAAATTGACCGACTTTTTGCGTTCCCAAAAACAAGCCAGGCTTTTCACTAGGGTTTTAGCTGTTATTGTGGTTGATTTTCAAGAGTATACCGTTGCATGGGACACACTCCAGTATGGTCTTTTTCAGGTCAGCAGTTTCTTTGGTCTGGAAAGAAAACAAACAGCCGTTATATAAAGTTTCTCAGTAAATATAAAGTTTTTGCAAAGAACAGGGAGACCATGTGTTTTCTGCCTTTGCTTATTCGCCTGCTAGTTGTCATAAAGTTTTCTCAATACATGATGCACTGACAAGCTATGAGATGATGATTATACAGTCGAATCTGGTTAATCGGGACACGACCATTTTGCCCAAATAAAGCGCCACAAATTTGTGTTATAAGATACGATTTATATTTGTCCCAATAAATCGGCTGCTTCCTTCAAACAGCGGCCAAATTATGCAAAGTCGACTGTATTTTGTCATGATTTGGTGGTCCGAGCCGTCACAGTGGGACGTTTTTAGACTGTTGGAGGAAACCGGAGACCCAGAGGAAACCCACACAAGCAAGAGGAGAACATGCAAAACCCGACCTTAAACAGGGCTGGAATGTCAAACAGGACCTTTCTGTACCATGCCACCCGTAATGCCACTCGTTAATAATAACAATGACACATAAAAAAGTCAGTACAGTGACCCAATATTTCCACAATATTGATCACAGTTCACCGTCATGTCTTTGACAAACGGCAAACAGTCGACTCAGTTTAATCGGAATTGAAAACAATGTTAAACACTTAAAAAAAAAAAAAAAACATACAGCGCATAACTATCGTTTTTTTATGATGGTGCAATTTGTTGCACCATCAGCGTAAAATGCAACAAAACTGAACAGCGTAAAAACTATGGAATCACATTAGTGTCAAAAATATCAAACGTAAATTTAGCAGAAACTAACGAAAATGCTTCACATTCATGTTTGTTTGTTTTTTTCCGCTCGCAATCTTCACGTTTTCGTTAGAAACTTTTTTTTTTTCGCTTCAGGTTTTCTGTTCGCTTTTTTTTGCGTTTGGATTTTTGACCTAAACTTCACGTGGGGGCGGTGAGAATGTGATTGAAAAAAATAAATATAAAAACAAACGTAAACGTGAAGCGATTTTGTTCGTCTCTTTGAAATTTACGTTTGATATTTTTGACACTAATCTGATTGCATAATAAACGAGCATTGAAAGAACCTGTGCAAGCTGAATAAAGTCATCACACAAATTGGAAAAGCAAGCAGTTTTAACAGATACGTATTCTGATCAGACTTGTTAAAGTAATAACAATAAATTGTGTGTAATAATCAACGCAAATGTGCTCTTAGCTGCCGGCAAAAAATGCCAGTCAATCTAAAATGATTGGACAGTTTTTCTCCGTATATTCCTGGTGTCTTGTTTTCTTGGTCCTTTATCCTGGTTTTAGCATCAAAGATCCATGTGCGTTTACCTTCATCTTCACAGACTTGAAATCTGAACACTGTCAATTTTTATATAATTTTTCTCATCTCCCCTCAAATTTTGTCCCAATAAAGTGGCACAAATTTGCGTTAAGAGATACGGTTTGTTTTGGGACTTTAGGATTTGGCCCAATAAAGCCCCTTTAGGCGGAGTTGACTGTATTCCTGATAGATAAACACCTGTCGATCAACTTTCTCCTTCAGCTCCTCAATCATTCGCATAAGTTCCACCATTGAACCAGCTTCAACTTTGGACGTTGTGCCTGCAAAAAAACGTGTAAATAATATGATCAAATGCAAAGTATTTGCAAAAAATAAGATGATGAGTAAGCGTAACCTAGTAACTGTAGCGTTTCCCTCTGCTCTCTCAGCTCCTGGTCACTGCAATCCTGAAGCTCCACGACGTTCTCAATGGACTCGTCGAGAACGAGTTTGAGATCCGACAGCTTGTCCTATAATTCGTGCATGACAGAAGACACGAGTCAGAACACTGATGGCTTGTGTCCAGCTCGACCTTAAAGACCTGGGGTGTGGTTGGGAGGGTCTTCAGGGTTACACGTTTTACTTCCTGTTGCACTGATTTGAAGGCCATTGGGACATCCTGCGTTCTTTCTACCAGCGAGCAGTCCACGTAAAGCGCCGTCATGGACGTCCCATGCTGAACTCCGCTGAAGTGAAGCAGGATGTGATGCTGGCGCCCGTCCGACAACGAGACTTTGCCAAAACTAAACGTCCCCGTCTTCTCGTGGCTTCTTTGAAATTTTAAAACGACTGTCCAAGAAAGACATGCAAATGAAACTTTGTATTTACGCAAATATAAGCACCCCTGGGACTTTTCAGGCACAAACTCAATTCCCAAAAGACCACCACCCCCCAGAAAACCCCCAAAACATTTTAGGCTAAATTCCTCTCTTAACATACTTGTTTTTCTCATTTTAAAGAACCTAACTTGTAACTTGTATCACTTTGTTTTACTTGATTAAAAAAATGTATATAGTCGGAACTTAACCTCCCAGAAATCTCAGCGGGATACTTCCCATGAGCCTTTGCTCTCCAATTATTGCAGCGGCAGCCATTTTCAGACAAGGTCTTTATCAGACACTTCACGATGATCATCGTTGGGAAGTATTGTTTTGTCCTGTGCAGCACGCTGAGCGTTTAGATTATGTTTGTTCCTTGGTTCAGCCCGTTAGCGCTGATCTAGCCGTTAGTCTACACCTGCTATTTGGTTTGTCGTCTGTTTGTTCCAGTTTTAATTATTGTATTTAGTTAATTTCTATTTCTAACGCTTTATTTAGCCACTGCTAAGTGTCGCTGCATGGCTAATGTTTCTTTATTTCTGTTTTTATAGATAAAAGCAATAAAAGCATATATGCATGTCTGCCTCCGGAACCATTATTTACAGAAAGAAAAGAGGACACAACACAGACGCACACCACTAAATAAAGACTACGTATTTCCATAATTGCTCCTGACTTAAAATATGGAAAAATATTTTAAATGTGCGCACATAAGCTTTGGAGCATCTAAACTTGGACAAAAGGAGTGCTTATATTCGGGTAAATACGGTAAAAATATAATAAGTGTTAATTAGCACACTTAAATAATAGGAGTTGTTTTGGTCCCGATTAACCGTTGTCCAAATTATCTAGGGTCAACTGTATTTATTATTGATATATGTTCACTTCAAAAACATCATTATGTATGGATGGAACAAACCTTTGTTAAGCCTTCCTTGAACGATGAAATCTAAGATGTCAGTATTATCAGCAGCACTGAGGATCCGGAAAACACTTATCGGAGTTTTGGTTTGCAACTGCACGATTGCAAGGATAAACACGTTGTCCATATTCTTTGCTCTAACTCCTCCTTGTAGCAGATCAGGTAAGCATTCTGATGACTCCAGAAGATCATAAACTGCAGCAAATACACAATCAGATTTAACATGATGTACTTGTTGTTTAACTTACTGTCGACAAACTTATTGGCTGTGGAGGTCTCTGAACGATTATTACTAATACTTTAAATTACAGCCATAAAGTGTTAATCATACTTATATGCGTATAAGTACTATGCCAGTGATTAGTTTCATAGCTTTTTGTTAGGCTGTTAATGCCGCAATATGCAGATGAAAGTCTGACTTACTGTATGTGTCGATGAGACAAGCAGTTTATGCATAAAACTTCAGTTTTGCAAAGGACTAATTACAGATATAGTTCAAGTTCAAATTCTGGGCATCTGGGAATTTAACTGTCTCAAAGTGCCCAAACGTATTATACTGTGATATGTATTACAGTATAAACGTATTATACTGATATATACTGTACGTATTAAACAGCTGTGCTATTTTATGTATCGTCAACAAATTATGAAAACTATTACGAAGTATTAAGCAAAGAACTAATTACACATACTTAAGCAACTGTACTATTTCATGTATATGCAACAAATCATCAAGCAAGGAAAGTATTACAAAGTATTACACAAGTTACTACACTCAAAAAAATGAAACGTTGACTTTAATTAATATTTTCTTGTCAACAGGTTCCACGAAATTTCATGAAAATTCATGAAAATTCATTTCAATTATGAAAATTGAAAACAAATATTTTAAGTTGATCCAACATGACAGGATTGTTTTAAAGAGAAATACTATTTTTGAGTCAAGCCAACTATTATCACAAATGTTTGCTCAACAAGAAGCATTTTAGTTGAACTAACTAAAGCCATTTATGTTACATGGAATTAACTTTAGTTTGTCAACAGGTTCCACACAAATTACTTCAGTAAACTCAACATAATTTTTTTTAGTTCCTTTATTAACAGACATTTTATCAACAACACAACCATTTAACAAATTCTCTTTTTTACAAAAGAGAGAAAAACAGTTAAACATAAAAGAGAGGCATCAACTCTGGACACGTGTTACAGTCAGTGCAAAGTCTTGCAGTACAAGTCAGAATGCATAATGTGATGTGCTAAAAAGTAGCAACATAAAGAGGTAAGCAATGTTCTTGATGTAAACACATCAACCACTTTTATTTTACAAAATGAATAAAGTGCAGTACAATCAATCAAGATCAAATTAAATATGTAATAACATAAATAATAAAATATTCCTTTTGGTCAGTTTGCAACATGACAAAAATGCAACACAATAAACACAAAATAAATAAATGGTATAATAAATATCTAAATACAAAAAAACTTCAAATCACAAATACAAACAGCTGTTTTTATATGAAAAGACAAACTAAATCACTTTTACATCCCCCCTCAATATTCCACTTTACGCTTTGTGTTTTCTTGCTTTCCTGGAGGCAAAGTCGTCTATGATATCATTATAAGATATCTGAATTTTGTTGTTGATACTAATTAATGCGAGTCCACTCAATCTTTCTTGGCCCATGGAAAATCTCAAATAGTTTTTAATAAGTTTGAGTTTGGAAAAGCTACGCTCTGCAGATGCAACCGTCACAGGCACAGTGCAAGCTATCCGGAGAGCAACCCAAAGATTTGGGTACGACTCACAGATCTCATTTTGAGAGAGATAACTGAGGAGCTCAAATGCACTCATCTTTTCTTGAGGGAGTTGTGGAAGACTTTTCATCTCTGTAGCAAGGGCAAACCCGTCAACATCAGCCTCTTCTCCACAAGTCAGTTTGTCGACTGGAGGAGCTGCTGATCCTTGATGGACGCTGGAAGTAGCTGATCTAGAAGGACCTAAATGGCAAAATAAAGTATATAATTCTATTTAGATATATTATTCACATGACTTTTTTGACAGTAAACTGAGGAAACACATTTCTACTAACTTACCTGCCATCTCTTCAGAGGTTGAAACTGATTTAGAAGAAACGGTAGGGTGGGTGGATAAAAGAGGTGAGTGCTTCTCACCAGCAGATGATGTACCTTTTTCCGAGAAAAAAAAAAAAAAAAAAAAAAAATGTTTTATTATATTCATCATTATTGAAATTATTATGAAAATATAATAACAAAACAAAATATCTTATTATTTGTGTATAAAGTGATACTCTAAGTCATTTCAAAAAATGAAAAAGGAATAAACAAATTGATTTAGGATTGTTTTATACTCACATGGGATATCATCATCGAAACTGGTACTCGAAGCAGAGGGCATTGGTTGTGCTTGTGCCCCACCACTTCCAAAATATTTCAGCAGCGCTCCTAAAAAGGTGAACAGAACGTCATTTTACAAGAAAAGCCATTTTAACAACAATAACAACATCGACAAACCACAACAGTTATTTTAACATCAACCATATGACACAGCATCTCTGCAAGATGCATCTGTACATTTAACATGAAGACATTACTATATACATACTTTGTTAACACATGTAGGCCATGCAAAAGCCAACTGTAGGCCAATGAAAGTAAGGATTAAATGTAGTAAAGTAAAAAAAAAAAAAAAAACAGAAGCTTGTTAGCAGTAGCACCCAGTTCATGAAAAAGAAGCTTATTTCCCACAATTATTTCTACAAAAATGTAATCTAATAAAGTTATTTTACACAGAATCTTGAGTAGTAATATGTTTTTTAAAAGATTCACATTTCAATGCTTAATTTTGCAAATTATAATTAAAATATCAACTTTTAAGTTTGCTTAAGTAACTAGCCAGCTAACGGTAGCTTTTTAGCGTTTTTAGCTAAACAATTTAGCGTCGTATACAAACGTACCTTTATCTTGCTGTTTTCTCTCATCCTCTGATTTCTTCCGTTTTCTTTTTTCCGCACCAGAAAGATACGTCCTTTTATGTGACATTGATTATTGACAGTTTGTCTCCAGTGACGCTGCTTCTTGACGCAATAAACTAACCGTAGGTTACCTCCGTCTGACACTGTATTGGCTGCCAACCTCATCTGTGCATGTGTCCGCAGCAGCCAGGTAAAATATTATTGCAAATTTTTTTTCATTATAAATAAGACATCCACTAAAATACGATATATAAAACATATTTATTATTTAAAAAAAAAAAAAAAACGATGTCATTTTATATACTCTTGGGGGGCCCCTAAAGGCCACGGGGCCCCACGCAGTTGCGTTGCCTACGTATGCCTTGGGCCGGCTCTGTGTACCTTGGTTGAGAGTCTGGTAGCATCCAGCAGGAGGAAGATTTTCTGAGGCACTTCAAAGAACATTTTCAGTTCCTGAGGATAATTGCATACATGACACCCATGCACATGCAGAAGCAAGGTCTCCCAGGTCTCCCAAGTCATGAAGCAGTTCAACACCATCAATCACTCCTGCTCTGCAGAACAGCCTTCGGAATCCTTTCCACACACAAACAAAAAGGAAAAATAAAATCACCATCCAATTATATAATTCCAGTGCACGCGCACATTAATTGAAAAAAAAAATCAATTTGTTCATGAATCAAACACCACTTCATCTCGCAATGTGTTAAATTATAAGGAGTAGCAATATTTTATTTGGAATGTAGAGAAGTAAAAAGTAGTATCTTATGCTTTGGAATGTACTGAAGTAAAAGTAACTAAAATAAAACTATTCCAGTACAGATGATACTTTAATACAGAAAAATGTACTTAAAAGGATAGTTCACTTTGTTTAATGTCTTAGCTTACCCCAAGAGCATCCAAGATGTAGGTGTGTTTCTGCATTATTTTGAATCAGCACGTGCTTCGCCAGAACAGGTTACAGAACAGGAAGTGTGCACACTGGGATAATATTGAATCTGTAAAATTTATAAAATTATAAAAATGCTTTTCATTTGCTGTTGATTGGGAATTGTTTAATTTGGACTGTTTATTTTGAATCTCTACATTTGAAACTTAATAGCTTTCACTCGTTTCCTATCGGCTGCTCTATATGACTGACAGACAACACGGTTGGAGCTAAACTTATTAAAATTGTAAAATGCAGAAACAAAGACACTTACATCTTGGGATGCTCTTGGGGTAAGATAAAACATATCTAAATTTGATTTCAAAGTGAACTATCCCTTGTAACAAAGGAAAAATACTTTGTTACTGAACATCACAGGAGATCGACAAACATAATCCACAATGTTAATGGATATTGTGATGTTCTTAAAAGCCCTAGGATATTGTTATCGATGCAGTTATTGCTAGAATTACCTACCAGATACTCTTTGAAGAGGCTGCTTGGATCTTCATTTAGATAGAGACAAAGTGTCGTGAGGAGGCACTCTCTCTTCTTTTCAACATTTTCATTCTAAAAAGGAAAAAAGCAGCATCAATATACATACTACAAACATATTACACATTTATAATTATGTGCAATATAAGTTGCAGTTCTGTTCTTGTTTTTGTTGCTTGTAACTTTGATGACTATGATAACTAACATGCTGTTAATCTCAGAAACCTTTTGAAACACAATCAAATAATTGTTTGTTCATGTGGGGTATATCTGAAGATGTTTCTGGCAAATGGCTACACAGACTAGACAAAATACTTGTTCCTAAATGTGCTCTACGGAGTTATAAACGTGTACCTGTGCAGTCGGGGCAAATGTGAGGTTAATTTTTACTTCCTTTAGATCCACCAGTCTTCTTCAGCACTCTGATGAGCTGATCAGCACTATGGTCAAGTTGTGGGAACAGTGGTAATCCTCAGAAATTCTGCTTCCACCTTTAAACAATGTTCACAAACAACCTGTTATTGTTGTATACAGAAACATGTGGAAAATAATCTCCATTTTCTATAATTCTTTCAGACAGCCATCTGCATTATAAAACAATGAGTATGGATGTTTTAAGAAGTAGTTTATACCTTCTTTTCGCACAAATAATGGAATTATGCAGCGAACCAGCCTGTTCTACGTGGCTAAGCCAGCATGCTAACTTCAGCTTAGACGTTATGTTAGTTTCGCAAGAACTTTCTAAAACTAAAGTAGGTCAAAATAAAAATAAAAATATATTATTTATTACAAATAAAAGATCAAAACTGTTGGAAAACAAAATATCCACCTACCTTTACCAGCCGTTGTTGAATAAAAGACGTCAAGATTCAAATCTTGATTCAAAATCTGTCAAAATCACGCTCTCTCTCAGGGGATCGCGTAGTCTTTCTTTTCTTCGTTGAAGTTTAATTGCAGTCGGCGTCGCACTCGCACTATACTGCCACCTTCTGGTTGTCAAAATTTTTAACTTAACATAAATGATGTGTTCGGAAAACGCGTTGGTATTTTGTACAGTTGAGACATAGTTACATTCACTTTAATAGAAAAAAACATTTAAAGTCAACAAATACAATTATTATAATTAAACTGAATATAAATATATTAAGTAAAGTCTACAACCATCATTGTTCATTTTTTTGAGTGTAATTACACACTTATGCGGTGGTACTTTTGATGTATATTCAACAATATAAGCGACGTATTAAGCAAAGTATTAGCAAGTATTAAGCAAAGGTGTAATTACAGATATACTGTATGCACTAAACAACTGTACTATTTTTGTACATGCAACAAATTCTTCAAAGTATTGCAAAGTACTAAGTATTAAGCAAAGAACTATTTACACGTACATAAGAAACTGTACTATTTTATACATATTTGCAAGAAATTAATCAAAGTATTACAAAATATTAAGAAAATATAACCCTATACATTTTGCACTTACCATAACCTTGAGCTTTCACTGTGATGAAGAACTGTAACATCAATTGTAAACTAAGAGGTATTCCTCTCCAAACATCCATTGCAGATAATATATACAAATTCAACTAGAAGAGTTTTCCTTCAGCCCACGCCAGCTGTTTTCGTTTAGTCTGACTAAAATCAGTTGAAGTCAATCACTTCTTCCAGTCTTCTTGATTGTATCTGCAGATAAATGTGATACTCACAGTGTGTGACTCACACTCTCAATGATCTACACATTTTAGTTGTCTGCCTTTTTTTACTCAATTTGGACTAAGAACCTCCTCCACTAGCAGTTCTTCCTATAACATTTGCTTTCTCCACCTCTCACTTCTCCCTATGTATGTTTATATGTGATATTCATAAAAATATAAAAATTCTACACAGTTTCTCATAAATTGTAATGTTAATATAATTGTATTATAGTGCATATATTATAATATTCAGTTTATACACACGTCTGTCTATATATAATATGAGTATTTGTAGGGCGCTTTTCACTGTTTTAACTGTCTCAAAGCGCACGTGTAAATATGTAAGGGAAGTGTTGCTTTTTTTTTCATTTGATCGTCTGGATTGTTGGTGTTAAGTAAATGGCTGCGGTTATGACAAGACAAAGACAAAGACCAGTGAGCAAGCACATATGCGACAGTGGCCAGGTATATATGTAAGATATATGTAAAACCGGCCGCCGTTTTTTCGAAAAGGGAGCGGCCGCTTTATTGGGAGAATTTTGAACTCTTATAATTATATCTTATAACGCAAATTTGTGCCACTTTATTGGGGCAAAATGGTCGCGTACTAATTAACGGGAGTCGGGTATACGGCACTACAGAATATACATTGTATATATTGCATTTATATTATATATTATATTTTATATTTTTTTTCTGCATATTTGTGTACATCTTTAAATGTCTTACGCTACTTAATCATGTATTTGACATCCGCAGTGCGTATGTTTGTCAAACAAACGCTATTTTCGATTTTGAAGGCTGTTGCCGACCGAACGCGTGACGACGAGTGTCTCCGTCACGAAAACAAACATGGCGGATGCCGCGGAGCTGCTGTGCTGGGGAGGCGAGTGGGATCTGCCGTCCGTGCACACAGACTCCCTCATCGTGCTGGTAACGACACGCTGTTCTCTCGTTTCTTCACACGCCTGCTGCTCGCGCAAAATCACGCCATACGTTTGTTTGTGTAGAAAAGACGTAAGATGCTGCGAGACGCCTATGAATTGAATATAGAGTCCCGATATCTGATAATAAGACTTATCTGGTGATAAGTCTTCATATCTGACTAAATCAAACCTGGTTGGCTGTATGGTGTTTATTAGCTGATATCATGTATAACGATTTAAAATAAAACGTCACTGGTTTTTAGGCTGAAGGTCAGAGGAAGTGCTGCTGAGTGAATGGGCTCCACCATGCGATTACAGCGTATATAATGTGACACTGCGCATATAGAACTGTTTATGTATGTTTTTTTTTTATAAATATGATTATTATCCTCAATAATATTAAGATAACATCCTCCATCAAATTCAAACAGCAACTGTTTTAAAATTATTCAGGAACGAAGTAATACATAATAAAGGTCCCTGTTGACGTTATGATTTTCTCATAAACACTTCTTCCTATTCATATACAGGCATATGCAAAATTTGCACGTGCAAAGCTCACAGTCAAGTCCATAGACTGGACCTGGAGGACCATCACAGGTCAGAAACTCTTATCTTACTCTATATTACTATTTTACAAATCACTTAATTATGTTTGAAATGCTCAAATGATTGCGCTAAATTTAAATGTGATGTAAATTGTTTCGTTTTTAACAGTTTCCGTGCCACAACTTCACTCTGAAGCATCCGTCATCACAGAAACAACACAAATTCTAAATTTTCTGCGAAAGAAGGTAAGTGTTTCATAGATGATGATGATGATGATGATGATAATAACAATAACAACAACAACAACAACAACACAACAATAATAATAATAATATATCATAATACATGGATAATAATAATTACTACTGAATATGATGCCCAGGATATTGTGCAGTTTTGGATACATGGACAATTTGATTAATACCCATTAAAGAAAATGAAACATTTATAAAAAATTTAATAAAAAAGAAGTCACTTGAGATGGAATTCTGTTTTCACTGTTTGCTTGTTTTTGCATGAAAAAATAATAAATGATAAAAATCACAATATAATTATAAATTATAATCATTGTAAAAATAAAATAATAAAAATTCTATAAACATTGTGTTTCCGTACTCAGGGCTTTAATGCAGACTACGAGTTGAGCGCCAAACAAGGGGCCGACACTATGGCTTATATAGCGCTGCTAGAGGAGAAGCTCCGTCCCGCTCTGGTCGGTGCAATTACACTTCCTGCATTTCTTGCGTGTATTATCTTGTGTGCATTTTAATTTGTTCGATGATCATTTGCATAGCTGCACACGTTCTGGGTGGACGCAGAGAACTATGCCAACCTCACCCGACCCTGGTTTACCTCACATTCTCCGTTTCCCCTCAACTTCTTTGTACCAGGCCGACACGCCAGACTGGCTCTGTCTCGCATCTTACTGACCAAAGGAGAGTCGCCACTGCTCAACATCACAGAGATAGAGGGAAAGGTACGTGCGCATATAGTATACACACTAGAAATTAATATCTACCGTATTTTCTGGACTATAAGCCGCTACTTTTTTCATAGGTTTTGAACCATGCGGCTTATACAAAGGTGCGGCTATTCTGAGGATTTGTTTCCACCGCTAGGGCCGCTCTAAACAGATATAATTTTTATAAGTTTTAATCAGCAAAGTTGCTGCCGTGTTAAAATACAGGTTAGGAAAGGATCTATTTAGTTACATACATACAATTCAAAATTGTTTTGTTCCTGTAGTAAATACAGTGAACCCTCGTTTTATCGCGGTAGATACGTTCCAAGCCCGACCGCTACAGGTGAAAATCCGCAAAGTAGAGGCACAACATTTAAGTATTTATTTAACACTTATTCAGACTTTTAAAACACCTTTTTTTCACGTAGTATTCTTTTAAGTAGAATACGGTACTTGTTAAGTAATGTTAACAAACATCTTAGTAAAAAAATCACAGGAACAGATAAAAGTAATAAAACAGTAAGTGCACAAGATTGTTAAGCAGTATGTACTAAAAATTTGAACGAATGGGATGAATGTCAAGCAATAGTAAAAGTGTTTTATTGTTTTAAGCACCAAAAAAATTATCATGCTACCACGTACTATAACATTTCACAGTATTTAACGGAACGAATGCAAGCAAACAAACAACAATTGCACCACGTAAAACAAAAAATTGTTATGCGTACTGAAACGGATAGTTGGGATCTTTGCTTGCGGTCGCAGTACAGAAAGGGGTTTCCGGTCAGAGAAACACGAGAACTTGATTAGCCAGAGGATTAGCCAGAGGAGACATTATATTAACATACTATTAATAATATACCCAGCGCATGTCATCGCGGAGATATTAATGTTCAAGTGTTTGAATGGGGGAATATATCAGCCGTTTTCCGCTGCTGGGGCTTGTGCGGTGGTCGCGGGAGGGAAGTCCGACATAGCAATTCGCATCTCCGTGCCAAGACGCGTCCGCCGTCGCCCTTCTCGAGCCGCTACAAGCATTCTCCGCCGAGATACGCCCGGTCGGTTGCGCGCGAGACGCGGGCGGGTCTTTCGGGGCTAACGGCTCAAAGACGAAATAGCGCACCCACCCGTCACACAGCCTCTTCAGTCTGCTGCCATCAGGGAGAAGACTGCACAGTCTTCAGGCCAGGACCAGCAGACTGAAGGACAGCTTCTGCCATCAAGCTGTCAGACTCCCTCCCGACTCTGCCTCCTCTCCCTTCCTCTGCGCCCCCCCCCCCCAACCCCCGTCCTACTACCTCAAAATACAACCACATCTTATTAAGGACTGTAAGCCATTGCACTACTCCCTAAATTGCACT
This sequence comes from Paedocypris micromegethes, assembly GCA_028031935.1. Classification (NCBI taxonomy): domain Eukaryota; kingdom Metazoa; phylum Chordata; class Actinopteri; order Cypriniformes; genus Paedocypris; species Paedocypris micromegethes. The sequence goes on from CM051506.1 coordinate 151,731, forward strand.
GACTCTGTTTGCACTATTGTCTGCCATTCCTCACAAGTCCCTTTATCCTGTTACATTGGAAATGCAACGCAAACGTCACTTTATTATCATGACACCTTACTTTTAGTACTTTTTTTTTT
>CM051506.1:151859-294359 GCA_028031935.1 Paedocypris micromegethes
TTTTTTTTTTTTAAGAGGTTTTATTTTAGTAGAGTTTTTATGAGTTTTATGTTGTAATGTTATCTGTTCGTATCTAGGGACTGAGAGTAACAGAATTGTAATTTTCTGTATGTCTGTACTGTACATATAACAAAATTGACAATAAAGCTGACTTTGACATCAGCGGATATATTTCGATATATTTCTTTTATAAATTATGCATATGTAATAAAAAAATCTGCGAAGCCGTGAATCCGCGAACATACATAATAAAGAAAAAAAATCCGCGAAGCCGTGAATCTGCGATAGTCGAACCTCGAAGTAGCGAGGGAACACTATATCTAATCCAAAAACATACATCTGTGGCTTGCAAAACTCTCCAGGTTTCACTGAAACCCTTGTTCCCTGAGAGGAGGGAGTGACACACTATGTCCCCATCCATAGTGTCGAGTCAAAAGGAACTTTTTTTAATAGTGTGGCTTGTATGCAGGTGTGGCTTGTTTTTCTTTTCTTTTCTTTTTTTTTTTCAAAAATAGAGCGGATGCGGCTTATATACAGGTGCGGCTTTTAGTCCAAAAAATACATATAAGTCTGTGTGAATGTGTACAATAGATTGAATGTACATTTTACATATACAATATATTCATATAAATTATATTATTTTATATCATTATATAAAAATGTTGTATAGGAATCATTATACCAATATTTTATCTTGTTGTTGTGCACCAATATATCTATATTTTACCAACAATTATAAACATACACAATTAGAATTTTCTCCACATTACTCAATATACAGTACTTACTACTGTATAACACTCTGTTTGCATTTCATCATATTATAAAAAATGAATATCTAATATATTTATGTGTGTGTGTATATACGTAATAGATTCATGTGTAGCACACTTTTCATATGCAATATATTTATATAAATTATATAAATTGTTTATATATCTATATAAAATATGTTGTTTAAGAATCAATATACAATATTGTATCTTGTTGTTGTGTAATATATCTATATTTTGCCAACAATTTAGCCAACAAAGTAGACACAATTAGAATTTACTCCATATTACTCAATATACAGTGTATACTATCAAAATTATTTTATGCTGTTATCTAAATCAATTGTGTATTATATTATTGTAAAGCAGGGGTCGGGAACCTTTTTGGCGGAGAGAGCCATAAACACGGCATATTGGTAAAAATGAAGTCCAAAAGAGCCATACCTGTTTAAAACGAAGTAAATCTATGCAGATTTGTAAAACCAATATGAAATGCAGGACAACAAGTATTTCAACTCGTTTTGATAACGCTGTAATTATATGTAAAATGTCTTCATACTCGTGTGGCTCGTTTTCAACTTTTAATTCTGACAAAACAAAAACATGCGGTCAAGACCAGAAACACGGTGCACAGCGGTGTTTCAACTCTTTCAGGACCCCCGGGTCAAATAAACTCAGACACAAATACATTTCCAATAAATCAAACACAAATAAAATACATTTAAAATCGGGAGGGAATAAAATACAAGTTTAAAATTCATTTAAACTTGAATTTATTTTACAACTTTTAACTTATTTTACCCCATGTTAAGCAATGCCCATTAAAGCAATGTCATCCCCTGCAAACACACGGCTTTGAAAACTGCAAAAGAAACACGTTTAGCGAACACGTGAAGCCCGGTGTTTGTGCAACGACACGCAGTTACCGCGCGTGCACGCGACTGGTCTGGAATGCAACGGTTTTCGCTATTAGGTAGCGAACTACTGAATATTAAAAAGGGGGCAGGCAAAACGTCCTGACGTCACGACAACGTTACGCATTATCCAATAGAAAACATGGTGTTGTCCGGAGGAAAGCTGTGATTGGCTAGTTCGCCCGCAACCAGGAAGCGGATGGATTGAAATACCGGAGAACGTTTGAAATGTTTTACGGTATTATGTATTTTTAAAGCTTTGTCTAAGAGCCATATGCAGCCACCAGAAGAGCCATATATGACTCGCGAGTCATAGGTTCCCAACCCCTGTTGTAAAGTGTTTATGCATCGATAATTCTAAACAACAATTCTAAACTGCAAACTTTCTTTGAAAAACAGCAATAAAGATAAATTGGCAAAAATCCTTGAATAGGATGTAGTTTGAGAAATGTAGTTCGCTTCAACAATGTAGTTTGAGAAATTAAAAACATTGATATTAATATTTATGAACCATTGTTGGTATAGTAATAGATGTTTTTTAGATTTACAGTGAAGCCAGAGAGTGCCTGAACCTGCTCTCGCACAGACTTGGGAAGGCAGGATTTTTTTTTGGAAACGTGTGAGTAAACTTTCATGTGAATGTTGTTTGATGATGTTGTTGTTGCTTATCATTCTAAAGGTTCTACTGTCATTTAACCTTCCTGTTATGTTTGTTTCAGAGGAACATCAATAATGTTCACGGGTCAATGTGACCCAGGGGCCTTTTATTATGCAAAAAAGTGTCAGCAACCAAAAAGTTCAGCAAACCCGTGTGTGTGTATGTGACAGCGGTGTGTTATACTGATTGTTGCAAAGCAATTGTCCAAATTATTGCAGAGAAACAAATAGTATTTAATCTTCCTGACTCTTTTAGCTTCCGTTTTGTCTGAAAGGTAAAATTTACCCGAACATTATCAAGTAACACAAACATGTAGCGGGCGTTACAAATATGTCAGCTGAACCATATTTTTGTTTATATGTAGATTACACTAACTAAGACAAGCAGGAGAAATTTCAAAGTGAAAAAAATACTTATTTTATTTTCACTTTTAACACGACCCGAACAGTATCTTTGTAACGAAAACTTGTAGCGCGGTGTCACAAATGTGTGAACTGAATCCTTATATTTTTTCATATGATAATTACACAAAAAAAGCCAAGCAGGAGAAGTTTCAAAGTGAATAAAAACACTTAGCTATTTTTAAAATATTTTTAAACTTTGAAATCAGGTCAATTAGACCCAAACATAATAGGAGGATTAAGGAATAACTTCCGTTAACACTATTGCAATTGTACAGTGAACAGTCCACATGTGTTGATATTTAATGGATTTTTTTTTTTCATCTAACAGACCTACAAGTCTGGATGCGTTTGTGTTTGGGCACATTGCCCCGCTGCTGAAAGCCCCTCTGCTCAGTGGGCAGCTACAGAAGCACCTGAACCAGCTGGCCAATCTCTGCCAGTTCTGCAATGCCATCCTTAAAAACTACTTCACCGATGCCAACATAGAGTCCAGAACAGACTGTGAGTATCTGCTGCTATTTACTAATGAGTAAACGTCTGCTCTGCTACTTTACAACCTTTTTCACTTTTCACCGTAGTTTTCATTTCCTTTTATTGTCAATTGAAACGACAACAAAAAATGACAACTTTTATTGTCATTTTCTTTCATTGTCATTTTTTTGCAGCCATTAGACTGCTACAGTACAGTATATAATTAACAATTTATATTGCTATCACACAGAACATTTTATTTTTTGAAAACAAGCCCTTGCACATCTTATAATACATCTTACTGTATATTAGACTTTCACTTCCAGAGGTGTAAAGAGTAGCTGAAAACCATACTTGAGTAAAAGTACAGACACTTTACTGTAAAAATGGCTCCATTACAAGTTACTTGTCACCAACTCCAAGAAGACTTGAGTAACAGTCGTAAAGTGTCCACTTTTAAAAGAAGTTAAGTATTTTACTTATCATACTGCATTTAGGCTCAAAACACCCAATACATGATAAAAACAAGCAACTCTTTATTTATTAAGTTTTATTTTCTTTATAGAGAAGTGAAATTAAACACCTCAATGCTTCTAAATGGCAGAACAAAATAGATAAAAAGGAACAAAAAGTCAATCATAGTCAAACTCAAATGTGCAAAAAAAAGTGTAACCTAATTTGCTTTCATGTGATTTAACTGAAAAATAACAACCAGTCTAATTAAGTCTGTACTTTTATCTTCTGTATTGTTATATTGTTCATTCTTTACACATCATATCAGTAGACAAGCTACTTTTTCTTGTGTAAAATAAAAGTCACGATGTCTTATTTTTCAGGTTTAATCCTGGTTATTTTTTTGACACATTTTTGAAAACATACGAACTGGATTTACCGTATTTACACGAATATGAGCACCCCCCCCCCCCCTAATTTTAGTGGCTCTAAAACTTGATGGGTGCTTATAATCACGATTTCAAAACAATTTTTCACAATTTTACTCCCCCGAAAAAAAAAAAAAAATATATATACATATATATATTTAGTTTGTGTCTGAAAAATCATGTGGGTGCTTATATTTGCGTTATATTCCGGTATTTTTTACTTTTTTAATAAAAAAAAAAACAACCAAGCACTCCAAATAAGACATAGTGGCTCCTCCTCTGACTTTCTTTGTCTGCAATAATGTTCCTGCTTTTCTTCCCGATCATCTCCGTCTTCTGTGCTTTGCTCTGTCGCTAGACTCTCCGCTGGCTAACCACAATCCAGTCGACGCCAACCTTCAGAAACTCACACAGCTTGTTAACAAAGAGTCCAACCTTATCGAAAAGGTCTGGGCGCGATCTGCTCGTTCACGTCTACATTTAATTAATTGAATAGTGAGAGTTCCACACCGAACTAGACAATTGTTTAGTTTTTATTCTTCACTTTTCTGTAATCGAAAAGTCTCCCATATGTGTCGTTTTTAACATATCTGTTGGTTTCTTAGATGGACGATAACCTTCGCAGCAGTCCACAACACAAACCCAGTGTGAGGACCACCAGCCCGCCCTGATCCACCCACCCGACCGTCTGACCTTTTTTTTCCGAATCTATTCATTTTAAACCATCTCTGTTGTGAAGCTGATCATGTTGATGAAAAGTCTTTTTTGGCGAGCTGGCGATTTCCTGATAATATTGTCTGACTTAGACGAATGTCAAGGGCTGGAATTCTTGTGAAATATGTTTTTATAGGGATCAACATTCATCAGTACTGGACAACGGACAATGAAATGGGAATTCTTCACATAAGAATGCAGAATTATTTCTGACCATTTTTTAAATGTACCGCACTGATCTTATTGTAGTTATTCGTTGTATGAAAAATGTTTCATAATACTGTATATTGATGTACAGATATTCAAATACACTATATATGCAATAGATTCCTGATTTTTGACTGCATTTACTACACCTGTGCTATACAAGTACTTGAGTAAATAGACTTTGTTACTTGACTTTGTTACTTTTACATATTTACAATATGTATGCATATGTATAATACAATTGATTTTTTAAAAATAAAATAAAAAATATGACAAATGTGTAAAGTTTGTTTCTAAAAGAATTATTTAGACGTTAAAACACTGAGCCTAGTACATATGCTTGTTATTAGTACTTGTACTTTTTGCTTATATTTTTTATAGTTTCTTATATTTTTGATACTCAGTACAAAAGTGGAAAAATATTTACAATATTTACTGAAGTTTACTCAAGTACTTTACACCACTGACTGAATGAACAGTAAGAGGTGTTAAAAATAGCGGTTGCTTTTGATTGGTCGGTGATCTCACTCTCATGTTTGATCTTGGAGATTTCTATCCTCATTGTTACAAGCAAGAAATATTTTCAGTGGGTGCAACAACAACAAAGTCACAAAAGATCTACAAACATGCATTAACAGTAAAATACACACAGACACACATACATTCAGACACAGATGTATACAAATAGAAATATGCATTTTCTATGGAGCCAGAAATATCAAGGTAAATTTTGTTTTTTTACTCTTCGCTTGCAATCTTCACATTTTCGATTGAATCTTTTTTTTCGCTTCAGATGTTTTTGTTTGTTTCATTTTTTTTTTGTTTAGACTTCTGGCACTAGCTTCACATGAGGCGGGCCTTACTCTGATTGGTTGGAGATAATGTGATTGGCAGCTGCTTGACTGAAGCGAAAAAAAGGAAACAAAACGAAAACGCGAAGATTGCAAGCGGAAAATAAAAAACACAAGAAATTCACGCTCTATTTTTGGCACTAATTTGACTCCATAATTTTCTGTCTTTTCCCTGATTATGTGGATTTGACATTTCATATAATTTTTTAAGAAAACTAAAACGATAAATGCTGTTCTTGTGTCTGGCAGCATGAGTGTGTGTTTGTGTGTGTCTCATCTTTAATAATTTAATAATCTCTTTGATAATAAATATCTCTAATAATTTTAGAGATTTAGAAAATTACTAATTTCTAATTAGTAATATTTTATGAGGCATTAGGATCTGTTCAAACCTATCGCTAAACGATTATTTACAGTAACTGATTGGCTCCTCGTGACCCAAAATGGAAAAGCAATTTTTAAAAATGAACCGCATTAAAACATTCCAGATATTGAATGATTTTACGGGTAGACATATGGTGTGGTTATTTTGCCTTTTGAAACTCAAAGTTCTCTAAAAAATAATTTTACAGGGTTTTATTGTTTTCTCTCTAAAGGACAATACATATAAATAAGTGACAAACGGACATAAATACTTTATCATGCATCGGTTTTAACTCTTCATCCATAAATAAAAAAAACCCAACCCAAATAAACCATGACAAAAAAAAAACTCCGGTCCTTTGCTTTAAAACACTCATCTCGTCTGAGAGAAATCAACTCTGAAAATCACATTTCCAAATCTGGAATATTTAATAAAACAATAAACCCATGGTCTTATCAAGTATTTATAACAGCAATATAGCTTTCACGAATACCTCCAAACATATGGAATCAGACTAGAGCCAAAATGATCAGATATACATTTTTAAAAAAGGGACAAAAGTGCTTCAGATTTACGTTTTATTTTTCACTTGCAATCTTCACATTTTCGTTTTTTCCGTATCAGCTTGTTCTGTTTGCTTCGTTTTTTTTTTTAGCAAAATATTGTGTTCCCTTGTTTAACAAACCGAGCGTTTTGATTGTGTTTGTTTCTTGGATTTTTTTACTTCTTGCTCATGTTCATCATTTTCGACTGTTCTCTTTCTGCGATGACGCTTTGGACTCTGTTAACGGCTACAATATATTATATTGTAATATACATTTTTGTATTTAGTTTAATCTTACTTCTTCCAGTGTTGTTTAGCCACTGTTATAAGAACTTCTGTTAGAATAAATATTTTTTTATTTTTAAAACTTCACGCGCACCGCTGCAAAAAAGACGACGTGTTTCTGTTTTTGCTATTTGTGATTGCTCCTGACTTGAAATGTGGAAAAATGGGGGCTTATATTTACCTGCAAATTAGAAACGCCTACGTTTTTGAGTGTCGAAAATGTGAAAAAAAAATGTATGCTTCGCATAAATACAGTAATCCGTTTGTAGTTATGAGATCCTGACTAACACGACACCTTCAACTTCACTGCACCAGAAAGTTTAGTGCGTGCCAATACAGGGTTTCACGTTTAATTCTGGTTAGCACGGAATTATAAGTGTCTTTAAGACAAACGGAACATTTTTTATAACACTTAAATCACAGTTTATTGTTTAATAATTAAAAAAAAGAGGTCAATGACGGTCGTGTACGCTTGCTAAACTCCTCCCCTACTTCCTGGTCGAGCACAATCACATTCCCACCAGCCAATCAGAGTAAGGCCCGCCCCCACGTGAAACTAGTGCCAAAAAAAAGAGTTTCAAACGAAAACGTGAAGATTGCAAGCGAAGAACAAAAATGTGAAGCATTTTCCTTCGTGTCATAGAAATTTACGTTTGACATTTCGGCCAGTAATGTGATTCCATACAAACACTGGTCTGGGTGGTAAGAAAAGCTAAAGGCCTTTATTATTTCTGCAATAAAGGCGTGTAAACTAAGAGTGCTTGACGAACTCCGGCACCTCCATGGTCGTCCTCAGCTCAAGAGAGCCCGGCTGTTCTAAGGCGAAGACGGGGTGGCATGGCCCAGTGAAGGCCTGCTGGAAGCTTCCCAGCAGCTGACCAGTCGTGGCATTGAAGAAGATGAGTTGACCTTGGCTGTAGTCCAACACCGTGCCGATTCGGACCGGCGTGTCCGTCACAAAGATATCTGAATGCACGCGGTCGTGCAACAATTCGAACCGGCAGCTGTCGAGAAAACGAAGGGACGACAATCATTCCGGCACCAAACGGCAAAGTGAGGTGTTCTCAATATACAATAAAATAAATAGAATAAAACTTGTTGCATTCAGTTATTTTTGTTTGTTTTTGGCTGCGGAAAAAACCCTGAAAAAAGCTCATGGCATACACAAATTTATTGTTTTAAATAGTTGAATGCAATTAGCTTTTTCTCTTTAATCAAAACGCAAAAAAAAGAAAACATTGGTGAATGCAATGAGCGTAGAACCCAATTGGCTGATTATTTATTCCGTTATTTGTCCTTAATTTCTGTGCATTAAGCCTTCCAACTTTTTTTCCCAAGCTCAAAAAAAAAATAATAATTTAGTAAATGCAACAAGATTTTTTTAAGCAGCTAAATAAAATAGGTCAATGCAATGAACTTTTGTTATTTTCCTCAAACGCAAAAAAAAAATTATTGGTCACTGCACTGGGATCTAAGAACCCAATTGGCTGATTATTCCGTTATTTTCCTTAATTTCTGTTCATTTAAAGCCTTCCAACTTTTAGAAAGGATCGTATGCAAAAATAATAGTTTTTTTAACGTGTTCAATTCAAAACAGCATTTATTTTAACATTTTAGAAGCAGGTAAAAAATAAAAACCAAGTCAATAAACGCGGCACCTTATGGAAGTAGGAACACAGTGCAAACACCAGGAGGCGCTGTTCTCCCCGAGCGTACTGGCTTGACACACCGTGTGACATGCGATTCCAATGCGATAGGCTTTACACTTGGACACTTCCGTCTCCCAATAAAAGCGTCCAACAGAAGGCAACAGCTCACCCAGTACAAAGGGACATCTAGGAACAAGTTAATTAATAAACATTTGATGAATTTGATTAACAACACTGACTCTATGACTGAAGACATCTTGCTGTAGGTTTCATGTGGATACTCCACCAGATCCCTGTGTTCGGAAACCTTTAGCACTGGATTTGCTGTTTCAGTGAGAAAAGGGAACCTTGTGCCTAGAGTCAAAAACAACAAAAAAATACATAAGTGAAAAAATAAAGTTATAATAAAGCAAATTAGGTCTATTAATAAATTGTATTGTCTGTTTTTTTTTTTTTTTTTTGCAAAATGTTGAATTAGTAATTTAATATTATTACATTTCCAAATGGCTCTCTCTCTCTCTCTCTCTCTCTCTCTCTCTCTCACTCACTTTAATGCGTATACATGTATATTGTGATACACAAGCAAACCGTACCAGAGTTCGTTTGGAAGTGTACAGAGACCAGCTTTTTTCTTGGTCTCGGTACGCTTGTTTGGTCCGCTTTTGGTGCGGATCAGAGGTCGATTGCCGCTTTCACACCTGCCCAAACAAACCGTACCAAACGGCCAAACGAACTCTGGTGCAATTAAATCGAACTAAACAAGTCAGGTGTGAAAGCACCATTAAACTAACAAGAGTCAGTCATGTTAAGGACACCTAAAATAGTTGTGTTTAGTGTGGATGCTCCGACCTCTAGTGGATGCTCCGACCTCTAGATACCGCAGCAGTCCGCCATCTTTTCACTCGCACTGGGACTTTTACTGAAGACTACAAGCCTTCTCTCTGAGGTGAAGGTAAGTAAAATATAGAAATAAAATCTTTTTCAGGCTGAGAGGTAGTTATATACGACCAGTGAATGGGGGCTATTACTGTAAATTGTGCGTTTGAAACCGCTATAATTCGCTATAAAACAGTCAATGTAAAGACTAATGTTAGCTTAGCTAACGTAAAATTTCGCTAAATGACTGACATTTTAATGGTTACTGTAGAAGCCAAATATTGCATTGTTTGGTTTGTGTACTAATTTGTGCCTGTTAGTTGTTGCTTTGCTTTTAGGTGTATATAAGGAGAAGATGATCCCGGCCAGAGGGGGGCAGTGGTGCGAGGGCACACAGTTTTTTGACCTGTCTCTTTGTGTGTCGAAAAGGCTCTCTCGCTGTGTGGAGGATAAAGGCTTTGGAATTTTCTATTGGATTAAGTTTTTCATTAAATAAACGCAATAACCCTCAATCATCAAAATGTCCGTCATCCTTCCATCAAACATACAAAAACAGCGTCAATCAAACCTGCACCACTCTCCAGCATTGGAACAACAAACAAAAAGATTGGTAAACCAATACATTATGTCAAAAAACTGCTCTACATTGTCAAAGCCTTGCTCTACAAACATCAAACTCACTCTCCAAGCGTCATTTCAAGTGGAACATATTGGATTTGAAGCTGCATGGCGTGGTAGCACAAACAGGTATGTGCTAAGCTAATGCTAATCAAGCTGGAATGGTTTGAAGTTTGTTGTGGCAAAGCAGTTTAATCATCATGAAGACATTTTTTGAAAAGTTTGGTTTGATTTGAAGATGGAGTTATTGGAAAAGAAGTTTGATTTGTTAGAAAAGAAGTTTAATTTGTTGATTCAAAGATTTATTTTTGCTGCATTTGTTAAAATGAAGAAATGATTTAAGGACGAGGAGTCGGACATTTAATTTACAAATTTAATTTACATTTAAGCATATTTGGTGTTTGATCTGAAAGCTACAGTGATAAAATGGAAGACCATGAAGAGGAAACAACAACTGAACAATTGTTCTCATTTCAGGGAGACTTGAATGAAGTTGCAGCTCGCTTAAAGGCATCAAGGAGCAGCAAGATGGCTCACTTAACACGGAGAATTAATATAGTTAACTCTCTAATGTCTGATGTGGAATACTTGGAGGAAGTAAAAGGAAACTCTGGCTTTAAAGCACCGCACCCTCAGGTGGAGGGGGACATGAGCTGAGCCACTGACCTGAACCTTATCACTTTAATCGATTCGACCAAGCAGCCCCCCCCCACCCCGCAGCAGCTGCTTTCAACACCATCAGCACCTCCTGCAGAACCAGCCCATCAAGACCCTCTACTCACTGATACTGCAACACCACCACAACCCCTGTCTTTCTCCAGAATACAGGTGAGAAACCAGCTTAAAAGAATCACCTCAAAAAAAGACTCAAGTCCTGCGCAGATGAACTGTGTGAAGTCCTGGAACTAGTCTTCAATCTGAGCCTCAAGCTGAGGAAGGTCCCACAGCTCTGGAAGACCTCCTGCGTGGTACCAGTGCCTAAGACACCGCAGGCCAAAGACCTCAACAGCTTCAGACCAGTGGCTCTCACGTCCCATCTAATGAAGACACTGGAGAGACTAGTACTGGGTCACCTCAGATCTTCTGTGGGAACCTACCTCGACCCACTGCAGTTTGCCTACAGACATGGCACGGGAGTGGAAGGTTGCCGTCATCTTTCTTCTGCACCGAGCTCTTTCTCACCTTGAGAAGCCCGACAGTAGCGTGAGGATCATGTTTTTTGATTTCTCCAGCGCCTTCAACACCATCCAGCCGGTGCTTCTGGAACACAAACTGGAGGAGGCTGGTCTGGACCTCTATCTGACGGAGTGGATCATGGACTATCTGACAAACAGGCCACAGTTTGTGAGAGCCAAGGACTGTGTGTCTGACACTCTGAGCTGCAGTGTGGGGGCTCCACAGGGGACTGTACTGGCTCCCTTCCTCTTCACCCTCTACACCTCAGACTTCAGACACAACACGGACGGCTGTGTTCGGCAGAAGTTCTCTGATGACTCAGCAATTGTTGGGTTGATCACAGGAGATAACGATGCTGAGTACAGAGGACTCACTCAGGACTTTGTGGACTGGTGTCGGCGGAACCACCTCCTGATCAACGCTGGGAAAACTAAGGAGATGGTGGTGGATTTTCGCCGGCAACTGTCTACTGTCATCCCACCGATGCACATCCAGGGAATGGACATTGAGAGAGTGGACTCTTATAAATACCTGGGTGTGCATCTGAACAACAAACTGGACTGGACTCACAACACAGACGCACTGTACAGGAAGGGTCAGAGCAGACTCTACCTCCTGAGGAGACTGCGGTCTTTTGGAGTGAGAGGGTCACTCCTGAAGATCTTCTATGACTCTGTGGTGGCATCAGCAATCCTGTAAGGTGTGGTCTGCTGGAGCAGCAGCATCTCAGGCAAAGACAGGAAGAGACTGGACAGGATCATCAAAATGTCCAGCTTTGTCCTGGGATGCACTCTGGACAGTGCAGGAGGTGGGTGAGAGAAGGGTCCTGGATAAACTATCATCCATCCTGGACCTGGACTCTCACCCACTGGTGGACTCATTGTCTGCTCTGAAGGAGAGATATCGCAGATCTTTCCTACCTGCTGCGATTAGACTCTACAATTTGAAATTAAATTTAAACTGGTGACTGGAACTATGCTTATGACGGGCAGTGCTACTTGTTCATTTATGGTCTGTGTTTGTTTGTTATGATGTGTGCAGTGCGTTATGGTGATGTTTGTTTGTTTATTTATTTGTTTGGATTTGTTGTTGCTGTTGTGACGTGAAATTTCCCCGCTGTGGGACTAATAAAGGATTTTTCAATTCAATTCAATTCAATTCGAAACATGTTAAAGTTCAATGAACAACTTAAAGAGTTTAATTCCTTTCAAGAGTCGTATATGCAGGTTTAAAGTGAAGTGGAAAAGGCTGATGATTTGAAAAGCTAGAATGAGCCAAAAATGAAGCAAGTTAATAAGTTTATTTCTAGTGTGGAAAAGTGGATTTGTAATGCTCAAGAACCTGATTCTCAGACCAGTAACCAGGCAGCATTGGACATTGAAGTTATTCAATAACAGGAAGATGACCGCATATCTGTTGTTTCATCTTTGCATAGCAATAAATCCAGGAGTTTTTCAGCTTCAGCACGCATCCATGCAGAGGCAGAGAGGGCAGCGTTGTTTGCAAAGGCTGAAGCATTGCAAAGAAGACATGCCATAGAAAAAGAATAGGAATCGCTAAGAAAAATGAAAGAAGCATGGGAAGTGATATTGCTGCCACAACAGCTAAAATTGACTATCTTAGGAACCCTGAAGCTTCTGTGGCAAACGTGCTCAATGTGCATCAAGCAACAGATGATAAAGTGTGTTATGATAATATTACAAGTGCAAGAAACATACAAGTACGATTAAAAGATCCTGTTGTAACACAACCTTCTGTTATACCAAGAGTGGCTAGAGGAGGACATCTCAGCCAGACGTCAAAATGACAAATCAACAACCCATCACGTTGGACGTTGGCTTCATTCCACAGGTGCAAAATCCCCCTACAGCACAAGCAACCACATCACAAGAAACCCCAAGACTCTTTAACAGTGTACAGGCTTCCGATATTGGTGGCATCATTTACCGTCAGAACAACCAAACAGAGATGCTGATGAAACAACAACTCTTATCTTACTTTGCCAAGAGGTGAGGTCCCGGTTTTTGGTGGAGATGTTTTGCAGTCATTTGTCCATTCATTTAGACATATTATTGAATGTAAGACTAATAATTGTGAAGACGGGTTGCATTTCCTAATCCAATATACCAGAGGTTTGCCACAGGAATTGGTGAGAAGCTGCCAACACATGCCACCGAGTAGAGGTTACCAAAGAGCAAGACAGCTGTTAAAGGAACACTTTGGAAATGCCTATAAGATTTCATGTGCCTACATTGAAAAAGCTCTCTATTGGCCTTTGGTTAAAGCAGAAGATACAAACACATTACAGGACTTTGCTTTGTTTCTTAGAAGCTGCTGTAATAGTATGGAAGACTTGGAGTTTATGGAAGAATTGAACACAGTTGATATGAGGAAGTTGATATACCAATATGAGGAACATTGTTCTCAAACTTCCATACAAGCTCAGGGAGAGATGGCGCACCAGAGCACATGAACTGCAAGAACAAAGTAAAGTGAAGATGGTTGATCTTGTCAACTTCATTGAAAACCAAGTTAACATCATTTTAGATCCCATATTTGGAGATATTCGGGATACACATCAAAGTAAACTCAAAGCTGTGATGAAGCACAAGACCAAGGGTAGTTTTGCTATCAATGTGCATGTTAAACCAGAAAGTTCAACCGCTGAACGCACACAATTGACACTATGCTTGCTTTGTAAAAATAAACACGAATTGAGTTCCTGTCTGCAGTTTGAAAGACAGCCACACCGGAACAAGATGGACTTTGTAAAGCAAAACGGAATCTGCTTTGGCTGCTTATGCAAAGAACAACATGTGAGTAAGAACTGTCCAAAGCGTCTCATTTGCTCTCATTGTAATGGACAGCATCCAAGTGTTCTACACATCAGGATCACTCAAGATTCTTCAAGACCACCAAAGACAACACCTGTAAGTAGCACACAAGTATTTCTTCATGACCACAAGAATGCTGAAGTCGGAAATGCACAAGGCACCCCAGACTGTCTAATGCCTATTGTTCCTGTTCAAGTTAAAAGCTCAAAGGGAAGCAAAATTCTTTTGACCTATGCATTTTTGGATCCTGGAAGCTCTACAAGCTTTTGCACAGAAGATCTTATGAAAAAACTTAACATTTCGAGAAGAAGACTGACATTCTTCTTCAAACAATGAGTCATTAGAGACATGACTCATTGGATTAGAAATGTTGTCAATTGAAGAAAATAACTTTATTTCAATAGCGGATGTTTACACACAGAAACGTATGCCAGTTGATACCTCCCATATTTGTACAGAGAATGATTTATCTAAATGGCCATATCTGAAACCGGTTCAGATTCCTGAAATATCTGCAAAGATGGAGCTGCTGATTGGAAGCGACAGCCCAAAGGCCATGAAACCTTGGGAAGTTTTAAATAGCCAAGGAGATGGACCATGTGCTGTTAAAACCCTACTGGACTGGGTTGTTAACGGTCCAGTGCAACGCAAGACCACAGGAATAAAAGATAATCGATTTTCTATTTCAGACATGGAAGAGCTTTTGAAGCAACAATACAACCATGATTTCAACGAGAGATCAAAAGAAGATAAGCCAGAGAAGAAGATAATCCCCCCCAAAGAAGGAACCTCACGGGGAACCGACCTGACCTCACGGGACACTCGCTGCTGGGTGCGTCCGAGACTCAGCCCTCGAGCTGCCTGGAACCGTTGTCCTTTGAGGACGTGGAAGATCAATTTATGTTTTGGCTTTTCACCGGACTGATACAGATTGGCGGAGGTATCACTCTGGTGTATCAGAAGATTGGGAAAAGCCGTGGGAGGCATCATTGGCTGCCCGGCCGAACACGGATCTAAAGAAGACCCTGGAGGTGGTGATTGTGCGGACATTGGGATGACATCAGCGGTTTGGCTCGGTTCGATGGACTAAATAGTAACATCTTAGCCACGCCGAGGAAGGACGGAGACGTACGGACAACATCAGGAAGCAGAGTGACCGTCTGCTGGCTCTGACGGCTGGACTTTTTTCTGCAGGACTTCAGGAGTGTAGGAGTGTTCAGGAGTGTAGTGAATGTCCACACTTCTCCACATTGTCAGGAGTGATTGCCCTCAGTGACTGTCATGATTGATTATGATTCTGAAATTAACCATGAATCTGAAATTGTTTTTATTGGCTTTGAATTGTCTGTAACCCACCCCCCACCGCAACCCCTACCGTGGCTGGAGAACGCAGGATCAGCTCGGGCTTCTCTTCAAGGCCATCCTGACAGTCTGTTATGTCTGTTGGGAGACTGACTGCAACATTTGACAAATACTGATAAGTGCACTCACACGCCTGCTCTCAACATTGTCTTTTCTGTCAAATTCCTCGTGTGTCTCAAGAAAAAAGTTTCCAGCGCACGTGACCTGTGCGTAACATAGTCAAATGTAACCTTGTATGTCTGCAACTGTCTGGAATGCTCTGCTCTCGCTCTGTTTTCTTCCAAGAAGATAGTGGCGGCGCGCTGCATGTGCTGCGGCCCTCTCTCGTAATTTCGTTACAATGTTGTACCCCAATGCTGTAATGACAATAAACTACTACTACTACTACTACAGAGATGTCTGTTAAAGACAAAAGATTCATGGAGTTTGCAAAACATTCAATCAAGCTGATCGATGGACATTACACTCTTGGCTTACCATTTAAAAGGAACAACATAGTATTACCAAACAACTTCAATGTTGCACAACAAAGACTTCAAAGTTTAAAAAGAAAGTTTGCACAGAACAGTACATTTAAAGCTGAATATACAGAATTCTTAACAGCAGTTATAAACGAAGGACATGCTGAAGTGGTACCGCAGCAAGAACTTAAAAGAAGTGATGGAAAAGTTTGGTACATCCCACACCATGGTGTATATCATCCATACAAGAATACCATAAGAGTGGTCTTTGACTGTGCTGCTACCTTTCAAGGAAAATGTCTCAACTCACAACTACTTCATGGCCCAGATTTGACAAGTTCACTTTTCAATGTTCTAACAAGATTTCGCCAAGAACCAATAGCTGTCATGACGGACATTAAAGGAATGTTTCATCAGGTCTGAGTGGCTAAACCAGATGTTGACTTCCTGCGATTCCTGTGGTGGCCAAACGGGGATATCAGTAAGCCAGCTGTCGAACATCGAATGTTGGTGCATCTTTTTGGAGCAGTTTCATCCCCCTGCTGTGCTAATTATGCTTTGAGACAAACAGCCTCAGACAACAAAGAAGGTTACCCCCAAGAAGTGATAAGCACAATTGAAAATAACTTTTATTTAGATGATTGTTTGAAGTCACTATCAACTGAATCTGAAATGACACAATTTGTAAAGGACATAACATCTCTTTGTCGATGCGGAGGATTTCACCTTACAAAGTGGGTGAGTAACAGTCGGACGGTACTGTCACACATTCCAATAATGAAAAGAGCTCAAACCTTAAAGGAGCTGAACCTTGACCGATAAAAGCTTCCATTTGAAAAGGCACTCGGATTGTTGTGGGGTGTGGAGAAGGATGAATTTCGGTTCAACATCTCTATCAAGACCAGATCCCACACAAGAAGAGACTTGCTGTGAATTGTAAGTTCGTTGTTTGATCCACTCGGGTTTTTGAGTCCCTTTACTCTAAGTGCAAAGTTAATTCTCCAAGAGCTTTGTAAAGTAAAATGTGGTTGGAACGAAGAAATACCGCAAAATGCCAAAGAGGGATGGATGAAATGGTTAACAGAACTCGATCAATTAAGGAATTTTAAGATAAACCGATGTATAAAACCAAGGGAATTTGGATCACTAGAGCATGCTGAACTACATCATTTCTGTGATGCAAGCGAACAGGGGTATGGCACTGTCAGTTACTTAAGACTGACAGACTGTTCTGGTCGTGTTCACGTGTCTTTCATGGTGGGAAAGGCCAGAGTTGCTCCACTGAAAATCATTACAATTCCGCAATTGGAACTGACTGCCGCAGTATTAGCGGTCAGAGTTGACACTATGCTGAGAGATGCATTAGGAATGGACCTTGGCTGCTCAACATTTTGGACTGACAGTCAATCAGTGCTGAAATATGTGGCAAATGAAACGGCCAGATTCCGAACATTTGTAGCAAACAGGATATCTATTATTCGAGAGTACACTTGTGTTAAGCAGTGGAAGTTCATTAGAACGAAGCAGAACCCGGCTGACTTGGCATCAAGAAGAGTGAGTGCAAACACATTGGTTAAATGCAAGGAGTGGATTCATGGACCAAGCTTTCTGTGGAAAGAAGAATGTCCTTCAGAGACCTTCATATCCAAAGATCTCTCACCTGAAGATTCTGAGGTTAAAAGAAACATTACAATTTGCAATGGTGTTGTTAAAACCCAAGACAGTCCTACTGATTTTCTGCTCAGCTATTTTTCGGTTCTTAAAGTTTCAGAACATTCTTCACATTCTCTGCACTAAAAGAAAGGAACTACAAGCAATATTTAAAGAATGTCAAGCAAAAGTAAACAGTGGAATTGAAACATTCAAGTTATCACTTGTTCCTCAGTTCCTGAGTTTGGATGAAAAAGCTGAAAAGGCCATTGTCAAGTTTGTTCAGAAGCAAAAATATAAAGAGGAAATTTCAAGAATTGAAAAGTCAGATGGAAGATATTTAGGTCGATCCAGCAGTTTATACAAACTGGATCCCGTCCTAGATGATGGAGTTTTGAGGGTTGGTGGAAGAACAAGTCTGCAATGCCTGAAGAGTCAAAAAGACCAATTATTATTCCAAAGGATGATCACGTCTCTACACTTATTCTTCAGCATATACACAAGCAGCTTGGACATGCAGGTAGAAATCATGTCATTTCACAAGTGAGAAAAAGATATTGGATCATAAATGCCAATTCTGCAGTCTGAAAAGTTATCTCCAGATGTGTAACGTGTAGAAGAGTAAGAGGCAAGACAGAAGATCCGTAAATGGCAGACTTGCCAGCAGAAAGACTACTACCTGATGTTCCACCGTTCAGTAACATTGGTGTTGATTGTTTTGGACCTTTTGAGACAACAAGAGGAAGAACTACAGTTAAAAGGTATGGAGTTCTATTTACATGCATGACAAGCAGAGCAGTACATCTGGAGATGTCACATTCATTAAACACAGATTCTTGTATCAATGCTTTGAGACACTTCATCGCTAGAAGAGGTCAAGTCCTACACTTGCATTCAGACAACGGAACTAACCTTGTTGGAGCAAAAAAGAGCTGCATAAGGCACTCAAAGAATTGAACCAAAGCAAGATTCATAATGCAATGCTCCAGAAGGGAGTACAGTGGAAGCTTAATCCTCCAGGAGCCTCACACCATGGAGGAGTATGAGAAAGGATCATTCGTATGGTGAGGAAGATATTGTGTTCTGTTTTACAACAGCACAAGCTGGATGATGAAAGACTAAAGACACTTTTTTGTGAAGTAGAGGCAATTTTGAACAGCCGTCCCATCACAACACAGCCTGCTGATCATCACGAACGTGTCTTTTATATTTACATAAAAGTGTCATGTTTAGTTCATAAAAACTCAGTACAATTACCAAATATTTCTTTTTTGAAGCCCAACTTTAATATGTGAAACCAATTTCCAAATTAATTTCATGTAAATCCAACAGACTGTTTTTTTCAGTGTTCCCTGCTCTCTCTCTCTCTACTATATGCGTGTAACAGTATATACATATCTAGACAGTGTATTTTTTTTTACATATATACACACACTTATATATAGCAATACTTATATGTGTGTGTGTTTTAATGTATATGTGAACACACACACGCACACACACACACACACACACACACACAAAAATCACAAAAAAAAACACATTTTAAAATATGTTTTTTTACACATATATACACACATGCAGACACATATACATGTGTTATATATGCGTGTTTGAATATATATGTGAACACACACAAAAACACTTATTTTTGGTAAAATGTGCTATTAGTAATTAAATATTATTACATTTTCAAATTGCTCTCTCTCCGTATATACTATATATTCTATATACTAGGGTTGGGCCGATATCAGCAGTATCGCTGTTACCGCAGCAAATTTTTTATCCCCCCGGTAATCTATCCTCAAAGCAAGGATAGATTGGTCCCCAGGCTACCTGTTACGCCAGGGGAGGGCGTACTGAGCTCATCACCATCACCTGCCGAGGCTAATCAGCACGTGGAGCTACACTGCAGTGGAATGGAGGTAGCGTCGAAACAATCCTTTTTTCTCCACGAAAAATTCAACTTTAAGGTGCTTCCAGACAGAACCATCGACAAGCAGAAGGAAATTTGCACTCTGTGCGATTCGGAGTTTGCTTACTGCCGGTCTGGAACTCTTCCAGTCTGAAACACCACCTTAAGGCCAAGCACCGGTCGGCGCTAGCAAACGAGGCGAGGCCGAGCACTAGTGTGGAGAGTAGTCGGTGCCGGTGTCAGAGAACAATCCCCGAGTGCACTCAAGAGAGGCCGGTCAGCACAATGCTTTCTGCCCGGCTAACTTACCTTTTGGCCTGGTGGCCGCGGAGAGGCTACTGCCTTTAAAGCATACTCCCTGCGTTGCGCACGTTGTGCAGAGGGCTGTCGTCACCCCCATCAGGGAAGGTGGATTAGAGGCCGTGCTGACTAGAGTCTGTAAAGTGGTCGGACATTTCAGGCACAGTCCTCGCTCAGGCAGGATCAGGAGTCCCTCGTGCAAGACGTTCCAACGCGGTGGAACTCGACCACAACTCCATCCACAAACGTCCCGTGTGAGAGACTTTTTTCATTGGCGGAATCATTTATTCCATTATAAAATGTAATTCAATATAGATTGATGCAGATAAATTCTGAGAGAACAGTGAGATTAATCTAGATCAAGACTTTTGATCCCTAGTATATACAGTGGTGTGAAAAACTGTTTGCCCCTGTTAGAAAGTCTACCTGGAGTAGGAGATTGTGTGTTTTATTCTGTGTGTTTTCCACTGTTCTATCACTTTCTTATAATCAATAACAGTACAATAATCAGGATTTAATATGGTTTATTTCAGTCTCTGATACAATTATGGAATATGCTACGTCATTGTTGTAGATACATGCTCGTCACCAGATCATCTCCACGGAACTCCGCGGCAACCAGATTGTGTACTGAATGTTTGTGTACTGTTAGTTAGTTACCTGCTTTCCATCTGAGGAGACAGAAGTCTCCTCTCTGTTCTGTTAATAAAAGGCCTTTTTCTCTGGCTAATCAAGTTCCCGTGTTTCTCTGACCGGAAACCCACTTTCTGTACTGCGACCGCAAGCAAAGATCCCAACTATCCGCAACATTGGCGCCCGAACAGGGACATTGCACCTTTAACCAGTACAGAAACAGCATCTAAAGATCTGAAGATGGAATGTGAGGACCGGAGGAAGGTTACGGCGTGCAGATGGCTGGACCCCTACGATTCTTATGGAGTTTACCCATCTTCAGAATCCCTGGTGAAGAGCAGCAGGAGACCCCACTCCCACAGCAGACGAAGTGAGCGTCCCGGGAGGAGTGCAGGTCGAGAGCTCTACAGCCGGGAAGATGACTGGTCGGAACACCGAAGGAACCAGAGATACTATGAGGACTTTGCACAACAGGAGCGTCAGGAACTCACCCTTGTTGAGTCGGCTCGGCGGGAGAGAGAAGCCTGCGCAGCTCGACATGTGCAGCAGAAGCTCAAAATGGAGTACGAGTTTGAAGCTGAGTCCCAAGCTGAGATGGAAGCCCGACGTCAAGACACGAAAACCCGGCTGATTAAACAGAGACACCTTGACAACCTTATCAGGCAGCAGTAGGAGCTCAAAATCGAAGCTAGAAAGGAAGCCCGACGCCGAGCGCTGGAAGCTGAGATGGAGGCCCGACGCCGAGCGCTGGAAGCCGAGATGGAGGCGCTAGAAGCTGAGCAGCGACGGAAGTTGGAAGCTGAACTAGAAGCTGAGCAGCGACGGGAGATGGAGGCCCGGCACCAAGAGGCATTGGAACAAAGGCGACGTGATATTGCGGCGAGAGTACAGAAAGCTCGACGGGACCTAGATGCGACTGCGGATGGAGCAGCGATCTCTTCCCAAACCCTGGCATCAAAAAAATTCCGTCCAGAAGCAGCGTCGACTCTGCTGTTATCATAATATCCGGCCAAAGCTTCAAAGAGTGCAACAGTGGATTACAACTTTCTTCAAAGCGAGCTGAGTGAATCTACACGTCTTTCCTTGCCCAAGAAGCCGGTGAGCCCTTCATTTTATTCAGTAGAATCAGAACGGTGGCCAAAGGACGCTATGCAGAAGAAAGTCCCACCCACCATAGATGCGTCAGTTCCGAAGGACGTCCCCTCACCTTCGGACCGACAATCTAATTCACGCCCAACCGTAGAATCTCCTCCCCTGGCAACCGGGAGACAGCGAATGATTACACTGGTTGAGAGTGCTTACAATGATCATGATTATGATGAGAGGAACAAAGCAGGATCTAGAGAAGGGTCCGTTTATGATCCTAGAGAAAGAGGAGGATCTCCATTTAGGCAACTAGTAGAGCGAGTTACTAGGCCGCAAGAATCGTATGAAAGAGAGTCAAAACATGACAGAGATCCGGCTAAAGCGTCATTGAGTGCAGCAGCGTCATTGAGTGCAGCGGCGGACTACAGATTTCCTCGAATCACGACGAGTGAAACTTCATGTCATTCTCCTTCAAAGCCAGTAGGCCATTTTGTTCAATCACTAGAAGCGAAGCATCTACCAGCAAAGGAACTCATGCGAGCGCAGGTTCCACCAATGGATGCAATGTTAGTTCCGGCAGATGTGAAGCCACTTCCGGACAATGTTGTTTATTTTTCAAGCAAAGGAGCCTTGAAAGAGGAAGATTGTCTTCCTATTAGCAATCCATGTCCAGTGATCCCATTATTCCAAGATGAGGAGGAAAGCAATTCACATCTGGATCAGGATTTGGACAAAAATTATCAAGAGGATCAGCCACATCCAACTGATAAGCTAGCACCTGCAAGAGACAGTGCTAATAAATCGAAGACGGCCGTTAGCTCAACGGCTGATCACAAGCATATCCCAGCTCATCACCTGAAACGAGGAGATGTTCAGGTTCGTGTTGTTGGTTCATTTTCTAAACGAATTGACTTGTTTATCAGTCATGTTATATCAAGCTTCCCAAGTGAATCTGCAAAGATTGGGAAACGCAAAGGTTCTGTCTTTCAAGAGTATTGTTCAGTATCAGACATACGTGCTCTGACAGACCAAGAGCAAATCATTGTGACTTTGGCCCAACCTCATCTCCAAGTCACTTTAATCAGAAATTCCAAGATGTTCACCGCCTTCACTGGAGTCCAGATGGCTCAAGTGATCATCACCAATTCAACATCCAAAGAGAATGTTTTCTCTTTCAATCCCGGAAAAGATTGTCTGGGTCTGGTGCAGGTCCAGCGACTTGCACACTCAACATCCCTAGAAGCACCTGATGGAGATTACATTTCCGTCATTGGATTAACTTCCTCAACTGATGTCTTCTGTCCGAACCCAGAGTCCTTCCAGGAGCAAGAAGACCTCAGTCCGATTGCAGTGCCCTCCCAAAACGGGGCGGCCACCATTAAGATTGAACCATCTTACGAAGTTCTATCGTCAAGTGCGACACAGATCCAAATGGACTTGGACACGTTACCACTCGACGCTCAAATTCCGAAAGCCGGAAAACCCGATCCCCAAATCAGTAGATTAGGGAGAAGGTGGAAATATAGCCAAGTTTTGCATGATTCTTGGAACTTTATCGACCACAATGATGGACTGTGTTTGAATGATCATCAACCGGCAGAGCCAGCCCGTTGCCCTTCCTCATCCAGTGGACGACTGAGATTTCATCAGCAGGCTGTGGCAGTCAGTGGTCACATCAAACCAACGTTCCATCAAGTATGTGGACTAACAATGAGCAAATCAACATTGAGCTTTATCTGGAGAGATGAATGCAGAGGCTCAAACCCAGACAGTTTCAAGTGGCAAGTGCGGTCATTCGGTACTTCATGTAACCCTTGTACTGTTGTGTATGTCATTCAATGCTATATTGTAGAACGTCAATGCGAAACGGCAGATCTAGTCAACCTGGTAGAGCTGTCTTCCCATGTTGATAATTGTTTCCACAGCGTCACTACTGTCGACGAAGCAAGGTCCACAGTAGATCAATTGCAGCCAGTCACGTTCAAAGATGGCTTTAAATCGCAACAATTGACATGTAATTTCCCTTCTGTGTGGAACGCGAATCCAACATCAGACAGTCAACATGACCCGCTTGCACTTATTATACCGTTCACAGCCCAAGCTAAATTCTTGATTCGAGCCCTTTGGAAACACCAACTAGGTTGGAACAAGTTAAGAGAATTAAAGAAACTCCCAATTCTTTCCGACAACAGTCGTTACACGCCTGCCACCTGCCAAGATCAAAGTAGCACCCGAGAACTGCATGTGTTCAGCGATGCATTAGTAAGATTCTACTACGGTTCTGTAGTTTGCCTACTTAGCGTAATCAAATCAGAACAAATAGTCACATCTTCCCAGGCCAGACTGAGAGTAGGCCCCAAGAAAACCATCAATGCCATTGAGGACAATGTTGTGAACAACAACTCCCCACTTAATCGGCAAGATGTGAACCTTTGTAACAACCCGGAAGACCACATCACCAAAAAACCCACTTTGAGACAGTGGAACCCGCCAATAGGTCGGTCCGGCCCAACATGTCTGAGTTTAGCTCAGGACCAATGGCCCGTGAATCAGACACCCTGTCAAACAACCGACATTTGAGAACTAATTAAGTTAACTTTAATTGACACTATTGTGGTCAAGGTCAATGCCTTGCTCAACTTTAGGCAATTCGAGACATGGCAAGAATCTATTCAGACGACCGTAACACTCCGTTACGGGGCGGCCAGTTCAGAGACTGCAGACCCCGACATTGCTAACGACAACCCTTCAAAGCCAAACCTCCTGCCTACTACCCGATTCGATGCAACACTGTCTAAAGTGCTCTGTAACCCAAGCCTCATGCTAGGTAGAAGATGGAGGCACAGTCAAGTCAGACCACCAAACCCTGTTGAGTCTTCGAGGAGAACCGACTAAAGATTAGCTTGGAACAAGTCATTCTTATCGTTAACCGCTATCTAGAGCAGCTAAAAGCCTACACAAGAATGTTTGCTAAGCTTATCTTACTTCCTTCATTCAAAGAAGATGCCCTTACTTAGGACTGACTTTCTAATTTCTTTAATTATCCTGACAGATAATTGGGGCGGCTATGTTAGAAAGTCTACCTGGAGTAGGAGATTGTGTGTTTTATTCTGTGTGTTTTCCACTGTTCTATCACTTTCTTATAATCAATAACAGTACAATAATCAGGATTTAATATGGTTTATTTCCAAATGTTACCATGGCGCCGGTCGAGCTGGCAGCCTGTCACGACAGCTCTTACGTTCAAAGTTTGTTTTTAATACTTTCCTATGTTTTATTAAGGATTTTTCGTTAAATTTTTTATTATTTCGTTAAATTAAGTTATTTTTGTCGTTTGTACATAGTTTTTTTCGCTAGTTTTTGCGGATTTTAAGAGGAAATGTGCCTCGGAGTGGCAACGCGCGTTTTTGTGTACACAACGGAACGGCTGTTGGAGCTTCGCAACGCGGCTTCTCTCCACGGCCGCAGACATGATATCCCCGCTGAGCTGCTCGTGAAGACTCGCCGAGGACGGCGCGCTGGACGACAACGTCGGGAAAAAACAAGACGCTTTAGACCGGCTCTCCCTTCCGTCGTCATGGGAAATGTAAGATCGCTTTCCAACAAAATGGACGAGCTCGCGGCGCTCACGCGGCATCAACCGGAATATAAAACAAGCAGCGTTCTTCTGTTCACGGAGACCTGGCTAACTCCCATCATCCCGGATTCTACTGTGTCTCTGGATAACTTTCATCTGATACGAGCGGACAGAACGCAAGAGAGCGGTAAGACAAGGGAGGGGGCCTGGCTGTGTTCGTAAACTTAAGATGGTGTAACCGGACACTGACTTTAAAACAAAGTTGTGCAACAGAGACATTGAGCTGCTAGCGGTGGGCATGAGACCAGTCTACCTGCCGAGAGAGTTTACACACGTGATAATAATCGCTGTGTACGTCCCTCCCTCTGCTAATGCCAACGCAGCTTCTGAGAGCCTGCTCTCTGTCACCAGCGGGCTGCAGACACAGCATCCACAGGCTCTCTTCCTGATCTCTGGGGACTTTAACCACGCTCCGCCCTCAGCTGCTCTACCTACATTCACCCAGTATGTCACCTGTTCCACCAGAGACAATAAAATACTGGACTTATTTTACGCAACACCAAAGAGGCTTACAGCGCGTCCTCTCTCCCGCCGCTGGGCAGAGCTGATCACAACATCTTGCATCTTCTGCCCTGTATAAACTGCGGTGCACAGGCAGCCGGTGGTGTCTCGCACAGTGAAGAGCTGGACACCAGAGAGTGAGGAGGCTCTCAGAGACTGTTTCAGCACCACTGTGTGGACGGAGCTCTGTGACCCACACGGGGAGGACATTAATGCCATCACAGACTGTATTACTGAATACATTAAATTCGCTTAAGCTTCAGCGAAACAACACCAGGAAGTGTGGAAAAGTTCAAATTGTAGAGTCTAATCGCAGCAGGTAGGAAAGATCTGCGATATCTCTCCTTCACACAGCGGGGGTGAATCAGTCTGCCACTGAAGCTGCTCTCCAGAGCAGACAGTGAGTCTACCAGTGGGTGAGAGTCCAGGTCCAGGATGGATGATAGTTTATCCAGGACTCTTCTCTCACCCACCTCCTGCACTGTGTCCAGAGTGCATCCCAGGACAGAGCTGGACTTTTTGATGATCCTGTCCAGTCTCTTCCTGTCTTTGCCTGAGATGCTGCTGCTCCAGCAGACCACACCGTACAGGATTGCTGATGCCACCACAGAGTCATAGAAGATCTTCAGGAGTGACCCTCTCACTCCAAAAGACCGCAGTCTCCTCAGGAGGTAGAGTCTGCTCTGACCCTTCCTGTACAGTGCGTCTGTGTTGTGAGTCCAGTCCAGTTTGTTGTTCAGATCCACACCCAGGTATTTATAAGACTCCACTCTCTCAATGTCCATTCCCTGGATGTGCATCGGTGGGATGACAGTAGACTGTCGCCGGCGAAAATCCACCACCATCTCCTTAGTTTTCCCTGCGTTGATCAGGAGGTAGTTCCACCGACACCAGTCCACAAAGTCCCGAGTCAGTCCTCTGTACTCAGCATCGTCATCTCCTGTGATCAACCCAACAATTGCTGAGTCATCAGAGAACTTCTGCAGAACACAGCCGTCCGTGTTGTGTCTGAAGTCTGAGGTGTAGAGGCCTTTTTCTCTGGCTAATCAAGTTCCCGTGTTTCTCTGACCGGAAACCCACTTTCTGTACTGCGACCGCAAGCAAAGATCCCAACTATCCGCAACAGCCCCCTTCCTGACTTTTTATTCTTTTGCATGTTTGTCACACAAAATGTTATTGATCGAACACATTTTAATATTAGTCAAAGATAACACAAGTAAACACAAAATGCAGTTTTTAAATGAATGGTTCTATTATTCAGTGAGAAAAAAAAATCCAAACCCACATAGCCCTGTGTGAAAAAGTGATTGCCCCTCTGGTTAAAAAATAACTTAACTGTGGTTTATCACACCTAAGTTCAATTTCTGTAACCACCCCAGGCCTGATTACTGCCACACCTGTTTCAATCAAGAAATCACTTAAACACAAGCTACCTGACACAGAGAAGTAGACCCAAAGCACCTCAAAAGCTAGACATCATGCCAAGATCCAAAGAAATTCAGGAAGAAATGAGAACAAAGTGAACATGAGAACAAATGAGAACTCCAGCGAACCACAGTGAGAGGCATTATCCACAAGTGGCAAAAACATGGAACCGTGGTGAACCTTCCCAGGAGTGGCCGGCCGCCCAAAATTACCCCAAGAGCGCAGAGACAACTCATCCGAGAGGTCACAAAAGATCCCAGGGCAACATCCAAAGAACTGCAGGCCTCACTTACCTCAATTAAGGTCAGTGTTCACGACTCCACCATAAGAAAGAGACTGGGCAAAACGCCCTTCATGGCAGAGTTCCAAGACTCAAACCACTATTAAGCAAAAAGAACATTAAGGCTCGTCTTAAATTTGCTAAAAAAAACATCTCGATGACTGCCAAGACTTTTGGGAAAACATCTTGTGGACTGACGAGACAAAAGTTGAACTTTTTGGAAGGTGCGTGTCCCGTTACATCCGCGTAGAAATAACACCGCATTTCATAAAAAGAACATCATACCAACAGTAAAATATGGTGGTGGTAGTGTGATGGTCTGGTTGTTATGATCCCAGCGTGGTGAGTGTGGTTTTCATTTATAACTTTTGTTCGTAAAGTTATCTGAAGTTCGTGGGAGATCGCTATTGTTATTAGCGCCATAAATTATGTATACTATGTATGCTTTCTGTTGTGTTTTTAAATATTTCTGTAAAAGTGTATTATATTATTTGATAACAAATGTGGATGTTGTGTTGAATGTAACCAAGGAACGAAAACTAATTGAGTTGTTTGTAATTTCAGTTTGAGCCCATTTGATCGCACTTGAGCGCAATTAACCACGGTAAAACCAACAAATTTCAACAAATCTCAAATGTGTGAAGTTTGTGTTCTGCACAGAAGGAACTTCAATCAAACAAACAAACTAAACCAAACACAACTTAATGTTATTTACGGGTAACAGGGGCAAATCGTTTTTCACACCACTGTATGTACATATTTACAGTATATTTATACAATTTATCAAAAATACATATTTTACAGGTATATATGTATTTTACACAATTTAAAAATTATATTTTTTACATGGTACACACATAATAATAATAATAATAATAATAATAATAATAATAATAATAATAACAACAATAATAACAACAACAACAATCAAGTAGCAACCACGCAGGTCACATCAGGCGTCTCTCCTACAGTAGAGAGAAGTCTGAAGGTTTTTTAACAGCCGAGCCTGCACCTTTTTTGACCCACAAGATTATCCCCAACAGTCCAGAAAAGATGTGTTCAATTCTTCCAGTTTATTCTTCCGCTTGTTGTTTTTTCATGGAATAATGGATTTCAATACTAATATGATATTTATTGAAATATTATACATACACAGTTGAGGACAAAATTATTACCCCCCCCCCTCTACAAAATGGTTATTGTTTTAAAGGATTTGCAAAACTGCTTTTAATCAGAGCAAAACAATAAAATGTAAACAGCTTTATTAGACATTTAACTGTCTAAAAAACTGATTTGCTTTGTTTTAAAGCAGATTTTTGCTGAAACCTAAATGCAGAAGCAAATTTAGATACTGTCCCTAGCGGCTGTATTAACTAACTCATGTAATTCCAAGTAAATTTGCCATTTTTTGTCATATTAATTATTAAATGAATATTGTATTGGTTTAATTTAACATTGTATTAATTATTTTGATCGAATTCTGACAGTATTCAGTCAAAGAACAATCATAGATTAAGATAACAATTATTTTGGTTGTAAATTGTTTAATCTCAAACGCGAAAAACGCAAGCAAGCAGCGTTTTCATTAGGAAAGAATTTAGAAACAGAACAACAAACTCTTAAAAAAACTGTAATATTTCTCTCTCTATCTCTCTCTCTCTCTCTCTCCCTCTCTCTCGAGAACGTCGCAGCTTTAACTGTTTTGAACGAGCGCAAAGGCTTTTCTAACTAGAGGAGGGGTGTCAAATGCTCGGAAAAGCGGTGTTTATGATGCTCACGGGCTCCTAAAAGCTTTCTAACTTTGCCCGCTTAACGACGTCCAGCATATAGAATAATATTTAAAATGAAAAAATCTCCGATATAATTAATGTATTAATGTAATTAATGCAACAGCATAGCTCGCGTATGCCTCGGCCGGCTCTGTGTGTACATATATGTGAAAGTTTAAGTTTGCGCATTTGTAAGGCGCTTTTCACAGTTTTAACTGTCTCACACACAAACACACACACACACAGCAAATGCAATTTATATTAATTTATTTGTATTTTATTTATCTATATTTTTATTTTTTATATATATTTTTGAATTTATACTTTTACAATGCAGTGATATCACATTCATCATATTGCACCATTTATTAATTGCAACTTCCTTATTTCCATTGCACATTTTTTTAGTTTTTACTATTATTTGTATTTTCACTCTGTCATCAGTGTTTTTCTTCTTGTGCCGTCTCTGTGTGGCTGCTGAAGCTATAGAAATTAGGGTTAGGGTTAGGCTTAGTGGGATAAATAGTCATTAAAAAGATAAGGTAAAAAAGACGTCCTAAATATTTTATGTACAAATTACTGATCAATCAAACATCACTGCTTTATCAAATAAAATTTTTTACTCGTTTCTATCAAAAATGAAGTGCAGTGTTGCATAAGCGTTAGATTATTTCACTGGAACGAAGGCGTCCCGGAGCGAACCGAGCGGATGATGTCATGGGATCGTTGCTGACCTCTGGTGGAGATGAGGGCCGCCTCGCTCTGCTCGCTCGACCCTGCGGCGTTAACTGATTTGATGTAGAACAGATAATTCTCATTGGGCTGGAGAAGGATCATCTGCTCACATCCTTTTATTCCTGAAATGGATCTGAGCAAAAAAAAAAAAAAAGCAATCCGGCTGAGGCTCAATTTGTATGCATATAAAAAGCGAGTTCATTTTTCACAAAAATCAACAAACAATATTCAATCTTCTAAAAAAAGGTCAGTTGTACTTGTTCTGCCCTTCGGGCATTTCTGTTGTTGTTGCGACCTCTAGTGGTCAACATTGTTATTGTTTTAGAATCAGGAAGTTAAAGGCATCCTAAGCCATGGGAAGATCGTTCCAGCTGCAGCTGTTTATATTTACGTTTCGGTTTCTCCTAGCAAGTACAGCCTGGAGGTGATTTATGTTTACATTTATAGGAGTGTTTCTAAAGTATATTTATGTTGAAGTTCATAATAATTTGAAAGTAATGTTTTATTCACTCTGAACAGTTTCATAGTTCATCGACATGTTGTTTTTCATTGCGATCTATACAAATGAGAAGTCATCTAAGTATATGTATTTGTGTTTATTTTCAGTTTCACTACTTGTTCATGTATACAACAAAGCAAGAGTCTCTATTAAACGGACGTAAAGGCCATGTTCTGACTCCTGATGTTTTCATGAACTGAGTTTAGCTGACTGTCTAATTTTGGTTAAAAACGCCAATCGGAGGACAATACAGTACTAAAACTTCAGTTGTATTAATACTTTTGCTAAAAAGAAAGTGTGCGTTACAACAATAAATGACGGTAACTATTTATTTTAATGTTTATGTAAACGGAAAAAATTTGGATATTGATATTGATACACATAAACAGAGATATTTGCACAACAGAGAAACTTTTGCACAGAAAAAATATAAAAACAAAAAAAGAAACCAAAGAAAAAGAAGTGTGGCGCTGTACCTGAGTCCCTCCCTCTCGCAGGCGTACTGACGGCAGTACTCCAGCGTGTAGCTCTCCACCGAGCCAGGATGAACCGAGCTCCAGCGCAGCGTGGCCGAGTCCCACAGAACCGTGCACTTCTCCGTCTGGATCACTGGCACCGACGGGGCTGCGGGAACATTTGAAATACATTCAAATACTATACGTGTAGTAAAACATGTGATGAAGAAGGCCACCGCGACATTCAGTTTGTCAACAGCGGAAATGCGGCACTATTGATCATGCATGACATTCATGAGTCACTGACTTATACAGACAGTCCTACATGCTATATAAATAAATATAGCACATACACACACACACACACACACACACACACACACACACACATACATAGAGAGAAAAAGAGAGATAGTGAGAGAGAAAGAGAAAAAAGGAGAGACAGAGAGAAAAAAAATATAGAGACAGACAGAGAGAGAGAAAGAAAAAGAGGGAGAGAAAGAGAGAGAAAGAAAGAGAGGGAGGGGGTTAGAGAACAAGCAAAATGAATCCAGGGTTCGTGTCCAGATAATCTTTGTTTCTTGAGTTTTCATCCATAAATTTGTGTAATAAACATTAAGTGTCTCACCAATGGTCTAGATTATTCAAAATCTGTATAATTTAATTGAAATAGGACATTTACACAATTCTTATCAGATCCATGATAAACAGATCGCAGTGGTGTTCTTGAGACTATATACTTTTTGCTACTTTGTACTTGTACTGACCACCAAAAAATATGAGCAACTTTTTATCTCTACTAGACTACATTTGAGATAAAAATACAGAAGAAATTAGTAAAATATAAGTAAAACCTCACAAATAATTTCTTGTGTTTGAAATGTCTTGTTGTTTATTAGCCTAAACTCAGTACGAGTAAAATACTTCAGGTCTTTTCAAATTGGATAATTTACTACTGTTACTCAAGTATTTCTGGAATTAGTGACTTGTACTGTAGTCATTTTAACAGTAAGGTTTCTGTACTTTTGTTCTTTACACCAGTGGCAAATCTATACAAACATGTATAAGGCATTCCAACCCAACGACTGGCTAGTGAAAAGTTAACATCTGTCCCATCATGATTTGACATCTCTATGAGTGGCAGTGCGACATGCGTCATACACAGTGGAGGTTTTAGGCACGGGCGGACGGAACAGGCGCTCAGGGCGGCATTTTTTCATGCCACGTGGGCTCAGAGAAAAAAATTATTATGTGTGTGTCCACTCCAGCGACCTTGTTTGTGTTTACTGAATGAGTGATGCACAGAAAATGTGAGAAAAGTGGAAAATGGAGGTGAAAGAGCGGCGCACAAGGAAATGGACGTTTCTCAAAAAATGAAGCCAGCGGCCACACTAAGTCTGCGGCGGGGTTGTTATCTGTTGATGCTAATCTGTAAATCTATAGTGTGCACAATTTGCAAAACGGGCAAAATATAAAAGGTATGCTATAAATAGACTATAAATAGAGTGTTCCATATACGGAGAAGAAATGTATCGAAACATTGTTTTAATATGTTTAATTATATATTTTCAAAATACATATATCCAATATATGGGACATTTTTAAACATGTTTTGAACATATACTTGCATATATTGTTCACATTTCCATACGCCTAAAAAAGACAGAAAGATTGAAATATATGAACAATAACTATATTTTCATGTATAGTCTATATTTCAGTCGAATAGTTGTAAATACATTAAAAGGAGGTTTGGAAAATAAGTTCAAGTTTATTTATATAGCTATTTTTATACATATTTTTATATGACTTCTTAGTCCGAGACCAACGCAAAGTCGCTATGCGAATTAGGGAAAAAAAGATCTTTAAAAAGAAAAACGTCCATTATTTAACTGTTAAATAATTAGGAAAAACGAGTCAATAAAAAAATAAAAATATCCATTGTGGTTCAGACTAATACAAACATTTATGTGTTAGAAACCTATTTAAATTGACTTTTGAATATTTTCCGAATTTTTTCATATAAATGCATTTTACGCTGAGTCTCGCCCAGGACGCCGGTCAATGTAGAACCACCACTGGTCCCTCACTGACCGGTTTTAAACGCCAGTCGGTCGCTCGGCATGCTGCAGCCCGTGTAGTTCACCGCCATCACCCAGACTTTATAACACTTGTCCGCTTCCAGTTCCTCCAGATTGCAGTAGCTCTCCTTCACCGTCACCCGGTACTCCTCCGAGACAGCTGCAGATCACATGACACTTAACACACTTCCACCCAACATTCTGTCTGTAACATGAGCACCGACATGGGTATGTGTGCTAATAAGTCATAATATTTATGTCACTTATTACACTCCCTATTTTTATGAAATAACATCAGTCCCAAATTTTTTTAACAAAAATGCTACACACTTTTTATTTTTTGCTTGCCAATCTTCATGATTTCTTTTTGTCTCCTAACCCCAACCCTAACCACGTGCGGGCCTTACTCTGATTGGCTGGTGTGACTGGTGTGATTGGCAACGAGGAAGTGAGTTCAGCAAGCGCACACCGCGAGTTACGATTTACGTAAATATGAGTATACAACAAACAGTGATTAAATTATTATTTTTCTGAAATTATTTTGGTGGGTGGACTACTTAAGAATAATATTTTTTTTGTCTCTACACTTTAAATTTTATAAAACTGTGTCGGTGAAGAGAAGGACCCGAAAGGTTTGTGTCTGTTTGTGTCTTTGAAATTTACGTTTGTTAGTTTTGGCAATAATCTGATTCCACATATTTTAAGCCAATTGTCCAACCAAAACCAAAGCCAAACCAAACCACAAATGTGCTTTAACCAAAGTTAAAATAGTTGATTTTGAATACACACATACTTTCGGCTTTTCCCTTATCAGGGGTCACCACAGCGAATCATCCCTTTCCACCTCATTCTATCCTGAGTATTTTCTACTCTGACCCCAGCCAACCTCATGTCCTCTCTTACAACATCCATATATCTCCTCCTTGGTCGTCCTCTTGCACTCTTCCCTGGCCAACATCCTTCTACCAATATATTCACTATCCCTCCTCTGCACATGTCCAAACCATCTCAGTCTGGCCTCTGACTTTGTTGCTAACACAAGTAACGTGAGCTGTCCCTCTGATGTGCTCGTTCCTTATTTTGTCCAACCTTGTCACTCCTAAGGAGAACCTCAACATCTTCATCTCTGCTGCCTCCATCTCTGCCTCCTGTCTCTTTCTCACTGCCACTGTCTCTAAGCCATAGAGCATAGCTGGTCTCACCACTGTCTTGTACACCTTTCCTTTGAGTCTAGCTGACACTCTTCTGTCACACAACACTCCTGACATTTTCCTCCACCCGCTCCACCCTGCCTGCACTCGCCTCTTCACCTCTTTTCCACACTCCCCATCACACTGAACTGTTGATCCCAAGTACTTAAACTCCTGCACCTTCTTCACCTCCACCCCCTGTAACTTCACTCCTCCACCCTGCCCCCTCTCATTTATACACATGTATTCTGTCTTACTACGACTGACTTTCATGCCTCTTCTTTCCAGAGCAAACTTCCACCTCTCTAGCTCTTCCTCCACCTGCTCTCTACTCTCGCAGCAAATTACAATGCCATCTGCAAACATCATTGTCCAGGGAGATTTCTGTATGACCTCATCTGTCAACCTGTCCATCAGCATAGCAAACAATAAGGGACTCAAAGCTGATCCTTGGTGGAGTCCCACCTCCACCCTGAACTCCTCTGTCTGGCCTCTCTGTACTTTTCCATCAACATTCTCAAAGCAGAAATGGCATCAGTGGTGCTCTTGCGGGGCATAAAATTATACTGCTGCTCACAAATTTCTACCTCCTTCCTAAGCCTGGCTTCCACTACTCTTTCCCACAGCTTCATTGTGTGGCTCATCAGCTTTATTCCCCTGTAGTTGTTGCAGTTGTTCTTGAATCACCCTTGTTCTTGAAAATCGGCAACAGAACGCTTTTCCTCCACTCCTCAGGCATCTTCTCGCTCTCTAGAATCCTGTTAAACAAACTGGTTAAGAACTCTACCGCTGACTCTCCTAGACACTTCCACACTTCTACAGGTACATCATCATCGAGAGCCTTTCCGCTCTTCATCCTATTCAGAGCCTTCCTCATCTCTACTAATGTCTGCTATTTTCTGCTCACCAACACCCATATCCTCCTCACCGTTTTCCCTGTCATTTTCCTCATTCATCAGCTCCTCAAAATACTCCTTCCATCTTCTCCGTACTCTTCTGGGTTGTTAGTACATTTCCATTTCTGTCTTTTATAACTCTTATCTGCTGTACATCCTTCCCATCTCTCTCTCTGTTGGGATAGCCTGTACAAGTCTTTCTCACCTTCCTTTGAGTCTAACCTGTCATACAGCTCATCATATGCTTTCTGTTTGGCCTTCGTCACCTCCCTCTTCACTCTGCCCCACACTTCCTTGTACTCCTGTCTACTTTCCTCAGTCCTTTCTAGATCCCACTTCTTCTTTGCCAACCTCTTCCTCTGGATGCAGTCCTGTACTTCCTTATTCCACCACCAATTGTCCTTATCTTCTATCCGCCTACCAGATGAAACACCCAGCACCTTCCTACCTGTTTCCCTGATAACCTTTGCTGTAGTTTCCCAGTCATCAAGCAGCTCTTCCTGATCTACCAGATCCTGTCTCAATCTCTGCCTGAATTCCTCGCAAGCTCCTTCATCCTTCAACTTCCACCACTTGGTCTTCTGTTCTGTCTTCCCTCTATTCTTCTTCCTCCTGACCACTAGCGTCATCTTACACACCACCATGCGGTGCTGTCTGGCTACACTCTCTCCTACAACCACTTTGCAGTCACTAACCTCTCTCAAATGGCCTCGTCTACATAGGATGTAGTCCACCTGTGTACTCCTACCTCCACTCTTGTATGTCACTCTGTGTTCCTCTCTTTTCTGGAAGTAAGTGTTGACTACAGCCATTTCCATCCTCTTAGCAAAGTCTACCACCATCTGTCCTTCTAGATTCCTTTCCTTCACACCAAACCTGCCCATCACATCCTCATCACCCCTGTTCCCCTCACCAACATAACAATTGAAGTCTGCTCCAACAACCATAAAAATGTTGATTTTGAATAATTTGCATAAATGGCCAATAACTTAAGATGAAAATTGTTCTATTATTTGGGACAAAGATAGGGTCCAACAGAGGTGTGGACTTCGAGTCAGACTCGAGTCATGATTTTGATGACTTCAGACTCAACTTAACAAAATATAAAAAGACTTGCGACCCTCAAGCAACAACAACAACATGTTGCAGTGTGTAAAACATACAAGTAAAATATCGCAGACAGAGACGCCACAACTTTCACAACTTTGTTCGACGCCTGAATATGCACAATGATACGTTTTGAATGAACGTCACGACTATCTTATCAGCTAAGTAACCTACTTTGAGTAACCTAAGCTGCGTGTTTAAATGAATGAGGCTGTCCATTTCCTCAGCATCACCTGCCAAACGCTATAATCTGCAAAACTCCTGCTGCACACAGGCTACACACAGACCCAAACCATCACATAAGGGATTCTGGCAGCATCTCTCTCACTCTCACTCACACACACGCACACGCACACACACACTCTGGGAGGGGAGGGAATTTTATTTTAGGGATATTATTTTACTGTTTTTCATTTCCTCTTTGTTTCATTGGTCACTCCGTGCCACATATGGGAAAATCCATTTTCCCACGATCGCTTCAGTCTAAGAGACTTTCCCCGGGCGATTGCTTGGGAGCATGGCACAACCTCCCGTTTTTGTCCCCGTTCGTGAAAAACACTGTTACACGGGGTTACGTGCTCCAATTCAGCCGTCGGCCGCCGCGCTTCAGGGGCATTTTGCAGTCGCAAGTCCTGAAGCGCGAAGCGCCGTTGCTGAGGGAGGAGATCGTTGCGTTGCTACGCAAGCGTGCGATCGAACCGGTTCCAGAGGGGGAAATAAACTCTGGTTTGTACAGCCGTTATTTTCTTGTTCCGAAACGGCACTATGAGGACGATCCTGGATCTGAGGCCTCTGAACAAAGCGTTAGCAAAGCGCTCGTTCAGATTGCTATCGTTAAAACACATTACGTGGTTTGTACAGCACAAGAACGTGTTTGTGACAATCGACCTCCGCGATGCATACTCTCACATAGACATCGCGCCGAAACATCGACGTTTCCTCCGGTTATCTTTCCAGAAAGAGGCATTTCCGTTTCGGAAGTTGCCTTTCGGGCTAGCGTTAGCACCGAGGACTTT
Source organism: Paedocypris micromegethes (assembly GCA_028031935.1). Taxonomy (NCBI): domain Eukaryota; kingdom Metazoa; phylum Chordata; class Actinopteri; order Cypriniformes; genus Paedocypris; species Paedocypris micromegethes. The sequence continues at coordinate 189,077 of CM051506.1, forward strand.
AAGTCTGTGCATGGAGGCCGTGCTAAAGCCGCTAAGGATGATGGGAATCCGAGTTTTTCCGTACTTAGACGACTGGCTAGTGGCATCGCAATCCCCCACTTTGCTTCCACAGCAGACGGAAGTGTTGCTACGCCATTTGCGCAGCCTAGGCTTGAACGTGAATCTGGGAAAAAGCAAGCTTACGTCCACTCGCGTCATTCCTTTCCTCGGAATTGAACTCGATTTGCTCTCGATGAGGGTAACGTAAGTCAGAGTACAAGCCATTCAGAGCGAGTTGGCTTTGTTTACGCTGAACCGGAAGCGTTCTGTTATGAACTTCCAGCTGCTTTTGCAACCTCGGTCTCCTTCACATGCGTCCGTTCCAGTGGTGGATTTGCAACAATATCTCGAAAGCAGACTGGAGTCGCGATCGGAAGATGGTTCGTATATCGCAAGAATGTGTGGACGCGCTTTCTCCGTGGAGGCAGCCGGAGCTTTACTCGAGAGGCGTTGCCATTGGCCGTGAAACAGAGCGAGTTCTGATTTCCACAGACGCTTCGCTCAGCGGATGGGGAGCTCTTTGTGGCGGGACGCGGGCGTGGAATTGCTGGACGGACGAGCAGCGTTTTCAGCACATCAATATGCTCGAATTGGCTGCGGTGGCCCGCACGCTCTGAGTGTTTTTGCCTCAGGTGAGTGGGAAGCATGTTTTAATCCGCTCCGACAGCATGACGGTCGAGTCGCATCTGAACCATCAGGGGAGTGTGCGATCGCGTGCGCTGCTGGATGCGTCCTAAGAGCTGTTACTCTGGGCGGACCAGAGATTGTTGTCAATCCATGCGGCACACGTTCCGGGGAAAGACAATGTCGGACCGGACCTGCTATCAAGACAAGGCGTGGCCCATGGGGAGTGGAGACTTCCCCCTCAGACGGTGGCGCTCATTTGGGACCACTTCGGGGAAGCGAAATCTTTTTGCTTCAGAGGAGAACACGCACCGCGTTTGTTTTTCTCCCTAAGGCTAGCACCACTGAGGGGCGACGGACATCTGGCCGGCCGGGCTAAAGTATGCGTTTCCGCCAGTGGTCTTGTCTTTGTCTTGTCATAACCGCAGCCACTTCACACCAACAATCCAGACGATAAATTGAATAAAAAGCAACACTTCCCTTACATATTTACACGTGCGCTTTGAAAAGCGCCCTACAAATACTCATTATTATTATATTATTATTATAAAGTTAATCCCTCTGGTTCTTTCCGGGAGCAGTCTGACGCCATCCGGCAAGTGGCGCTGTTCTGGCCGTCCCAGGCGTGGTTCGCGGAACCGGTGATGATGGCGAGGGGCCCGCCCTGGGAGGTTCCTCTGAGGGAGGATTTGCTTTTGCAGGGGTGATGCCAAATCTGCATCCACAGCCGGAGCTCTGGAGGCTACACGTGTGGCTGGTGGGTCCTGTGTGAGTCGTGCGCTGGCAGAGCGGGCGCTCGGCACCGTCTTGGAGGCTAGGGCCTCTTCTACTCGACGCCTTTATGCTTATAAGTGGCGTTTGTTTGCTGACTGGTGTGTGTCTCATGACAGTTGTCCCCAGTCGTGTGACGTGCAGGCGATCCTGTCCTTCCTGCAGGAACGCTTGGAGGCGGGCATCACTCCGGCGACACTGACGGTGTACGTGGCGGCTATTGCAGCACGCCGCGGTGAGCTGGATGGCTGTTCGCTGGGTAAACACAGGCTGGTGTCTGGTTTCCTGCGAGGTGCTAGAAGACTGCGGCCGGTCAGGCTTCGGCTGGCGCCAGTATTGGACTTATCTCGGGTCCTGACAGGTTTGGCCGCAGCCCCGTTCGAGCCACTATCAGAGACCAGCTTGGAGCTGCTATCTGAGAAGACGGCGTTTTTGCTGGCTCTGGCATGTGGCAACAGAGTGGGGGATCTTCACGCTTTCTCGGTCAGTCCACAGCGTCTGCGTTTCGGCGAGTAGTCTGTATGGTGAGACTGGTTCCGAGGCACGGTTATGTTCCCAAGGACGTGTTCACGCCGTTCAGGGATCAGGTGGTCACCGTTAGGGCCTTTGGGTCTGGTGAGTCCCCTGTTTGTCCGGTGCGGGCTTTATGAGCCTATGTGGACAGGACGAGTTCTTTTTGTCATCAGAGCAGCTGTTTGTCTGCCATGCTGGACCGAGGAAGGGCCAAGCCATGTCAGAACGACGGTTGTCACATTGGATTGTGAATGTGATTCGTTTGTCAAATGTTTTGCTAAAACAGCAGTGCCCGGAAGGAGTCCGGGTGCACTCCACGAGAGCTCTGGCGCCGTCATGAGGCGTGGATCAGAGGCATGGATATCAGCGACATCTGCAAGGCGGCAGGCTGGGCCTCACGCGATACGTTCGCAAGGTTCTACAACCTGGATTTCTCCTGTTTCGCACCACATGTGTTGTCTGCGCAGGAGGATGAGGCTGGTCCATCAAGGACATCGACGCAGTGAGTGTGCGGTCGTGTTTATGGTCGTGAATTGATTCCTTGGGGTTCTCCGATGTTCGTTCCACGCGTTATCGTGTGGTCGGCTTCGGGAACGTCTGGACGTTCCTTCTTGCGGCGGGATTGAATTCTGTCCCATACGTGGCACGGAGTGACCAATGAATGGTACTCCAAAGGTTTCTTGTGAAACCATAGTTCCCTGAATAAGGCAACGGAGTGCCACATGTGATGCCGCAAGAAGGACAGGCTAAGGGTGGCTGGGGAGGTCTCCTGTCGTTCAGATATGGTTCTGAGGGCTGTGCTGACGGTCCCGCTTTTATAGCGACTCAATCTCTTTGGCGGGAACGTTGGCACAGCTGCAGTGAGTTACTGCGTGATTTGATTAGACTTCAGCGATCGTGGGAAAATGGATTTTCCCATATGTGGCACTCCGTTCCCTTATTCAGGAAACTATGGTTTCACAAGAAACCTTTGGAGATTTCATTTATGAGAACACATTTATTTGGATTGAAAGATTGTTCATGAAAATGAGTTCAAGAAAAATAAATGTTTTTCCAAATAGGTAAGATTTTTGTATATATTTTACATAAGTAGTCAGATTGCTTAGAAATAGCAACTTTAGTAAAAATTTTAAATATACGTATAGCACCTATATTTTTGTTGACTAAATCTATACTATAACATAGTCGACTTAACTGGTATTTAGTCGACTAAAATTAGACAAAGTCAAAAGTTATTAGTCAATAATTAGACCATGACTAAAACGAAATAAAAAATAACATTGTCAAATCCCGTTTCCTATCCATCAATGATTTAGTCTGGATGAACTAAGATATAACTAAGGACTGTATTTATCGGGCGTAAAGCACGTTCTCTGACTTCCTTGTGGCTCCTCCATGCAGTAGACTTGAAAGCAGTCGATGACATCATCCGCACTGACACGCCAGTACACGGTGACGGAAGAGCTGTTTGCAGAATTAGCCTCCTGGGGCTGGAGATGTGGCTTTTGTGGCACTGTGAAAGAGCAAGTAAATAATACTGTATTAACGCAAATATAAGCACCCCCCTGATTTTTCCAAAAATGTAATTAAACATTTTTTGTTTAATTATGTTATTTTTCTCTTAAAATGCATTTCTTTTCTTTATTTCACAAACCTAATTTGTGACTCATATCATTAGATATCGTTTTATTTGAATAATAGAAAAAGAAAAAGTCGATTCTAGAGATCAGAACTCCAACTTCCAGAATTCTCACTCTAATCCGTGCAGATTTAGAGCTAGTAGGGTCGTTTCGAGCTGTTTCTTTATCCAACGCCGTGTGAAGAAAATCGTAAGCCATCGTTTTCATTGTATTTGTTTCCTGCTATCGACTCCTTTTCTGTGTTCTTCGTTTTCAATGTTTTCTGGCGCTTTTGGACTGTGTTTCCAGCCATAATTTGGGCCTAATTCCAGCGCTAATTTACCGGATGCTCCGTCTGGTCCAAACATACTTATTTTTTATTCTAACACGTTATTTAGCCCCTGCTATGTGTTGCTGCGTGACTAATTAGGCACTTGCCTTACCAAAGGCGAGTGACTATTATGTTTCTTTATCATTGAGCTAATAAGAACTAAAAGTAAATAAAAAGTATTTATTTTTATTATTTATTTGTGATTGCTCCTCACTTGAAATGTGAGAAAATGAGCACTTATATTTACATACATTTGAAATCGGCGATTAAAAGCACCCCGCAAGATTTTGAGCCTTTAACATTGGGAAAAAATGGGTGCTTATATTTGTGTAAGTACAATGATAATAATATAAATAATAATTTATTTTTCAAAATATTTATTATTATTACAAGTACAGTCTCAGGACAGTAGAACAAACCTGGAATGTCTTTTCGTTTTTTTCCTGATTTTCCCTTCGCGTAGTTCTCAAAAACAAGCAGACCTCGTGGACCAAGCTCCAAAGATAATGTGAATTCCAAGGCCGTGTTCAACCTAGGAAAAATTAGCTTCCTTAGATTGCTCAAAGAAACACATACAAATTCTCAAATTCGATTCATGCCATAACACCAAGTCAGCAATCTCAAACTCAACACAACTACCGTATTTATGCAAATATAAGCACCCAGTGGATTTTTTTCAGGCACAAAAAAAAAAACACAAATTCTCTTAACCCTTTACTGCGATGGGCATCATTTTATGCACTAAGTTCACGGTCATTTTACAGGGATCTGTCAATTATTTTGAAAATACATTTCAGGGGTAGACAATAAGGGAAATTTTTCACATTTGAAGTTCACTGGCCCGACTATCAAATCCACTGGCCCAGGTCGACGTGTTGTGTATTAATCCCAATAATCACAAAAGAAATAAATAACTGTAGCTTGAACAACATGAAAATCATTTGTTTAATGTAGGTTTAGTGCAAAGTGCAGCAAAACTAAACGAAAACAGAACAAGTGCAATTCTCTGCCTTTTCTTTTCGTATTCTCTTTTGCTTTCTCTCAATTCCTCTCGTGATTTTTTTTTTTCTTCTTTCCTGAAACATGTCACCTAGCTCAGTGGTGCCCAGTGGGAAACATTTTTGTGTCTTGGGCCCAATACCGCACTTATTATTATTTTTTTTTTTTTACTTCATACTGTCAGTTAGATTCTTCTATCCAAAGCAACTTTCATGTCATTAAAAATGTGTTAAGATTTGTAAACATGGTACAGTTTTTACTAGAAATCGAACCCATGATCTGGTGTTTCCAACCCCAGCTCTACTGACTGAGCTGCTGCTGCACAAATTATTCTGCACCCAATCTTAAAAAGTTTGCAATTTTTAAGTGTTTTTGGCAGTTTTGTCATATAGTTCCCCTGCAGTGTCTGGTTTGCTCTGTTCAGAATGAATCAGTATCAGTTGAAAAACATCAATAATAAAAGAACATTTATTGTCCAAGTGCAAATAATGTAACATGTTACATTTAAAAAGAGCAGCATCACAGCAGTGACTTAATCAATGTGTCATAGTGAATGATGTTTTTAAATAACTGGAAAAACAAAAATATATTTCAATTTACCATTTAATTCAAACTAACTCCCAGAGTGCTTGGATATTTTTATTAAAGACCATTAAATAATATTATTTCAAACGTGTGTTTAGACATTTGAAATCATGGACAAAAGGATCACTTCCTGTGATGTGACTGCGCCTTAATGTGACGGACATCACGCGTCAGATACTCTGTTCTTCGTTTAATATTCATGATGGTACTTTGGCTATTGTAATATGGTTTAATAGTTATTGCACAGTCATGAAAACGTAAAGAAAGCCACGCGGCTTCGTGATTTAACAAACTTTTCTTTTAACAAAATATCGCTAAGCAGTTTCCGCGCTGCTTTATTTCATTTCGTTTTTGATGCCCAGATTTAACGAGATTATTCGTGAGGAACTTGCTACTTGTACATACTATACATGCCGCTGCAGCACACGCTAAATTGGATTTTTTCTATCGAGTCATTTTTACTGGCCCACCGGGCCAGCAGATGGACCGATCTGGTGGCCCGGTTGGTTTTGAAAGTACGTCAGGGCCACCGGGCCACTTATATTGTCGACCCCAGCATTTGTAATAAACATATTGACCACCAGGTAGCAGACATACACTGTCACAGGGCTTTTCCAATTACAGTACATCACAAGAGCGTCAGCGTGAAATGGAAAATCCAGTTTTTCAGGTAGATTCATTTTGCAGCGAGTCAAGGTAAGGGAACACTAAAATTGCAACTGAATCTTTTAAATGAATGGTTGCTTGATCGGCCTGATGCGAAAAAATCGAAAATTTTGTAGTCGATGCTTTTGTAATCAATGTTAGAAATTAGCGCATCAATTTTGATGCACTTGCCGGAAATATAGTTGTTTTTCCGATTTACAGAAAGTGTGCGTTCTGTAGTTATTTTATAGATGTAACTGTAATCGGCTAGTTTTTAAAAAATCTAACACATCTGTAGTCTAGTGCTAAGCTTAGCACAAGCTACCACATGCTTTGTTGAAGGAGAGGATGATCAAGATTGCCTTGGAGACAATGCAAACATGCGTATCCTGGTAATAGTAACTTTGAAAATGTAAACAGCGTTTTATCTGATAAATGGATGTTAAGCAGACAAATCTGTCGTTTATGTGCATGTAAACGGGTAAATATGTAACTTTGGATTTTAGTGCAGGATATCATGTGATTTGTTGAAAGTGAGGATGATGAAGATCGCACGGACAAAGGAAACGCGCGGGTGCTGGAAATAAAGAACACGCGCATAGCATTATACAATCTCAAAGTTTATGCATGTAATCGGATAAATCTGTAAGCACATCCGTATGTAAACGGGTAAATCTATAAGTTTAGAGTTTAGTGCAAGATATCACGTGCTTCGTTTACCACGCGATCTTCATCAACCTCAGCTTCAACAAACGAAATGTGTGTTGCATGTTACATTCTCAAAGTTACGTGTAATCGGATGTATGTAAATTGTCTTTTTGTTGAGTGAATATTATGTAGCAATACTTATAATATAAATACATATATATATAATACATATGCATTATGGTTGTATTTTGTTATGAGTAGATTTCTTTAAAACTAAACTTAGTTTGTTTGTGTGTTTTTAGATGTCGAGGTATAGTCTGCCCCAAGTCTTAGAGAGAACAGAAGTTTCGCTGGAGAAACCAGATCAAACCCCTGCCCCTTGCAAAGATGCAAATATTGCACCGGACACTTCTCATCGATTAAATGTTTGAAGTCTAATGTGTACTTTGTCAGCAGAAAACCAGAAACTGTTTTTTGCAATACCACTGCACTGTGTAAATAAAAACAAAAGGTCTTTTTCTATACCTCTGGTGCACAATGTATCACTTTTGATACATTTTGTAAATTGTAAACAGAAATATAAAAAAAAGATGTTTTTCATTATTCAACATTGATGATAAAGGTTTGTGTGAAATAGCAAAAAAAAAATGTAGAAGCTTTTTTTCAAGGTGCTAGCAGTAATACTTTTTTCCTTCTTTTACAAAACACAACTTGTGACTTGTGTCCCTTCTATGTCGTTTTACTTGAATAATAAATATATTAAAAGAAAATCTATTCTAGTGATCAGAACTCCACCTCCCAGAAACATCAGCGGATCACCTCCCATAAGCCGTTGCATGCCTGGAAAAATGGCTGCTTATAATTACGTGCATTTTTGAAATATGCGCATTCAAGCACCCCATACAGTTTTAGGGAGCGTCTACATTTAAAAACATTTTTCTTATATAAATAGGATCGTAAATAGGATATTTGAAGGCTATTTAAATTTAGCTACACACTCTTGTTAGTTAGAGCTCACTGTTAGTGAATAGCTGGTTTAACACACATTCACAGCTTTACCTCTTACTGATATCTTTCGAAGACTGGGAAGGGAAAAAATCAAAACCATTAAATGAAACCACAATTGCCCTCTTTTCACAATTCGAAAAAATGTAATATAATATCAGCGGTAGGGGGGAATAGTTTTTTGAAAAAAGGAAAAAATTCATCCCATTCACTGATTTAAAATCTTTAAAGGTGGACTGAATAGATTTTCAATGTTTAACTGTGACTTCTGCCAAGTACATATAAAAATTTGCATATTTAAGTGTATGTATGTATATGTATTTTTGTTTTGCTTCAATGTTCAAATTAAAACAATAAAAAAAATCCATGACCTAATTAGACCACAATTATGCTTCATCTAATTTTATAAATCATTATGTAGAGCTGCACGATTAAGCCGCATGATCTGAGTCCAGCATTTATGCGATTCTTATGGGATCAATTTAGTGCCAAAAAGATTCGCGAGCGAGAAACCTCAAAGTGAGCGTGCGCAACCTGTGAACTAAATTGATCCCATAATTTTTCCTAATATAACTCTTTGATCAATCGGATGAGTTTGGACGAGCGGTCTGACAGAAACCACTCTTTTCGTCCGCTTGCGCGCTCATTGAGCGAAACTCAGCCAAACGATCGTTTAAATATTATACCGTATTTTCTGGACTATAAGCCGCACCTGTATATAAGCTGCACCCGCTCTATTTTCGAAAAAAAAAAACGTAAACAAGCCGTACCTGCACACAAACCACATCCACTCTATTAAAAAAAGTTCCCTTTCCAGTTGTTCACTTGACACTACTGGGGACAACATTACCTGACAGGGAACAAGGGTTTCGGTCTAAACCTGGAGAGTTTTGCAAGCCACAGATATGTATGTTTTAGATTAGAATTTTTTTCTTTATTACATATGTTCGCGGATTCACGGCTTCGCAGATTTTTAAAGTAGGTATACACATCCCGCGCGTCTGGTAGTGGCTAGAGAAGGGCCTCTGCGGACGCGTCTGGCGCGGAGATGCAATTTCGGACGCCCCCCCCGCGGCCCCAGTGCTCACGCCTGATATTCCCCCATTCAAACACTTTGAAAATTAATATCTCAGCGGAGGCGTGCTAGTGAGAAGCAGGGTATATTATATATGAATATTTCGTTCCGTTACTGTACGCATAACAATTTTTTGTTTTTACGTGGTGCAATATTTTTTTTTTTGCCTGCATTCGTTAAATGAATGAATGTATGAAATTTTATAGTATTGGTAGCATGATAATTTTTTTGTTTTTAACGTGGTGCATAAAACAATAAAACACTTACTGTTTTATTGCTTGACATTTATTCCGTTGTACTGTATGTATCTAAAATCTTTAGTACATACTGCTTCACAATCTTTTGTTTTTTTATGTTGTGCACTTACTTGCCATTATTACTAGACATCTGTTACGTGAAAAAAATACTAAGTGAAAAAAAGTGTTTTAAAAGTCTGAATAAGTGTTAAATAAATACATAAATGCAGATTTTCACCTATTGCGGTCGGGCTTGGAACTTATCTACCGTGATAAACCGGTTCACTGTATTTACTACAGGAACAAAACGATTTCGAATTGTAAATGTACATGTATGTAACTAAATAGATCCTTTCCTAACCTGTATTTTAAAACCAGCAACTTTGCTGATTAAAACGTATAAAAATTACATCTGCTTAGAGTGGCCCTAGCGGTGGAAAAAAATCAGCAGAATAGTTGCACCTTTGTATAAGCCGCATATGCAAAACATATGAATTAAAGTAGCAGCTTATAGTCCAGAAAATACCGTAAATGAAAGATGATCTTGCACTGCTTCTGCAGTATTTTGCAGCGCCTCTCGTAGGTATTATGACGCAGGACGCATGTGACGGCCCCCTCCGTTTTTGCGTAGCTGCGATCACGCGCGCTAATTACCTGCACTTAGTGTTTGTGAGTCCAGAAGCTGTCGAGTTAAAAAAAAAAAAAAAGAACGAAAAAACTAAAAATAAACAGGGAGAATGAATGATTAAATATAATGGTAGAGTATCAGCTCCGACATTTATTACCTGAAAAAGGATTTTATTCTGAAATGTGTGTGTTTACACTCAGCAAACATCTACAGTTGAGGAAAAACTTATTAGCCCCCCTAAAATAATCATTGTTTGATAAGTATTTCAAAAGTGCTTTTAAACAAAGCTAATAATTTTGTCCTCAACTGTACATAATACTGTACTTTAGAATGCTTATTTTTATTACGTTTAATAGTGATTTAATGAAGAACGTTTTTTCTTTTCAACATTACTTTTACATTACATTATATTTTTCATTTAAATTTCAAGCAAATGTGTTATTATACTGATGTTTGACGGCCTCATTTTCAGGGTTGAATATTTAAAATGATAAAATATCCAGAAAGAATCGTGATCTTTATTCCAGGCAAAAAATCGTGATTCTCTTTTTTTTCCAGAATCGTGCAGCTCAATCATTATGCTTAGGTAAATGATTATGATTATGTAAATTACTACATTCCAAAATTCACATGGAACTTTGTTTGATTTGGGTAGGACAAAAAGCCAAATAAATTGATTCACCCAAATGCTATTACGAACATTAGCGTGAAACGTTTTTTTTTCCAAGCCAACGATTCCAATGATCAAAAAAGGAGTTAGGAGTTATTAAGACAGATGTGGAGTTATTATTACTGTAGACTTTATTACTAAGAAGGAGGTAGGAGTTTTTAATGAAAGGTTCTTCATCTTGCCCTCAGGACTTCAACTATGAACCCTAATAAACGCTAATACTTCAAGCTAACACGTGCTCCTCACCGAAATGAACTTGAGAGGGTTGGTCTCGTCCATCTCCTCTTCCTCTTTGGCCGTCTCCTCCATGGTCTCTTTGGCTTGGTCGATGTTTTCCTGGGACGACACAATCTGGTCGTAGAGCTGCTCCAGTTTGGCTTTCTTCTCGTCCTCCATTGCCTGGGACATCTCATTATACTGATCCAGCACCAACTTCACCGCCTCCTCATTGTGTCGCTTAATAATCTTCTCGCAATCCATAAAGTTCTCCTGAGGGTCAGCAACACACAGCCGCTCATACATAAGTAGTCCACGCTTTTGCTGTTGCAGCACGCTGACGGTGCACGATTCTAAGCACTTTAATTCCTCTACATGTTTGAGTAGCGCTTGAATGCTAATGAAGGCATAAAGGCCTATGCAATGACATCACAGTAGAGCAGGGGTGGCCAACTAGTCAGAGACTAAGAGCCACTTTTTTTCAGTGTTACTGCAAAGAGCCACATCATACACACGGGCACACAAAAACATCATCCCATTCCTTAATCTTGTATGGCACGCACGCACAGGCACGCACACACAGACCTCTGCTCAGCCAGATTGAATTAAAATAACCACATCAACATGATAATAATAGTTATTTTTCAACAGGTAACATTGTATGCATATTTGACTCATATCATGTGAAAGCTCCTGAAGAGCCACATGAGGCTCAAGAGCCACGGGTTGGCCACCCCCGCAGTAGAGCATTATTCCTGTGCTGTTGTTGGACGGTTTGATTGGAAGATGTTCTGGACATTACCTCCACCGTGTTGTAAGCCAGCTCCAGCTCCGACACGAAATTCTCAATGTCCTCTGATTGCTTTTGCATTGCTGAAATGAGATCGGCCAGATTTTTCTGAAGAAACACGTGAACATAATTACAATATGCTTGAACCCATCTCAGTTTTTGCACTACATGTTTGAAATAAACATCGCTTGAAGGGATGTAAAGTCCCTAGGGATCCCTAGGGATTCATCTCTCACCATCCATTGCCAAATTTATTAGCACAACGTTTTTTTTTTTTAAAAGAAACCATTTTGTGTCAAGATGTGTTCACAAAATGAAGATTATCACAAAGCTTGTTCTCAAACATATTGGCACGTGACACATTGTGGTTATTTTCAGTCCATCTTTACATTTGGAAAGTTCACTAGTGACTGTTATGAAATTGTGTTTGTTTTTCCTGATTGATATGGGTGTGGCCTAATTACGTTGCAGGTGATGGCAATATCCTGTTTTGTATTTAAAGAAGCTGAATGTAACTGCAAGAGGTGGTGGTGTATAGTCTGTAGGAAAGACTGGTAAATCTGATATTGAGAATCGTTAGCAAACTTGAGTGCATTCCGTTTATTGTTTTGCCACGCTTTTGTTTATTGTTTGTATCTGTTTTTGAGTTAGGGAGTTAGAGAAGAAACTGTGTTTTTGTTTTTCCACGTTTGTTTGAAATAGGGAAGTTAGGTTAGAGGGTTTTTCCAAAGATCGTTTTGTTTGTTATTTTCGTGGTGAAACACAGCACTCTTTATTTTTGTGGTGGGAAAGAGAAATAAAATCTCTTAAAAATCACCTTTGCATTCTGATCTGTGCGATCACCCTAGAGGTCGTAACAGTGACAGATAACTCTATCTAGTAACTTAACTCTATCTCAAGCTCTAGTAGAGATCTTTCTCTAAATGTGTCCTTTGGGGATGGCCATACTATAAAAATTCATTTTTTGGGATGATTTTTTTCAATGAAATAACTAATTAAAATAACTCTAATAGTTGCGTTCAGTCGTAACCATTTCATTTGGACTAAAATCACAAAGAAATATGGGAAAATGGAAATAAAAAGTCTCTATCATCGTTACTTGAGTGATTATTTTTTTCCGCCTACTTTTTACTTAAATTAGCTAAATTTTTATGCAAACATCTGTACTTTCTACTCCTTACTATTTAAAAATACCCGCGTTACTCCTTTTTCCATTTTAGTTAGTTTTATTTCAGTGTTGTCATCTGCCTACAAAAATTAAAAAAAGATCTTGATAAAAAGGCACATATTTTTGATTAGTAGCTCGCATATACGTATGGTTCTACAATGTATTTGCACTGTAATAAAATTTATTGATATTGTTTGCACTGTAATAAAATGAAAATATGATTTTCAATGTAATTAAATACGCCATTATTTTAACATCACACTATACGTACTTGTATAGTATAAAAACGTCATTATAAAAGTCATTTTTTCCATGCGTTACTTTTACTTTTATTTGTCAAGTAGGTACCAAACCAGTACTTTTACTTGAGAAAACGTTTGAGCTGGTACTTTTTCTTTCACAAAAGTATTTTTGAACTCTAGTATCTATACTTCTAATTGAGTAAGGAATGCGACTACCTTTGACAGCACTGCCTAGCAAAGCAAATGTTGTTTGTAAAACGTGTCGGAAACATACTTTTGTAATCAGTTTGGATTTATCTATGGAGCATCAAAAGAATGTAAGTAGCACAGATGTTTCGCTATGAGTTCATGTATCCACACGGGAGTAAATCCTGTAATGTTCACGGGAATCAACTCCATTGGGACTTTATTTACCTTCACACTGGCAGAAGCTTCTTCTAAAGACGCCATCTCATGATTCCGATGCTCACTGTCGCTCAAGAGTACCGGACACTGGCAGGCAAGACAGAATGCATCCATTGGTGAAACTTCTACTGGTTCTTCTGGTACTAAGACAAAATCCGAATCCTCTACAAGTTCAAAGCCAGCTCCTGGAGATTCCTCTGAACCGTGCTCTGCTAGGGTTTCTTGTTCAAGTTCTCTAGCTTCTTCTTTTGTGACAATCTCATAATCCAGTTCCTCGAGAACTTTGTGTTGGAGATCTGGATCACAGCGGATGAGTGAAAGGTTCTCCTGAGGAGTAAAACTTCTCAGTTGTGACAACTCACCATTGCTTCTTATTTGATTTTCCATTTTATTGTCTTTAACGTCATCAGTCTCTTCTGTTTCTAAAGGAGAAACTCTCATTGTTGTAGGATCATCATCACCAACATGAGAAGGTGGTGAGATTAGCACAAGTAGGTCTACTTTCTCCTCAGTGTCTCTATCATCTGTGTGCTTTTTTATTTCTTTTAGGTCATTTGCTGGTGACATCCTCTCCTCAACATCAGTCCCATCCGTCATTGGGACTTCATTGTCTAATGACATCTGAGAAGTGGTTACATCACATTCTCCACCAGGCGCTTTCAATGACACTGCTATTTCCTCCTCATCTCGAACATCTACACGTTCTGCAGCAACTGAATCCGCTGTTGTTGCCGTTGTCACTCGGTTTTCCAAAGATCTTGTTTCATCCGAATCTTCTTTTATGGGTAAATCAGTCTTTGCTGCCTCGTCAGGACCTTCTAGCTGGATGTCTGTAGAGGAGCCAGACTTTTCTGTGTCTTCTACATTCTTCATAGTTTTACTTTCAACTGCAGCAATGTCGTCATTTTTCTCCTTGTGTACTTTTACTACTAGTTCTTCTTCTGCAGGCACACTTTCATCTTTTGTAGGAGTTTTGTCAATATCTTGTTTGTCAATATCATACGCCGTTTCTATTTCTGAAATGTCAATCTCAGGTTTAATCTGAATCTCAGTGCTTAACGCTTTTGTTTCTTGTAAATCACTTTTCAGAGCGCTTTTAGATTCTGGCTTAATAAAGCTTTTCGTTAAAAGTTCAGCAGTGACTCTTTCACATGTCGACTGGACGTTAGTTGGATTCTTTTGATTCGGCTCTTCGGGCTTTTCCTCTTTGCTTGCAGTGCCACTTGCTTCTTCTTCTTCTTCTTCTGCTACACACAGAAGTTCCTTTTCGTGTAGCTCAGAATTGTTTGCTGAGAAAGATCTGATTTCATGAGCATCCCTTAGTGTCGTCTTGGTCTCAGTCTTGAGTTCTTTGTCTAGTTCCAAAGGAAGGCTTTGGTCAGCATTTGGCTGTTCATTGCTTAACGTTGAGAATTTAAGGCCCATGTTTTTTTGAGATGTTTCAGTGGAGTCTTTATGTACTAATTGTAGTGTGTCTTCATCAGCTTTGGTAGATAAATGTGTCTCTGGTAGACTGAGAGGCATCTTGACTTGGTCATCGTCTTCCTTCGGCTTTTCCGATATACCACAGTCCACAATGTCCACCATGGCAAAACGTTCTTCTGGAAATTCACTTACACTTTCAGGAGCCTGAATCTCATCAGTCTGAACTTTAAGGTTGACAATTTCAAAAGACACATCTTCAGCTTCCAATGACTCTGAGAGGTAATTACCATCCGTTATCTGTAAATGTTCCACTAATTGTTCTTCATCCTTCTCTTTGGTTTTGAGATCAAGAATCGGATTGACTTCCTGGACTGACGTGTTTGACTCAGAGCTATTTTCGACACCATCCTTGATAATAACAACGTCTGACATCTCTTCGGTCTTTAGAGCAGCTATCTTAGCCATTTTCTCTGGGACATTCATTCCTCTGACTGTTGGAGATGTTTCTGCAGAACAATGTCCGGGTGAACAACAGCCTGTGGATTGACTATCGCCTTCATCTTCGGTTTTGCTCTGCTCCTCTTTAGGAACAATCTCTGCCTTTTTATCTTCTTCTATCGTCTCTTCTTCCATTGTACTTGTTAAACATCCAGTGAGCATGAATTTATTTTGTGACCATTCTAGTTTGCCATTGTGCTCTTCTTTTGGCTGCAAGACCTTATCATCTGCAGGAGCTTTGTCCTTCAATGTAAATTTCTCCAGATATCCATCTGCGTCATCAGAATCGGAGTATCGCCTTTTAAAAGACCTTTCTGAAATGATGCTTTCGGTGTCCGAGCAGTCATCTTCTCTCCTTTGGTCTCCTAGGGCTTCTTCATAAAGGTCAGAGTAGTGGAAAGACATTGCTCGTGGCTCTTCAAGAAGAACCTGGTCGATGATCTTAGGAGGTCCAGTGGGAAGATACACAGGAGTGAGAATGCATTCCTGGCTTCCAAACAGGATGGAACCACTTTTCTTCAAAGATTTTAAGCTCTCCTTTCTTGTTGCTTCGTCCTTGTCCTCGTGTAAACTCTCAGGCTCTGCATTGGACTTAGTTCCGTAGAACACTTCGTCAAGATGCTCATCTGCAATTTCAAGGTCACTGATGATGACAAAAGACTCATCGTCCACACCATCATCTGCTTTTGCCTCTTTTTGAGACAACTGAGGATCTTCTAGCAACAGAGCACCATCTTGTTCCACGTCTTCTATCACTGACGTTCCTTCAATAGGCGCCTGCTCATCCAACAGAGTGAATTTCTCGAGATAGTCCATGTGCGCCTCCTCTTTTTCGTCCGGAGGCGTGTGAGAGGAATTGTTGAAGCTCTCACTTTCCTTGACCTCCTGGTTGTTCGTCTCCGTGTTTCCCTGATCTACAGGTCCATAGTGCACGTGGTTGGATTTGATCTTTGGTGTAGAATCCAAGTAGGATAAATTCTCCGCCATTTCCGTGCAGTCTTCTTCGTCTACTGTGGCAAGCTTGGAGGGGACAACAATATTGAGTATTTCAAAGCCCTCTGAAATCAGACTGAAGAGATCTCGATCTTTGCTTCCATGAGACAAATTCTCCTCGTCTGCTTCGGATCTGATGTTGGGAAGAGACACCTCAGCCATGGCCGGTCGCTGCTCACCCACTCGACTTATTGCGAGTCTGGAACGTGAATTTTGAATTCCACCGCCAATGTTCCTCCTACGGCTTGATTTCTTTCTTCTAATTTTATCTTCCTCCATGATAATCACAATATTGCCTTGTGTTCCGGATCCTTCCAGGCTGCATTGTTCTGACGGTGAGCTGCCTTCTGAAGCCCACGGGGTCGAGCATCTGCTGGAAGCCGTTTCCCATACGATCCCACTGTCCTCACTTTGCACCGTTACCATGGAGAAGGAAGGGTCTACCATCAGACACTGGAGCTTGGGCTTCACTGATTGATCTTGTACGACTTCTTTTAAACTAACAACATGAATAGATGGGAAAAAAAAATCAAATGGCATGGACAAAACAGTGTAGAGACAATATAATTTAGCAACATTCCAATTTTAAAAACTGTATTCTTTCAGAAAGAAAAATCTATATTATAACAGGAAATATTCTATTCTATAGGAGTTGTCACGTAGAAGTTGTGGATTGATAAATGAAACGGAAATGGAAAATTAACTTAAGGGAAGTGTCTAAAAACTCATACAACTATTTAATACTAGGCACAGCTGCATTGATATTATTAAAACGTAATAGGAAATATTAAATAAGGAATTGAAATATACGTATATTAGATTGTCTATTAATCCCACAGAAGGGAAGTCTCTCAAATGTATACATTATGTAAAAAATATACTAATTTATATACCGTATATTATAAATGTATATTTATATGCAACTATAAATTAAAAGAAAATAAAATGAAAATAAATGCATTAATATAGAAACAATAGTATTTAAATATTAAATATATATATGTGTGTGTATTGTATATACATATATATATATATATAAATTTAATAATAATATAATAATGAGTATTTGTAGGGCGCTTTTCACAGTTTTAACTGTCTCATTTTAGCATATATAAAACAAAATGTTGCCCTGCACTTCATTATTCACAAGATTCACTTCAGTTTCAAAACAATAACAGCCTTAATAATAATAATAACAATCTTCTTCGTCTTCATAATCCTCATCCGAACAAACATGAATTCAGACATCATCACTCAAGTTCGACCTCAACCCACCTTTCGTGAAGCTCCTCAATCTCGTCATCTTTATCGACGTCGACTTCACTCGACCCCATCGCAAGCTCCTCTTTGGAAGCGGGATCCATTTTTACTCTCCGAATATGATTGTGGTTTTCAGAAGACCAACACGTCCTGGAAGGCAATCATGACGGTGGAACGTTGCTGGCTTTATGCGTCTGCTGGAAATAGAACGCCAACACTCTCGGGTCAAAGCAGATCAACAGGGAACGTGTCACGGTCGGTCGAGACTCGACGCTTTACAGGATTCCGTCTGATCCGGAGTTTCTTGTGACAACCGTGGAGCATTACAGGGCGTTGGCATTACTGGCGGAGAAAAGCTTGTCATGAAACGACAACCTGTTGTCTGTAACACGAGCCTCGATGTTCATGACTGACCTCGTCGACCAGTGTCAGTTTCCTTTGGCCAAGCTAATTTTACTCTGGAAGCCACAACACGGCTGTTTCAAACTTCTCCAAGTGTTTAAAGTGGCCAAAATCCAGAACCACAATCTACCTACACAATCTGACTTCAAACACAAACGTCAGGCCGGCTGTTGCACAAAACCGAGATAAGGGATTAATCTGGGATTTTCCACTTATCCTGGCTCAATTTAGCCCCGACTCGGTTGCACGAAAGTAGGATAAAGCCAGGTAAGGCATGTTACCATGGAGATTTATTCTGAGAAGCTAGCCTGCCCCAGACCAGGCTAACAGCCAGGCTAAGATTAATCGTGCTCCGTTTCACAATGAGTTCTACTCAATGTATGTGATTTACAATGATTAAATGGTCGTCTGTAAACATTTGGCATCATTTTATTCATAATAAATAATAATAATAAATTGAACCTTTATTAGTCCCTCATGGGGAAATTTTTTTCTCTGCATTTAACCCATCTGAACTCTGCAGTAAAATATTACTATAAATATATATATACTATTGGGAAAACAACATTCCCAACACCCTCCTGGAAACAATCACATTTTTTTGAAGTGATAAACAAGAATGGTGGTGCTATTCACTACTGAGATTTTTTTGGACACTTTTAGTTCTTTTGTGTGTTTTTGTCCTCTGGTCTTGAACTTTTGATCAGCTAATGAACAGTCTGTTTAAGCTAAAATGCAGTATTCAATAAATTACCTGCTTTGTTTTTCCCCATGCTCCTGTTTATCTTTTATGCATTCTAAAGCAATACTCACAATCTGAATACAATTCAACAGTGTAAAATATGAATACTTGCAATTTTTCTCTCGGTATTAAGATTTTGATCAGGAGTGTATCATTGCAGGTCTTGAAATTTTTTTAAATGTAATTTTTACAATCGTCCAGTAACTAAACATAGAGGGTGAGGGGTGCATGCGAGAAAGAGATACAATAAAAAGATAAGAGATAAAAATACAACAAAATACTAAATAAATAAAGATAAAATATGAATTAAAAAAAGGAAATGAAGATGAAACAAACTAAAATACAAAATAAAATGAGCAAAATACAAAAAAGTAAAAGTTAAGTAAAGTAAAAATGTTTTCAGTGTCCAAAAACCAACTGAAAGTGACCCAGTGTGTACGGTACAGTGACTAAGGGGCAAGTCAGCGTGACCTTATTCAAGTGGCATGTTCCTTTATTCGGTTGGGGATACTGAATACCTGAATAAAGCCAGTATTTGCCAAACAATAAGAAATGTGTGTTTAGCACTGCTGCACAATATTGCCAGCCTGAAAAAGAAAGGGCTCCCAGAGTTGAGACTGGGCTGACATCTTCCCAGATGATATAACTGGTCGACTGGGCAGGAAACAATACAGACCAAATAATTTTAGTTGTTTTTTTTGCTATAACATAATTTAATAAACAATGTATATTACTTTCGTGTGTGCCTGCATTTATTGAAAATACTGTATCCTTCAAAAACGTAGCTCCATTATACTGGATCAATAACTATTTAGTGTATTTGACATTCGGTGACCAGACTTTTCGACCCAGGACGTTTGGCCCCTGGGGCTTTGGACCCGGACGATTGATCCTTAGGACGATTGGACACTCGGATGGTTAGACCCGAGTTTATTAAGAATCATATCTTCGGCCGTGTGAGCTTGACATTTGGGAGGCGGCTCCTTTGCATTTACTCCAGCAAAGAAGCATAACTTTGCCCCGATTCGAGCGCCTTTGTCCCGCAAAGAAGCACTTATAATGGTGGATTGACCGGCGCCAGCGGCTTATTAAAATTCATATCTTCATGCCCGTGCGAGCTAGAAATTTGACAGGCGTGAGTAAAAACCCATTCGGATCGAAGTTCGTTTTTGCGACGATTTTCATCCACGGGACTGCACGTAATCTGTCTTGATCGGCCCGCGGCTTCAGTTCATGCAGGGCGCGCAGCCGCTTTGCTTAAACAGCTTTCCAAATTGCCGATACTTGTTTATCCCATAAGCGTGTGGTGAAATACACAAAGCATGCTAAAGAACAGTCCAAACACCAAGAGATATATTAACAAATTTTTTCTGTTTCAAATTTACTCATGAGCTTGTCAAATTTTGAAACTCGGGTCTAATTGTCCCGGGTCTAACCATCCTAGTGTCCAATAGTCCTAAGGATCAATCGTCCGGGTCCAAAGCCCCGGGGGCCAAACGTCCTGGGTCGAAACCCCCCTAAATCAATTTTCTTGATATAAGCAAAGTCATCTCTCACACTTAATCTAACATAGTTACTTTATCTTGTAATAGAAAATAAGATTTATTGTCCAATTTCAACATTTCTTAGCTCATCAAGAATGTATTTTTTGCAGTATAGATGTCATTTCGGACCACTTTGTTCCAAGACTGTAAAAATGTGCAATTATTTGCGCTATTTTTTAACACATAGAAATGCCTTGCATAAAACACAGACTTTGTGCAATAATGGTTTAATGATTTCGCTAAAAGAATTCACAAAATATACAATGTAGAGCAAAAATAAACAGGCCTTAAATATGAAAATGGTCCATTTCCATGGTCTCCCATGTCTTTTTATGGATTTTTAGTCACAGTGATGAACTGATGTAAAGATAATACAGATGTCAGTAATAAAAGCAGGACTGATGTACAGAGAAAAAAAAAGTTCTTCATTATTGGTGGAGGTTTTTTGTTTTGGTGACGGGTAAAATGAAGTTAAGATCTTTCCGCAGCTGCAGAACCTGAAACGACTGAAAAATATAAGAAAACACATGAGAAGAAAACAGACAAAAATGTATAATAATCGAATGGTACTTATTAATATTAATTATAATATATATATATATATATAAATTAATAATTATAAATAATTTAATAATCATTCAATTATTATTATTATTATTATTATTATTATTATAATAATATTAAATTAAAACACAATCAGAAGACTACTGAAAAAAAGAACCATAATTTAATAAAAATAATTAACTTATTATTATTATTAATATTATATTACTAACACTACAGGAAAAACATTTACACATAACAAAAATTGAATAAATCATTTCAATTATTATTATTATTAAAACACATTAGATTTACAGTTACAGGCAAAAATGTATACCGCATTTACTCTCTTATAAGTCGATCCGCTTATAAGTCGACCCCCCCCACTTCAGCTGTGAAATTGTGATATTCTGTTTAGACACGCTTATAAGTCGGGGGAAAGAAATGAGAGAAAAGTGAATAGGTAGAAATTAGTAGAAACCCAATTTTTGGTTTCATATAAAGTCAATTTAGAACACCTGTTCAGATGTTTTTTAATCCTTCCTATAGAAACAATAAAAGCATTCAGACATCTTTGGTGGTATAGGAAACCTAAAATTCAAGTAACCCTGTTTGTTTATGTTGGTATAAATCCATTTAAGCTATTGTTAATTTATGTTTAAGTTTAATTTGTCATTGGTATGTTTGCATTATCATTTTAAAGATTTCTGGGAAAAGTGCCCTGCCCCTTTGAGAGAAATTTTCCCGAGAATTGAGCTAATGCTAACTAGTGTTTTGGGAATAAATACAACGTTCGAAATCCACCGTGTGACTAGCTTATTTGTGAAGCCCCACGCCAAAGAGAGACACAGGAGTCAGAAGAGAGCTGGGACGAAAGAGTGTGAGACAGTGCGCACGCATGTGTGTGTGTGCGCCCGGAGCGGCGGCGAGCAGAGTGCTGCTCTTCTGTACAGCTTGTGCCGTTTTCTGAAAGATGTAGTTAGTTCGCGTCATAAATGTTCATTTAATTACCGCGCTTGTGTCTTTGCTGTTTATTTTTGTGAGAAAGCGTGAAATATCTACGCACTGAGTAAAATATTTTGTATTTCGGTAGACCGCGCGTATAAGTCGAGCCCCCCACTTTCAGCCTGAAATTTTAAGGAAAAATCCTCGACTTATAGTCGAGTAACTACGGTAATAATAATAATAGTAATAATAATAATTATTATTATTATTATTATTATTATTATTATTGTTATTATTAGAAGACTACAGACAAAAATGTATATTAATAATTGAATAATAATAATTACTATTATTAAAACATAAATTGTACTTTATCAACAAAGAGGATCAACTTTGATGAGTGGTTGCGTAAAGTGCTTACTCTGAGGAATTCTGCTTTAATGGCTTCAAACTTGAAGCTGTTTTGAACAGCTCGGGCCGTGTTGGACTGATTAAACGGTTCTAGAACAACACAAGCAAACTTAACATGTCATGATCACTGGAATTTTGTTCATGCCAGGAACTTTCACCGACGTTTACCTTCTACACAGATGAATTTGTTCCTCCACTCTTTACTCGTGTCTTTATTGAAAACGGCTGCCTGCCGCACGGAGATCACATGCTTCTCCCATCTATAGACAATATAACAGTAAACAGTGAAAATGCGGTCAACGTTATCAAATCGCAGAAGAATCCTCGGCAGTGTCCTGAAAGCTGAGGTCTGCTGGGCATCACTTGCTGCTGTCAATCAATCGCTGCAGGAGCCACGGCCACTTCAGACGCTAATAACAACTACTGTCTAGCAAAGAGCCACCGTACGCTGAAAATAAAGAATCCAGAAGGATTTATTACTACCGCATTTATGCAAATAAAAGCACGCCCACAGATTTTTCAGGCACAAAATAATAATAAAAATAAACAGGCTAAATACTTCATATTATTGTAATACTACAAACAGAAAACAGTTCAAAACAAAGAACACCGCCAATCAAATTGCTCTGTCTGCTGCACAGAGAAAAACAATACTGTTGTAATATTTACGTCTAACAAAAACCCAGCTAAATCAGCTTTTTTTTTTTGCTCTTTTAGTGCAAAGGCTCATGGGAACCAGTGGGTGAACAAGTATAGAATCTTGTAAATATTGAAGTGTAAAATGTAAATTAATGTAAACTCAACACAAAATAAACACTTGTTTAAATACTGTAATATACCGTTTTGACTAAAGAAAACAATGGGTACGCCGGTCATAATAATTAAAAAAGAAATAAGTAATTTATTTTGAGGAAAAGACTGATCACACATTTTTATCTAAAGGAACAAAAGTCCAACATATGGTCTGTGAGCATGCGCACGCAGTCGTCTGAGAGACTGCAAATAATTGTATAGCAAGTTTGTTTCGGTACAACTTTCAATGACGACGCAGAGACATTGCTAATCAAATGCAGAAAGCGTTGTAACAGGCTAAATTAATCTTAAAATTAATCACCTGCACGAGGCGTGAGCAGCTTCGATGTCTGTGTTTTGTGTCTTTAAGAGCGGCTACTAGGCAAAAAGATCCATAAAGACAGTTTCTGCTTTTTTTAATTTCTTATCAAAGTCATTTGTAAACGTTTTCACGCGACGATAGATTCACAGACTCACGCTCAGACTAGAGAGAAAGAAACAGTGATCTGTGGGAGACATGGCTGCAACAAACGATTATTTTGAACATATCTTGGCAGCAGCATTAAGAGCTTCATTTCTTAAACAAGGCTTCAGGTATTTGGTAACATTGGGTAAAGATCGGGTAACATTAAAAGTATTTTAAAGGGTAATATTGATAATAAATTTGGCAAAAATATTGGTCATTGTTTGCAGTAACAACTATCCAAACATGGAAACAGCACATACATAGAAGAGCTACAACCTTACTAGTAGGGGTGGGCGATATGGGTTAAAATTCATATCATGGTATTTTGTAGTGTACAGACGGTATCGGTATTATATCACAATATTGTGTGTGTGTGTGTGGGGGGGGGTATTCTTATTTTACATAAAGTACGAAATTAAAACGCAAGGGTAAACCTGGAGAAGCAGCTGTCATTTTTAATACCGTATATCTGTTAAAAGCAGTCCAGGCATTTATTTAAAAAAAAAACAATTGAAATTAAATGGCCTGCGGTCTATCTTTTAAGAGAGTGCAAGAGGGAGAGAGAGAGAGAGCAAGAGTGAGATAGACAGTGAGAGAGAGAGAGAGAGAGAGAGAGAGAGAGAGAGAGAGAGAGAGGGAGAGAGAGACAGTGAGATATACAGCAAGAGTGAGATAGACAGTGAGAGAGAGAGAGAAAGTTACACAGACACAAACGGAGAGCAGAGCCAGCGCGCGTCACGCTTTCCCTCTCTTTCGCGCGCGCGTCTAAATCTAAAGTTGCATGAAACCAAGGTTAACAATCGAAAACAGACTTCTACCAAAATAAAACGAGCAGAATTTTCCCGTGCACGCATTTTACGGGACTCGCGCTCACTAAAATATCCGCTCAAAAAAAACGGCACATTACAGACATGGAGCGGCACAGCGCATGCGTGATGCATGCGCCTCGCGGGTAATCCAATAATTCAGTTTCTTCCAACGCTTTCTGTATTCGATTAGCAATGTATCTGTGTTGTAATTAAAAGTTATAACGAAACAAATGTATTTTAATGTATTAAAGCGTTGATATATGTGTATAAAAGGTAAATTCATGAAAGTGCCACGGTATCCACAATATTGCAAAATCCATATCGTGGCGCAACTCAATACCAGTATTCACGTTAATACCGGTATACCACCCACCCCTACTTACTAGCTAGTAAAGTTTCTACATAGCCTATTTCTAATGTAAAATGCAATGCCTAATAATGCAATGTATTAGGTTATATTCTGCACACATGGGAATGGTGCTGTTATAAATGTACTAAATGTAATGCAGGGGTGTCAAACTCATTTCGCATAGCGGGCCACATACGACCTAAGGAGATGTCAGGCGGGCCGGATCATTAAAATTATACCATACTCTGCATTAAATATCAAAAATATCATGTATTTTCTTTGTTTTGGTGTAAAAAGCACAAGAACATTAGGAACATATTGAATTTTAATGAACTATGCTTTTACAAAACATTCCAAGAATTTCCTCATAATTCCTTACAAATGTGCAATTTACCTGTATCATTCACATTTAGGCATTGCAACTTATCCCACTGATTGCACAAAGGCACACAACTTAAATTGGTAATGACAAATATAGTATTGCACTTGAGGCTTTTAAAGAACTGAATTTTAAACCACTTATATAAAATATAAATTAAATCCCTGCATACACCTTACAAACTAAGGAGAGTGATATTAAATGTGCAATGAAGAAAGTCACATTCGTAAACTTCATAAATGAAACTTGCAATATTTAAATGCAAACAGTATTTAAGCCTTAAATACTGTTTGCATTTACACTATTTATCTATCTTTCGCCGTTTGGAACATTTTGATTAATGAGGTTGTAGCGGATAGGTAGCGGATAACACCTGTTTTTCGTTCTTAACAAGATTCTGTCCGTCTCAGTGATGCAGCGTTCTACTCCGATGGAAACGCCTTGGAAATTGTTGGAAATTGCCTTAGCGGACAATCAATGAATTGCAGCAAAACATTTTTTTTTTTTCCTATTTTTATCCAAACAATTCGGCGGGCCTGATCGAACCTACTTGCGGGCCGGTTCTGGTTATTTGCTGTGTTTTCTTCTGCCGCTACGTAGTAATATTGGGAGCGCTGCATTAAATTAGGCCACATGACATAAAACGATTTGTCGACAACAAATATTTGTCGACAATAATGTCAATTACTCGTTTCAGCCCTATGGGAGAGCATAAAAACGTTTAAAAACGAAGAGCAGAAACAAAGCTGCAGCTGCCCTGTGGTGTGTGTGTGTGTGTGTGTCTCTCTCTTTCTTTCTTTTTTCGAATAAACTTTTAAAAGATATACTGTACTAAAAATGTCAGATGCTTAACCAGGTTTAACCTGCGTCTAATTTATTACTTTAAATTAGGTTAGCATACAAAATGTATGTACAAATAATGTAATTAAGGTCTACTAATATGTAATAAACTGCAGGAAAATCTGTTCAAAAATCATCGGCAAACCTGTTCGAACTCTATCTCACATTCACAACTCGCAGGCCCTCAGGCTAGCGAGCAAGATCACAAAAGACTCCTCGCACGTCCTCTACCCCGCATTTGAACTGCTGCCGTCTGGACAGAGGTTCCGATGCACCGCATGTAGAACTCAGAGGAGGAGAGCCACCTTCGTAGCTAAAGCCATACTGCTTCTGAACACCAGCCTTAAGTCGCCATGACCTCTCCCTTACTGTACCCTTTCTACCCTTTAACTGTCTTATTGTCTGTTATTGTCTACGATCTTTTGCACAGCGCCTTGCACTTTATTTTTCTTTGTTTACTGTTACACTGCTGCTTTGTACTGTCTTGTTAATTGGCCCTCGGGGACAAATAAAGTTTCTTTGACTTTGACTAATGTCCACCCCGCCACCCCGACACTAGAACCCTGCAAAAAAGCCACATGAAAAAAATAGGAAATTAAACAAAATGAGTAAAAAAAAACACTTAAATCAAGTAAATTTATCTAACATGGATTTTTTGCCCTCATGCCGCCCACTATTACCGTAATACTTCATACCGCCAAATATCGCACACTTTTTTTGGTAGAAAACGAGATTTTATCATCCCTTACTTAAATGCGGTGGCGTAGTACTTGAGAAAGCCCAAGAGCAGGTCTCCCAACGTGGAGCGGTTTTTAGACTGAAAGGCAGGGACACTCCGCAACCCCCTCGGCAAGTTGTTGATGTCCATCTTTGGGTCGAAACACTCCTGCAAAAACATAATGACAAAAGCAACAGGACCTTTTTACAAATAATCAATTTTTAAATATAGGAAACGTTATTTGAGGCTTACCGGAAAATCCTTCTGCAGGCATGGAATGACGGGCTCAGACAGAGCTAGAACGATAAAACAACAGACGGTCATTTACACCACAGTGATGAGTAGATGCGCACGTATACACCACACCAGTGGTACCCAACCTGGTCGCGGACCGGTCAACATATGATCATTTTAGCGTGACTTGGTGTGTAATTTTTTATTTAGTATTTAGGATATAATAGTATTTGTATTTAAACATGCATTCAAAATAATAAAAAAAAAAGTTATACCAAAAGGTGAATATAAAGTGATTTAACATTTATCTATGGTACTTACTTTAAGAAGTTGCATTTTTAAATCAAATATATATATTTATAGTTTTTACTTTGAACAAAAAAAAACGGAGAAGCGCGTGTGCGTCATGCGGCATCGCAAGAAACATTAACATTTACAAGAAACATTAGAACGTGTTTTCTATTAAAATATATAAATACATATTATAAAACTAACTTAAATACTTAATTTAGAGAAAGCAGCTATAACGCGATGCTTTATTGAACTTTACATAACAGAAAATAATCGCTAAAGCTTCAGATTTCATTGCACTGAACATTGCACACAAAAAACTGACAGATAACACACCTAGTTTTGCCATTACTACAACAGTTTGTGAGTAAAGTCGCTGCTACAAGAGCATGTAACGGGGAGATGCGGCTGACGCACACGCACAACTGAAGTAAAGTTGTCCTTAGCACAAAAATGCCTTATCATAAACAAAATGATTTTGGATAATAAGCTTGATGTTTTAGCGCTCACAGAGACATGGCTAAAGCCAGACACCTATACTAGCCTAAATTAATCAACTCCCCCTAATTTCTCTTATGAACATGAGGCACGATTAAACTCCAGAGGTGGAGGCGTCACTACCATCTATAATAATAATTTCAAGATGAATAGAAAATCAAACTTTAAATTCTGCTCTTTTGAACTGTTAGTACTACATATGGACTGGAGCCAGATATAAATCGGGAATCAATACTTATTGTGACAGTTTACAGACCGCCAAAGCACAATACTGACTTTATAAATGAATTTGGGTAACTACTAGCAGAACTCATTATTAGAGCAGATAAAGTGATTATACTCTGCGACTTTAACATTCACCTAGATGATGTTAGTGACTCTCTAACTCGCTCTTTTAATGATGTTCTAAATTCCACCAGCTTTAAGCAAAATGTTATTGGCTTCACTCATAAGTTTAACCAAACATTAGATTTGATTCTTTCATACGGTGTTGTAGTTCATGATGTAGATATTGTTTTGGTGAGTGACTGCATTTCTGTTCACTCTCTAGTTTCCTGCTTAATAAATATAGACATCCCAGCTGTGATCCCACCGCAATATCGCTCTTGTAGACTCATTAATTCCAGCACGAAAGATAATTTTATTAAACGTCTTCCTGATCTTACCATTCATACCCCGGAAAGAACAGAAGAGCTTGAGGATTTGACTGCAACTTTAAATCTAACTTTGTCAAGTACCCTTGACTCTTTTGCCCCTCTTGGGGAAAAAAAAAGACTAAACACAAAAAACAAAGTTTTATGGTACACTAATGACCTAAGAGCCCTAAAATCATCAAGTAGAAAGCTAGAAAGGAAATGGAGAAAAACTAAACTCGGAATGACAGTATAATCGCTAATAAACAGGCCCTAAAATCCACAAGATCTACATCAGGGGTCTCAAACTCGCGGCCCGCGGGACGATAGTTTGTGGCCCCCACCTTATTAATAAAGTTTAATGTTAGTGCGGCCCCCTCATCAAAAAAAAAAAAAAAAAAAAAAAAAAAAAAAAAAAATAATTATATATATATATATATATATATATATATATATACTATATATATACTGTTTTGTAACTAAATGTATTTCATTATTCTAATTGGATAATATATTAGTCAGATTTTGAATTGAATAATATAGGTCGCGGCGCTATTATATTAGTCACCACTAGGGAGAGTAATGACGGGAGTGCGATGAGTTGCGGAGATGACGTGCGCGAAGAAGAGATCGATACCACGAGACGAGACGGTGAAAACGAGAGAGAGAGAGAAGAACCACGAGTGCAGAAACTGAGGAAAAAAAGTGTAATCTAAACAGAAGTTTAAATTTGATACTTTGAGCGGCAGAAGTCTGATTGTTTTTTTTGAACAGACCCGTGTTTGGATCCTTCGTGCTCTGCAAAGCTAAGCTTTGTATCCCTTTCACTTACACTGATATTATTTTTTTGCACACACTGGACAGTAACCTTGGATTATTTCGTTTCGGCCTGGACTTTGGACATTATATTTAACTGTATAACCTGATTCGTCCTTTATGCGTTTGCATATCATACTGCATATCATTTTCACTGATATTTTATTTGATGTTTTTCCTATTTCGATCTTTTTTTGTATTAAAAGCCGACTGTTTTACATTCATATACCGTGGTGATTGGGTATTTAATTGGCATATGCAAATCCTCCGAGTTGAACCTAGGCCCGTCTTTAGTTTCGTAGTGTTTAATCCACTTTACCGGGGTTATATATATATATGTACACATACCGGTATATAAATATATATATCGTATTTACTCGACTTTAAGTCGAGGATTTTTCCTAAAAATTTCTTTAGTATCCCGATGGGCCCCAAGTAACCGGAATTGACTTTATATGAAACACAACATTGGGTTTCTACTCATTTCTATCTATTCACGTTTCTCTCATTTCTTTTCCCACGTCTTAAAAGGGGGTCTAAACAAAATACCACAATCTCACAGCTGAACTGGGGGGGTCGACTAATAAGCGGATCGACTTATAAGCGAGTAAATACGATATTATTTTATTTACTTATTACTGATTGATTGATTGATTGATTGATTGACTTTCTTATTAATTTCTTATTTATTTTCTTCTAATTTGTTTATTTATTTTTTCATATTATTTTGTGTTAAAAATAAAAAATAAAGACATTTGAGAAGATTACAATTATTTAAAAGTTTTTCTTGTGGAAACCTGATGCGGCCCAGCCTCACCCCGACTCTGCCTCCAGCGGTCCCACAAGTAAATTGAGTTTGAGACCCCTGATCTACAGGGGGTCTAGGGGTGTCCCGATACAACATTTTTACTTCCGATACGATACCGATATTGCAGCCACCGATACAGATACAAATCTGATACAATAATTAGCACAAAACATGAATACTTTTACATATTTCGTTGTGTGGTATGTATGAAAGGCTAGATCAAATGGAGAACAAAAGTAAGCAACAGTAAGTATGAAAAAAAACAACCAATTTATTATATGTTGGTTGCATAAATGTGAACCTTTTACGTTTAAAAAAAATAATTTAAAAATGAGGACAGTTGGTGCGGCCTCGAGACAATATCAGACAGGCATGAGGTCGATAAACGCTTTAACATGTGTCAATGGTGCAAAATTAACTCCTGTGATAAAATAAGATAAATAATGTTTAACTTATTAAACTTAAACAAATATTAGTCTTGGATTCTTTTAAAATAAATAAATAATAGTGAAAATTTGAATGAAAATTCTTGGTCGAAACCGAAAACAAAAGAGGAAAGCCTGGCCAAAATCTGAAACACCGAAAGAAATTGTGGCATTTATTAGTAGTACCTTTGCATTTATTGTTATAATGGTCAGTGTTGAGAGTAACGCGTTACAAAAGTAACATATTACACTAATATATTACTTTTTGCTGTAACGCGGTAGTGTAACTTATTACTTTTAGTATTTTCAGCTTGCGTTACATCAAATCTTTCACTTCCAAGACAGTAAATCAAACATTTTACATTTCATGTTCGCAAATAGACGCGTAAGTCATTCGTTCCGCCTTTTGCTGGTGGAGCGTTGTATTTTGTAACGCTCTGAGCTCGAGGTGTGCAGCGATTGGCTGTGCTCTGAGCTAGCGGCTGACAGCTGTGGCTCTGATTACCGGCTGTGCACGGGCCAGAGTCGCGCACTCGCGGCACATTTGAACATTCAATAAACAACAGCCGGTGGTACATTCGCGAGATGGTCTTATGCGCATTGTTTCAGTTTTGTAAAAAACAAGAACATTGTGGTGAAATGCAACCGCCGAATTGTCGGCATCAAAAAACAGCTATTTAAAAAAAACACGTCGAACTGCTATCCGCTCGACCTGGGAAGAGAAAGAAAACAGCAACGACAGTGTCGTCTGCACTTTATGACCAGAAAGCAGGACAGTATTGTGTGGTGAGTCATTCAAAATGAATAAAACGCACTGAAGTTTACATACTCCTGTTGTGTCTGATATCAGATATACCCAAGTTATTCACTGATATTGGAGGAAAACCGCTTTGTCTACCATACTTTTAACACTTTTTAACACAAGTTAATTATTAGTGTTGACAAGCGTCTTTTCCCCAGACATCCGGGCGGATTTTATAAATTCACGATAATGTCCGGTTTTCCCTCTTCTTCAAACGACTAATACACGTGTACGTAGGTTCACAACTCGTGCTTTAAATTATATGAGAAAGTAATATTTGAGAACGAAATTGCGCGTATCGTTTTGAAACAATGGGCCGACTTTTTTCTTGTATTATTATTTTTTTAAAAACAAATCACATTTTTCAAAACATTTTTCATTATTCAAAAAAGTCTGACTAAAATAGTTACCTATTTAGGTTTTTACTGATTTTTTTTTAAGTTAAGTGAATTATTTTTACTAAGTTATAGTTTAGCAACATTGAAGCACATTAAAGCATGTTCATCAGCCTCCGAGAAGCCTGTCTGAATTTGTCTCGAGGCCGCGCTGATTGTCCTCTTTTTTGGAAATCAAAATATATGGTCACCCTACAATTATAGATTATGTATATTGTTATTTGTAGCTTGGAGAGGCCCAGTCATTACGCTACATAACTCTATGTCTTCCACTGGTTGTAACATAAATTACTGTACAAGTAAAAAGTACATTTTGTTATTTTAGGACGTTAATTTCTACTTCTGTAGTTATTTTGGTGAAAGTAACTTAAAAGTAATACAAAAGTAATGTAAAATATTACATTTCTGAGACAGTAATATTGTAATGTAACTTATTACTTTTTACAAACAGTAATAAGTAATATGTAACATATTACAATTGCAAGGTAACTTGCACAACACTGATAATGGTGTACTAACTTTACAAAAATCAAGGCAGTGCAATTGCATAAATTAATAATAAAGTTTCAAAGAATAAATGAAACAGAATGTGTTTATTAAGCATATTGCAACACTCAAGAGTCAGTCAGTCATCTTCTACCGCTTCATCCTTTACAGGGTCGCGGGGAGCTGGCGCCTATCTCAGCGTCTTAGGCCCGGAGGCGGGATTCGCGGGCCAACCATTCGCAGAGCGGGACACAGACAAACACATTCACACACTCACTCATACCTATGTGGTCAATTTTCCAATTCCAATTAGCCTGAAGCACATGTTTTTGGACTGTGGGAGGAAACCGGAGAACCCGGAGGAAACCCACGCAAGCACGGGGAGAACATGCAAACTCCACACAGAACGGCCCCGGCCGGCCTTGAACTCAAGAGTATAAAATATAAATCAAACTGAAATGCTTAACTTTATCCTACTCATGTGTACATAAACAATAATGTACACGCCTACTGGCCTGCTGAAATGTTGTAAAAATTAAACGTTCTTCCATTAAAAAGTACAGTCACGTTTAAAATGCAAAAAGTGCAAAAGATACATTTCTCTGCAGGTCTTAATAATAGTATAAGAAGGTGTTGAGCTTATAATCTGACATTTGAGAAAGATTTGAGACTGTGTTTAAATAAGGCCAGTGGATAGAAAATATATAAATCCTGGAAAAAATATATATCTTCAGGGTTCCTACACTTTCGGAAAGATAAAATTCAAGCACTTTAAGCACTTTTCAAGGTCCATGTTCAAGTTTTTCCAGCACCTTGTCGTAAAATTTACATTTAAAGTATGGCTGTCAAAATTAGCGCGTTAACGCATGCGGTTAATTTCAAATTCTCAAAAGCGATATTTAATTTTAACGCATTATATTGATTCCTTCTTTCAAACGACTGCACATGTGCCGATCATTAAGAAGATCGAGAAGAGACACTGCTCATAAGACGACTTGTTTCCACAATCCACACAATTAAAATTTCAAGCATTTTCAAGCACTTCGTTTAAAATTCAAGCAGTTTTAAGGCCTTGAAAACACATTAGAGAAATTCAAGCATTTTCAAGGATTTCAAGCACCCGTAGGAACCCTGTATCTTGCACTACAATCTGTCACATTAAAAGTAGCCTAAAAACATAATAGCCTACTTATTAGTATTATTTGAGGTACTTTCTTGCAGGACTTCATTGAACATATCAGACAACGAGGGCGCAAAGCGCTCATCTGATGCAGAGACGCAGGGAGTCCAGCTGTGAGTGAGAGCAGTTCTCTCTCTCTCTGTTCACTCTCCGTGAATGTGGCGGGGAGCTCATGATCTGCGCCTCGCTATATCTGCGCTATAAATGCATCTCAGTCATTCCATTCAAACGTTGTGCTGTATTTCGCTGGTCAATTCACCTGCACGCGTGATGGTAATAAACGCGAGTACAACCCGGACATTTTCGTGGATGTATAAACCCTGTGAATTATCGGACGCCGCGAACAGGACGTGAAAAGAGAACAGGCGTGCGAAAGAAGACGCTTGCTCACCGTATTTAACTCGGTAGTCTTGCGAAAGTCCTCGTGCAGAGTTGTGATGCTGTTTCAAATGCGCAATGAGGTTGGATGCAGGGGTGCCGATAAGGGGGACAATTCTCTTTTTTGGGCCCCCAGCGACCAGGTATAAGGCCCATCACATAATATTTTTTATGGGGCCCGAAATTGCTAGCGGCGCCCCTGGTTGGATGTATTAAACTACCCCCCGGTTCTGTTCCACCGCCGGACATTTGTGCTCGACAAGTGTTACTTTACAGTCATTTGGCAGACGTTTTTGCACCGTACCACGCTGTCTTTATCGCACTTTAATGAGAAATACTGCCACACGGCCGACATAGCTCTTTTTCTTTACTGCTTGCTTGCAGGCAGCAGTGTTGTGATCACGGGGGCTCTGCGCGAACGGAGTTGAGCGCTCATATTTATCGGAGCTTATATCGGAGTTTTTTAACGCAAACAGATTCAGGTTTTTTGGCTGAAATCGGACCGATTTCCGATATCAATATCGGATCGGGACATGCCTATATTTTAGTAAACTTATCTCTGCAAATCCAAATAATCCTCGTTATCTGTTTAAAACTGTAGCTCAGTTAACAAAGAAAAAGGGCACGGTAGACTCCGCAATCCACCCACAGCTCACTAGTGTCGACTTTATCAACTTCTTTAATCACAAAATTACTAATATCAGAATGAAAATTGTATCCACAAATGCTAGCCCACAACCGGTTATACCGAAAATAAACCCACCCGCTGTCAAGCTTAGCACATTCAAACAGGTCAACCCTGATGAGCTCACTGAGATTATAGCCAAGACCAAGACGACCTCCTGCTTACTTGACCCTATACCAACTTTTTTTTTTAAATAAGTCCTACCATTAGTTATCGAACCAATCTTGAATATTATAAATTCGTCACTAGTTCTAGGTCACGTGCTACAAGCGTTCAAACAGGCCGTCATAAAACCGCTTATTAAACAAAAAATAAAAATAAACGAAAATTTATAAAACAAAAAGTTCGTATAGCGTTCGTATGTATAACGGAATAATTTTTAGAATAATTCCGTTTTTTCCCCTAAATTAATTTCTCTTTACGCATGATATTTTTGGCACTAATCTGATTCCATACTTGGGCGGCGTGGTATTTCATCCACGGACCATAGCTCTACAGTACTAGAAGATTCTGGCTTCACTTACTCTGAAGGTAATGCAGGGCCATCAGAACCAGCGTGTAGCTGCTCAGAGTGCCGGCGCTGGCGTCGTTGATGTTGCGATAACGGGCCCATTTCTTGATGGCGAGCATGACCGGACGAACGCGCTGCTCCACTGCACCAGAGAAAGTCACGTACAGGAAGTGCGCACCAAGATGGAAGTGGAAACCTCCGCCGCACTCACCGTAGGCATACATCCGCAGTAGGAAGGTGTTCCTGATGCCAACGATGTTGCTGAAGTTCAAATCAAACTCGATGCCACTTCAAATTCAAAAACACAGACATCAATTAGCCATACTTTTGCATTATGATTAGTGAAATAGAAACAACAATATCAATACTCACCTGGTACTCCGGAATTTTAGAATGGGAACTTTAGCTGGGATGAGTTGAGGCTTTTTAATGTAAGCTGTGAAAAAGCCATCAC
Source organism: Paedocypris micromegethes (assembly GCA_028031935.1). Classification (NCBI taxonomy): domain Eukaryota; kingdom Metazoa; phylum Chordata; class Actinopteri; order Cypriniformes; genus Paedocypris; species Paedocypris micromegethes. The sequence goes on from CM051506.1 coordinate 223,997, forward strand.
GAGGTGTTAAGTACTTGAGCAACTTTTAAATTCAGGCATCCAATAAAGTACTAAAACAAGTACAAATACTATGCTCAGCTTTTCAATGTCTACATTTTTTCTGTTTATTTATATATATATTTTTTTGTTTAGAATCAATTGTATACCTATTGTACATTTACAAAATTTACAAAAAAATACTCAAGTGTACTCAAGTACTACACCCCATCATTGAATGTACGTATGTGTACCGTATTTACGTGAATATAGGCACAAAACAAAAAGAAAACTTTTTACATCTTTTTAAAAAAACCTAACTTGTGGCTTTTTTACTTGATTAATTGATGGAAAAAACAGTAACGTTAGACATTACTGGTATTTCGAAATGTAGTACAGTATATAGTACCATGTAGGAGCTGGTAATAGTGTAAAAATGTAGTACCAGTAGGAGCTGGTAATAGTGCTGTGGCTCCACTTGCAACGTTCATATGTGAGTGTATCCAAGCGTCTTGCATTATTTTAAATACTTCAAATGCTAAGTGTTGCCACGTGTCTAATGTTTCTTTATTTCTGTTTTTGAGCCAATAAAAGCTTTTACTCACGTCTGCCTCTGGAACCAGAATATAAGGTAAAAACAGTATTCACATTTATATTAGATTGGGCCGGACTTGAAATGTGGACAAATAGGCGTTTATAATTATGCACAAAATTGAAATCGGCGAATTACAGTCATTTAGCAGAGACGCTTTTATCCAAAGCGACATACATTTCATTACAATTTTTAGAATTCAACAAATTGCTGCTTTCCCTGGGAACAGTGCTTACATTCGTGCAAGTATGGTAATGTAGTTTCCGTGTGCGTTTGTGTGTGTACTCACGTAGCTTGCGAAGTAATGTATGAACAGTTGCAAGTACATTAACAGCTTCTGTTTTTTTTGTTTTCTGCAAAGACACAGCAAACAGTGATTCTCTCTCACTCTCAATATGCACAACAGAAACACGTCACAGAAAACATACGTGAGTTTTAGCGTGAAAGAGAAGACACAGATCAGCGTCACTAGTACGACTACCAAAGCCGTTTAGCGACGACCCAACCAGCAGCACTTGAACACCTTTACCAACAACAGAAACCATCAGGAGTATGACAAACAAAAGCCACTGTTTTATATCAAATATAAAGATGACGTACTTTCCCCGGGAAAGAGAGACTCGATGTCCTTCTGTAGCATCGCCCGGCACCGTTCCTTCTTCTCAAGATCTTCAGTCTGTTGCTCACACTCAAGAAACAGGTCGAGAATCTGTCGACTTAACTAGAAACGGTGCAGAGATAATTTTTTTTAATCACGTAAATGAAAATCATTACTGACTTTATTATTTACTATTACCAACGTATTTGCCACGTTAGAAACCCTCAATATCTAGGTTAGCGGTGCGTAGTTAACTATGAACATATAAAATATATACAAAGATCTTACTTAACTTATTTTTATTTTTAGAACTTTTCTGTCAATCCAAAAGAATGTATTCTTATCATTGAAATCTCAACAAAGAGGAAATTAAATACAGTAAAATAAAATAAATTATAATTGCATCACGTTCTAAGTAGGGCTGCAACAAACGATTATTTTGATAATCGATTAATCTATCAATTATTAGAACGATTATTCGATTAGTCATCGATTATTCCAATGATTAATCAGTAGGTTTTGAACGATTATTCAGCTATTTCAGCAAAGATAAAACAACGAGTTTTACCACATTTTTAATTAAGCAATTCACTTCTGCTTTAGAAATAATTGAATTTTTTGTTTTAATATACTTTGAATCAACTAAACGGGTCACTTTCTCTGAGTTTTCTGATTCTGTCCAACTCAAATTACACACAAATGCCCTCTAAGCATTGTTTTACACATTTTGTTCCAATTCAAAAGTAAAAAAATAAATGATTAGCTGCATTGCAGACAATAAAGTTCCACGTGAACATGGAAACATACATAGAAGAGCTACAAACATTAGCTAGTAAAGTTTCTACAGCCTATTTCTAATGTAAAAATATAGAAAGTTGCACTTTAAATAATTAGGTTGTATTCTGCACACATGGCAATGGTGCTGTTTATTAAAATATTAAATGTATTGTTTCATAAAGTGTTAAAACGTCTAGGCTAGACTACTGTAATTCTCTCCTAACTGGTCTGCCCAAAAAATCTATTCAAAAACTTCAGCTAGTACAAAACTCTGCAGCACGCATCATCACCAGGTCCGCACTCACTTCTCTCATCACTCCCTCTCTAAGGCAACTTCATTGGCTCCCCATCTATTATCGCATCCAATACAAAGTCCTGCTCCTCACTTTTAAGGCCATCCACCATCTAGCACCTCCATATATTTCAGCACTGATACAGGTCACTATCCCCTCCCGTCATCTCAGGTCATCCTCCTCCATTTCACTCACTCACACCAAAGTCCGGCTGAAAACTATGGGGGCCCGAGCTTTTAGCCATACTGCTCCTCACCTATGGAACTCCCTTCCTCCAGACCTACGAAACTGCAATAGCCTGACTACCTTCAAATCCCAGCTCAAAACACACCTTTTCCATAATGCATTTGCTCCCCACTAGCCTCCCTCATCATCTTTTTTTTCTCTTTTTTCATCTCAATTGCACTTTTTTTCTATCTTGTTTTGCCGTGTGGCTTTGTCTGATTAAGCTTTGAGCTTTGTTTGTGTATTATTTTTCTGTTGTTGTACGGTGTCCTTGTGTACTGAAAGGCGCCCATAAATAAAATGAATTATTATTATTATTATTAAAAAATAAATACTATGTAATAAATGTGTTTATGTGTATGACTTCACACGCAAGTCATAGTATTACATTATAATGTGATCCACTTTCACTTGTGTGAAAACCAGACCAGTTTGTTTTGTGAATTATTTTAGCCTGTGATTTCAGTTGTTGAAATAGTTTTACTTGGATAACATTAAACAAATATACTGTACAGTGTTTTTTTATCAGAGACTGTGCGTTATTATAAGTAGAAAACATCAAGTTATAAAATAGTTTTGCAGCCGCTTGAGTTTAAGCTCTGAAACATTAAAGCACAGAGTTTAACCTGGAGAAGCATCTGGCGTTTTTGAATACTTATTACTCTCTCTGCCAGGGCTTTGCAAACTCTGCTTAAAGATACACTATACAGTATACTTCACTATACAGACCGATAAATCCACGCGACAAATCCTTCCCGTATTGATACAAAACGGGACGCGCAATTTAATTCTCAAACGCGGGACGAGTGTGTATTGTAAAGGACGAGTGGCGCGTCAGTCGAGACGCTTCCTCTTTAAGTCTCCAACATGCGCGTTATTCTCCCGTGAAAGGCGAGGCCTGCCTCCGTGTCCTGATTGGTTCTCTTTGCGTTTGCACCCGCCTTTCTCCACAAGCTCCGATTATAATTAGTCGTCACACACGTTTTCTTTCAGTTTTTATTTGTTGACGAAAGTGTCAATAAACTTAGTTAAAGTTTTGTCCCTGAGCGGAAGCTTTTATATAGTTCTCGTTTCATTTTCGTCAGGTAAAATGTGTCGTTGACAAAGACGATGACAAAAATATTTTGTCAACAAAATTAACACCGCAAGCGAGTGAATACAATACATGACATCACACCTTGCCTTACCTTATCTTTCACCAAGTGAGACAAATCAGGGCTTTGAGGAAACCATTGTCTCAAAGACGGCACAAAGCTGGCGGGATGAGACGTGACAGTGGAGGCAGAGGAGGTTGAGAGGGTGGCGTTGCCAGCTGAAGACTGAAAGGCAGCCTGGTGATGTAAAGGTGAAGAACTAACGCACTGTCTCTTAAAGCTCTGCATCTTTGGACCATCGTTGGACCACATCCTCCTATACAGGACAAACACATTAGCTCAAATAATCTGATCAACAACTTGGGCAAACAATACAAAAAGAAAATTAAGGTTCATTATTGTTGTAATTTGAGTACCGAGGACAAGAATAATCACCACAACAACAATTATTATTATGATGATGACAATGATAATAATAAAAACAATAATAAAAACAACAATCCTCACCATCATCTTCAATCATGAAGAATAAAAAACACAGGTAAAAACAGTATGCCATTCCAATATCATGAATTATTTGTACAGTTTTGAAATTACCATTTTATCATAAAGAGAGGGGGGGGCATACAGGCAGAGAAAGACAGACAGACAGAAAGACAAACAAAGACAGAGAGAGACAGACAGACAGACAGAGAGAGAGTAGCTCACATAATTTGATCAAAACTGTGGTTTAATCAAACGATCAAGAGAAAGTTCGAGATCAATAATCCAGCTCACTTTCTGTTGTTGACTTCTGCCAGTAGAACGGGACGCTGTACATCCAGCTGCAGACCGGAGACGCTATAGAGAGAACGGTACATGACACTAATCAAGTGGCTGAGATATAAAAATGGATAAAGTACAAGATAAAGTTGTGAAGTGTCACTCACTGGGTTCCATTCAGACGATCTTGTGGTGGGAGCACTGGCTGAAGAAAGACCGGGTGTGACGGAGTGTCGGACGCTCGAGCTCGACGAAAGCGGTTCGGTCTGGGAAACATCGCTCATCTATAATCCACAGTCTGGTGAAAGCATCTTGTAAAGTTAGATTAAATAGGACTGCATGAAATGTAAACCTATTACATGGTCGATTAGCAAAACAAACGCTATCCAGAGCGTAAAAATCTGCTTAAACGCCCGCTCTCGAAAATGATAATATACACATGTATACGAAAATCAAAACAATCAGACTTAATTAAAGAACGGGAAAACGACATACCTGTAAGAAATTACGTTTTGGTCCGTTGAAAGAAATCGCAAACGCGTTTACCCGTAGCAACGATTCTACTTCCGGTTCAATATCTGACGTTTTCTTTTTTTTTTAAGAAACATGGCGATCTCATACATTTTATTTAAAATACTTTACCCATGTGTGTTCCTGAAATTCTAATAAAATAAGTTTTAAATAGATGATTTTGATACACACACACACACACACACACACTGCAAAATCAAACACGCCATTGATTTCCACAATCACGTAGTTGTGTTCTGTTTAACTTACGGAAAATAAAAGATAATAACATTCAAATTGATTAACGTGGTATTTTAATAATGACGATGAACACACAAAATTATTCACTTTGAGTTTCTTAGAATATTACATATATTAAGTTAAATGTATTATAATAAATAATTACATATACAGTAAACTTCAATGCATTTTGTCATTTCCTTACAACTTTACAATTTCATGTATGTTTTCAATAATGACACACTTTATATTATTACTTTTAAACGTGTGCTTAAATACAAAACGCCTCAAAGAAACGTAATTATTGTAGTAGTTTCCGGTGTTCTGAAAATTCTTCCTACAGCTCAGAATATCCTACACTTACGTCACTGTTCAGCTGTTCACGTCAAAACTGAATACTAATATAAATAAGTACAATATCGTGTGTACTGTTATAAGTGTCCATGTTCATTTAGTATGGCAAGCGGAATTAACATTTACCCCCTCGTGGCGACTCGTCGTAAAACATTTATGAGTAGTCACAATTCATTTCAAGATATCTTCAAATGTATTTTGACTAGTCACAAATCGAATTAGAGATATCTTCTATTCAATTGTGACTAGTCATAAATGGCATTCGAGATATCTCTAAATACATTCTGACTAGTCACAATTCAATTGAAGATATCTTCAAATACGTCACCGACTACGTCACTTTACGCGTCACATATCCACAAACATATTTAGTATGGCAAGCGGAATTAACATTTATCCCCTCGCGGCGACTCGTCGTAAAACATTTCTGACTAGTCACAATTCATTTCAAGATATCTTCAAATGTATTTTGACTAGTCACAAATCGAATTAGAGATATCTTCAATTCAATTGTGACTAGTCATAAATGGCATTCAAGATATAATAATAATAATAATAATGAGTATTTGTAAGGCGCTTTTCACAGTTTTAACTGTCTCAAAGCGCACATGTAAATATGTAAGGGAAATGATGCTTTTTATTCAATTTGTCGTCTGGATTGTTGGTGTTGACTAAGTGGCTGCGGTTATGACAAGACAAAGACAAAGACCAGCGAGCAAGCACATACGCAACAGTGGCCAGGTAAAAAAACCTCTTTAACGAGGAAAAACCCTGGGGAGAACCCGGCTCACTGGTGCCAGTCTCCTCCGGCATTCTAACACTACACAATCAGTGCGTTGGTTGTTCCGCGTCATTTTTAATGATGATTCTGGAACGATGTTTCCCTCCTCAATGGGGAAAGAGGCGGCTCCACTGCTCCAAGCCAACAGCGTCATCAGGTCCACAGAGGTCGAGGAAGCACCACCGATGATTCCGAAGCTCTAGGAGATTCCGGTCGTACGACACTTGGCGCTCAGGAGAGGAGGAAAAAAAAAAAGGCAATTAGAAAAATTCAAGTACTATAGATTTTGACAATTTTCTGAAGGTGCAGGTGTAATTCGGTTCCGAGCACTAACTAGGCAGCCTTTCTATACGATATATTAATATTTTCTGTAAGTTATTATAACAGGTCAATATATGCTTCGTTGAAGAGATGCGTCTTCAGTCTAGACTTAAATTGACTCACTGATTCTGAGTCTCAAATTGGACTAGGCAGAGCATTCCATAGTTTGGGTGCTAAGTATGAAAAGGATCTTCCTCCCTGGTAGATTTTAGAGATTCGCGGTATTATAAGCTGGCCGGAGTTTTGAGAGCGCAGCAGTCGTGTAGGCTCGTAGTAAGTGATGAGCTCACTGAGATATAGAGGAGCTAAACCGTTTAGTGCTTTATAAGTGATTAAGAGAATTTTAAACTGGATGCGATATTTAACAGGTAACCAGTGTAGCGACTCTAACACTGGACTAATATGGCTAAATGTTTTTGTTCTGGTTAGTAATTTAGCAGCTGCATTCTGAACCAACTGAAGTTTATCTATTAGTTTAGCAGGAGTGCAAATAGGATTGGGCTGAGCACTGAGCCTTGTGGAACTCCATATTTAACACTAAATCTGGGTGATGAGACTCCATTTACATGGACGAAATGAGAGCGATCAGACAGATAGGACCTAAACCATTCTAACGCGTGTCCAGAAATACCAACGTAATGATCAAGTCTATGTATTAAAATATCATGGTCAACAGTGTCGAAAGCAGCACTAAGATCTAACAGAACTAAGAGTGAGACGTTCCCTTTATCTGATGCCATTAGAAGATCGTTGGTGACTCGGATTAGTGCCGTTTCTGTGCTGTGGTGCGATCTAAAGCCGGATTGAAATTTTTCAAATCTGTCGTTCTGTTCCAGAAATTTACAGAGTTGTCCCGAAATAACTTTTTCAAGAATTTTAGATATAAATGGAAGGTTTGAAATTGGTCTATAATTAGCAATCACGTCGGCATCAAGATGTGGCTTCTTAATAAGCGGTTTTATGACGGCCTGTTTGAACGCTTGTGGCACGTGACCAAGAACTAGTGACGAATTTATAATATTCAAGATTGGTTCGTTAACTAATGGTAGGACTTCTTTAAGTAAAAAAGTTGGTATAGGGTCAAGTAAGCAGGAGGTCGTCTTGGTCTTAGCTATAATCTCAGTGAGCTCATCAGGGCTGACCTGTTTGAAAGTGCTAAGCTTGACAGCGGGTGGGTTTATTTCCGGTATAACCAGTTGTGGGCTAGTATTTGTGGATACAATTTTCATTCTGATATTAGTAATTTTGTCATTAAAGAAGTTGATAAAGTCGACACTAGTGAGCTGTGGGGGGATTGCGGAGTCTACTGTGCCCTTTTTCTTTGTTAACTGAGCTACGGTTTTAAACAGATAACGAGGATTATTTTGATTTGCAGAGATAAGTTTACTAAAATATGTAGATCGTGTGGATATTAGGGCCTGTTTATATGCGATTATACTGTCATTCCAGGCACTGCGAAAAACGTCGAGTTTAGTTTTTCTCCATTTCCTTTCTAACTTTCTACTTGATAATTTTAAGGCTTTTAGGTCATTAGTGTACCATAACACTTTGTTTTTTGTGTTTAGTCTCTTTTCCCTAAGAGGGGCAATAGAGTCAAGGGTACTTGACAAAGTTAGATTTAAGGCTGCAGTCAAATTCTCAAGCTCTTCTGTTCTTTCAGGGGTATAAATGGTAAGATCAGGAAGACGTTTAATAAAATTATCTTTTGTGCTGGAATTAATGAGTCTACAAGAGCGATATTGCGGTGAGATCACAGCTGGGATGTCTATATTTATTAAGCAGGAAACTAGAGAGTGATCAGAAATGCAGTCACTCACCGAAACAATATCTACATCATGAACTACGATACCGTATGAAAGAATCAAATCTAATGTATGGTTAAACTTATGAGTGGAGCCAATAACGTTTTGCTTAAAGCCGGTGGAATTTAGAATATCATAAAAAGAGGAGTTAGAGAGTCACTAACATTATCTAGGTGAATGTTAAAGTCGCCGAGTATAATCACTTTATCTGCTCTAATGATGAGTTCTGCTAGTAGTTGCCCAAATTCATTTAAAAAGTCAGTATTGTGCTTTGGCGGTCTGTACACTGTCACAATAAGTATTGATTCCCGATTTATATCTGGCTCCATATGTAGTACTAACAGTTCAAAAGAGCAGAATTTAAAGTTTGATTTCCTATTCATCTTGAAATTATTATTATAGATGGTGCGACGCCTCCACCTCTGGAGGTTAATCGTGCCTCATGTTCGTAAGAGAAATTAGGTGGAGTTGATTCATTTAGGCTAGTGTAGGTGTCTGGCTTTAGCCATGTCTCTGTGAGCGCTAAAACATCAAGCTTATTATCCAAAATCATTTCGTTTATGATAAGAGATTTTTGTGCTAACGATCTAATGTTTAAGAGACCTAGCTTTAAATATTTGTTTGTAAAGTCTTGGTCTGTTTAATATGATTAAGCACCATTTTTTCTTTGTCTAATGACCGGTTTCTATGGCTAGGCTTATGAGATTGTGATACCGTTTCTATGTTGTGTCTGTTATTACTTTTAGCATTTTTATTATCGATATTGTTGTTGTTATTGGTTTTAATAGAGCTGATAATATTATTATTATTTTTATTATTATTGTTAGGATTGTATCTAGATGCACTAAATGCACTGGGTGACTGTGAGCAGTACGCAGGCGGCTGGTTAAGTGATGCCGCCTGCTCTCTGACCTGGGCAATGGTGGCGAGTCACGAACTAGACGCTAAACTATAGGCTATATTATAAGATAACGAGCGGCCCCCTTCCACGAGGGATGGGCCGTCGGGCTTTAACAGGTCAGGTCTTCCCCGAAAGGATCTCCAATTGTCTATAAAACTATGCCATTCGAAGGACACCACTCAGACGCCCAGCCATGGAGCGCCCACAGTCTACTGTGAGTCTCATCACCCCGGTAAGCGGGGAGGGGGCCAGAGTAAATTACTTTGTCTGATATCTTTTTGGCAGCTTCAAGCACCTCTTTAATATTAGTTTTCGTGATCTCGGACTGGCGAAGTCGGACATCATTAGTGCCGGCGTGAATAACTACCTAGAATATTTACGTTTAGCATTAGCCAGCACTTTCAGACGCGATGTGATATCAGACACTCTGGCTCCTGGATGACACATTACAAATGTAAAAATTCAAAGCAAGGGAAAATAAAATGAAATGTATAAAGGAGTCCCATTCTGAAGCCTCCAGCCTGTTTGGTTATTCCTCTTCACTTTCATTCTCATGGTCCATATCTGAATCACCATTCGCCTTTGAATCATCATTTACATCTTCCTCTTCTACATGGTTGTCTTTTACATCCGTGACCTCCATCAAGGCCTCGTCCTCCTCCCAGTCATCAGAGTCATCCTCAGGACGCCCTTCTTCTGAACGTTCATCCTCATCTGAAGATACATTCTGACTAGTCACAATTCAATTGAAGATATCTTCAAATGTATTTCGACTAGTCACATTGCCCCATTGACTTCCATTGAAAAATATTTGCGGATATCTTTAAATGAATTTCTCCTAGTCACAATTGATTTGAAGATATCTTGAATTACTTTAGAGATAACTACAATTATAATTAGAGATATCTTCAAATATATTGTTACTAGTGCTAATTTGTATTAGAGATATCTTCAATTACACTTCCACTAGTAGTAAAATATTAAAAGATATCTGCAAATATTTATGACTAGTCATAATATTGTCACGATTTTCGTGGGTTGACCAGGCGTTACCACACAGCGTAGTGGTCAGGAGAGGTAATTCTGACACTCGTGTCCCATGCACCGCACGACTACGAGTATCAGTAAGAACACAAGCACAACTTGGTTGAAGTGGTGATCTTTATTAAAGCACTGCTTTAATTTCCCATGCAACAACAGTCACATTTCCCACACACTCACTTTCAACACACAAAACACTGCTGGGCCATTATGACGGCTACACTCTTCACTCCTGGTAAGTTTTCAATAACAGTCAAACGATCAACACAAACTTACCCTAAACTACAACAGAACCATGCAAAAAGAACCACACGAGAACACGTATTTACAACAAAAATAACACTTAAAAACACAAAAAACCGGACTTTCACACACGGCATTGTGGGAAACCCGATGACGTCATCGCATACCCCGCGGGCGAACCCCGCGGGCGCGGCAGAGATCGCCACACAGCCCCCCTTAGAGGGTTAAGGTCCCACAACCCGAGTCACTGGACAGGTAACCTTGGCTCCACCAGGGTCAAACACAGCGGACAGAACTATAATCCCAACCGCCAGCCCGGCAGGTGAATCACAGGCCTATACCAATGCCTCGCCAGGACTCGACAACTCTCCAGGGCAGAAGTCTCCAGAAGACCCCCCTCGCCCCAGTGCTCGCAGAACATGGTGGTCCTGACCTGTGATGCACTTGAAGTCGGCGGGATGGTGCTGTCTGACCGGTGCTCTGAGCTTTGGAGACCCTCTTGGGCGAAGGTTTCAACCGGTTGAGACTCACTGCAACCGCCTCCAGCCTGCGGTTCCCCAACACCTCACAGACCATGTCTCCCAGCTCCGCGTCGACGCACACCGCAGAACTAATCAGCATCGTCTCCTCCTCACACGGACTCCCCATCGTCGTCTCCACTGCATCCACCTCTTGCGCCACACCAGCCGTAACCACCACTGCGTACGACTCTTGTACCAGTGGTTCCGAGAACACTTTCTCAGGCTCCTGGATGGAAGCTGTCGACTCCGATTCCACAGTCGTTGACCCCTCTGGCTCCTGGACTGACGACTCGAGGTCCTTTGAACCGATAACCTCCTCAGGCTCTTCCACTGTCAAGTCCAGGCATGGAGGCAAGCTAGCAGGCGCCATTTCAGCCTGCGGCTCTTCCTCCTCCTTCTGCCCAACGACTGTGGCGTCCGGTTCCGGATCAGTGGGGGTCACCGCCGGGAGCACCTCAGCAGCCCGTTCTTCCTCCAGCCGTGCGGTCACAGGAGATAGTTGGCTCGCCTTGCCAAGTGTCGTGGAGATGGTGTTGGAGCTCGACGACCACCAGCCAGCAGGATCTCCTCGGCCCGTTCACTCACCTCCAGAGCTTCCTGCAGCGTCGCTGGCCATGTCAACTTTACATGGTGACGCAGCAGCCCTGGAGTCAGCCCCCGGAGAAAGGTCTGGAGCCCCACCTCCTCGCGAGCCATGGCCGAAAAGGTGGGGTAGGCACGACGGCAGTGAAGCTGAACATCAGCGGCAAATGCTCCCAGGCTTTCTCCTCTCCGTCTGTAGCACTTGTCAAGCCACACCTGGCTTCCATAGGCAGACATCCTCTGCCCGAACCGCCGATCCAGTGCCTCCGTCAGCGCCGTCAGGTCCAACCTCTCCTCCGGCAACAAATCCAGCGCCGACTACGAGAGACTGTCCAGGCTGGAAGCAGTGTTGGAGCCTTGCAGGTATGCTCCGCGTAAAAGCCACGCGGACCAGCGGGTCGTTAACCAAGGCTCTGCTTCTGTCTGCCTCTAGGTACGTCACTGAGCTCCTCGGTGGAGATAAGTACGTCTCCTGCTCTGTGGCACTACCCACCCTGTGCCACCTTCAGCGCACCATGGAAATCTCGGACGACGATCCCGCCTACATCGGTCGCTTCAAAGCTGCCTTCCTCAAGGACCTGACCGAGCGGGTTGAGAACTTGAACCTGGAGGGCTCAAGGTTCTTAGAAACGGACCAGTGCATCCATTGAAGATGTGTACTTTTCTCACTTTTCCTCACTTCTCGTTTATTTACCCAAGGTTGCGACGGCTTTGGATCCACGTTTCAAAGACCTAAGATGCCTGAGTCGCGCAGAGAGGAAGCCAGTGTGGGCGAGGCTAAGAGAGCTAGTGAAGGAGAAAGAACCAGCTCCGCCAACACCCGTGGAGAAGTCCCCCGAGTCCAGGCACAAATTAGCCCTGCTGCTCACACGGTCAGACTCGGACTCGGAGTCAGAAGACATCCCGGAGGACAATACTCTGGAGCGATACCGTCTAGAGCCTGCTGCTGATCTGGATCAGTGTCCTCTGAAATGGTGGCTTTCAAACGCGGCCGCATTTCGTCGCGTGGCCGAAGTCGCCCGCAAGTACCTCGGAACTCCTGCCACAAACGTCCCGTGCGAGAGACTTTTTTCTCTGGCGGGCCATATTGTTCAGAGAAGGAGAGCCAATTTGTCACCGGAAAACGTAAACAGATTGGTCTGCCTTAGTGACTGGTGGAAGGCCACGGAGTGACTGTTTGACAATAATAAAAAATAAATAAATCATTTTGCAAAAAATACGAGATTTTGTTCGTCATTTATTCCAATAAAAAAAAAAAATGAAAACAAATAAATATTAAGTATAGATTAATGCAGATAAATTCTTAGAGAATAGTGAGATTAATCTAGATCAAGACTTTTGATCTTTGCCCATCCCTAATTTAAAGATATCTTCAAATATAATTAGTCCTAGTCAAAATTTATTTAGAGATATCTCTAAAAGAATTGTAGATATCTCGAATGTGTTGGGAGTAACGCGTTACAAAAGTAACATATTACACTAATATATTACTTTTTGCTGTAACGCGGTAGTGTAACTTATTACTTTTGTATTTTCAGTAATATATTACTCGTTACATGCAAGTAACGCTTGCGTTACATCAAATCTTTCACTTTCAAGACAGTAAATCAAACATTTAATGTTCGCAAATAGACGCGTAAGTCATTCGTTCCGCCTTTCGCTGGTGGAGCGTTGTATTTTGTAACGCTCTGAGCTCGAGGTGTGCAGCGATTGGCTGTGCTCTGAGCTAGCGGCTGACAGCTGTGGCTCTGATTAGCGGCTGTGCACGGGCCAGAGTCGCGCACTCGCGGCACATTTGAACATTCAATAAACAACAGCCGGTGGTACATTCGCGAGATGGTCTTATGCGCATTGTTTCAGTTTTGTAAAAAACAAGAACATTGTGGTGAAATGCAACCGCTGAATTGTCGCATCAAAAAACAGCTATTTAAAAAAACACGTCGAACTGCCATTAGATCGCTCGACCTGGGAAGAGAAAGAAAACAGCAACGACAGTGTCGTCTGCACTTTATGGTCAGAAAGCAGGACAGTATTGTGTGGTGATCATTCAAAATGAATAAAACGCACTGAAGTTTACATAGTCTGTTGTGTCTGATATCAGATATACCCAAGTTATTCACTGATGTTGGAGGAAAATCGTTTTGTCTACCATACTTTTAACACTTTTTAAAGTTAATTATTAGTGTTGACAAGCGTCTTTTCCCCAGACATCCGGGGGGATTTTATAAATTCACGATAATGTCGGTTTTCCCTCTTCTTCAAACGACTAATACACGTGTACTCACAACGTGCTTTAAATTATATGAGAAAGTAATATTTGAGAATGAAATTGCGCGTATCGTTTTGAAACAATGGGCCGACTTTTTTCTTGTATTATTATTTTTTTTTAAACAATCACATTTTTAAAAACATTTTTCATTATTCAAAAAATTCTGACAAATAGTTACCTATTTAGGTTTTTACTGATTTTTTTTTAGGTTAAGTGATTATTTTAACTAAGTTATAGTTTAGCAACATTGAAGCACATTAAAGCATGTTCATCAGCCTCCGAGAAGCCTGTCTGAATTTGTCTCGAGGCCGCGCTGATTGTCCTCTTTTTTTGAAAATTAAAATATATGGTCACTCTAAATTATAGATTATGTATATTGTTATTTGTAGCTTGGAGAGGCCCAGTCATTACGCTACATAACTCTATGTCTTCCACTGGTTGTAACATAAATTACTGTACAAGTAAAAAGTACATTTTGTTATTTTACGACGTTAATTTCTTCTTCTGTAGTTATTTTGGTGAAAGTAACTTAAAAGTAATACAAAAGTAATGTAATATATTACATTTCTGAGACAGTAATATTGTAATGTAACTTATTACTTTTTACAAACAGTAATAAGTAATATGTAACATATTACAATTTCAAAGTAACTTGCACAACACTGGTGACCATTGTAGATATCTCCAACTTTAGCGATATCTGCAAATGCAATTGTGACTAGTCAGAATTTGATTAGAGATATCTTCAATTGGTATTTTGACTAGGAGAAATACATTTAAAGATATCTACAAATAATATTCAAATGAGCAAACCCGCCCATTTTTTGCCCGTTGTGATTCAAATTCTCCTCACATGAACGCCTGCACGAACGAATCTGGTAAGTGTTTTTTCTGCAAAGTGCGATGTCATTTTCACCGCGTTTTTACAAGTTATTACAAATCCTTTGTCTGACCGTGTAATTAATAATTCACTTATTGACTTTACGCATTTTTATAAATTAAGTCACCGTAACTTGCACGTGCTAAAATGCTACCGCGTTTTTTTCACGAAAATCCGGGAACAGGGAAGAACTCAGGCGTGTACAGAAGGAGCTGAGGAGGAAAATTCGAGAGGGGAAGACCAGATACAGGAGGAAGATGGAGAAGCAGCTTCAGCGAAACAACACCAGGGAAGTGTGGAAAAGCCTGAAAACCATCTCTGGCTTTAAAGCACCGCACCCTCAGGTGGAGGGGGACACGAACTGGGCCACTGACCTGAACCATCACTTTAATCGATATGACCAAGCAGCCCCCCCCCCCACCCTGCAGCAGCTGCTTTCAACACCATCAGCACCTCCTGCAGAACCAGCCCATCAAGACCCTCTACTCACTGATACTGCAACACCACCACAACCCTGTCTTTCTCCAGTATACAGGTGAGAAACCAGCTTAAAAGAATCAACGGTAGGAAAGCAGCCGGACCAGATGGCATCAGCTCCAGACTCCTCAAGTCCTGCGCAGATGAACTGTGTGAAGTCCTGGAACTAGTCTTCAATCTGAGCCTGAAGCTGAGGAAGGTCCCACAGCTCTGGAAGACCTCCTGCGTGGTACCAGTGCCTAAGACACCGCAGGCCAAAGACCTCAACAGCTTAGACCGGTGGCTCTTACGTCCCATCTAATGAAGACACTGGAGAGACTAGTCCTGGGTCACCTCAGATCTGCTGTGGGAACCTACCTTGACCCACTGCAGTTTGCCTACAGACATGGCACGGGAGTGGAAGGTTGCCGTCATCTTTCTTCTGCACCGAGCTCTTTCTCACCTTGAGAAGCCCGACAGTAGCGTGAGGTTCATGTTTTTTATTTCTCCAGCGCCTTCAACACCATCCAGCCGGTGCTTCTGGAACACAAACTCGAGGAGGCTGGTGTGGACCTCTATTTGACGGAGTGGATCATGGACTATCTGACAAACAGGCCACAGTTGTGAGAGCCAAGGACTGTGTCTGGACTCACAACACAGACGCACTGTACAGGAAGGGTCAGAGCAGACTCTACCTCCTGAGGAGACTGCGGTCTTTTGGAGTGAGAGGGTCACTCCTGAAGATCTTCTATGACTCTGTGGTGGCATCAGCAATCCTGTACGGTGTGGTCTGCTGGAGCAGCAGCATCTCAGGCAAAGACAGGAAGAGACTGGACAGGATCATCAAAAAGTCCAGCTCTGTCCTGGGCTGCACTCTGGACACAGTGCAGGAGGTGGGTGAGAGAAGGGTCCTGGATAAACTATCATCCATCCTGGACCTGGACTCTCACCCACTGGTGGACTCACTGTCTGCTCTGGAGAGCAGCTTCAGTGGCAGACTGATTCACCCCCGCTGTGTGAAGGAGAGATATCGCAGATCTTTCCTACCTGCTGCGATTAGACTCTACAATTTGAACTTAAATCTAAACTGGTGACTGGAACTGTGCTTGTGACGGGCAGCGCTACTTGTTCATTTATGGTCTGTGTTCGGTTGTTTATTATGACGTGTGCAGTGCGTTATGGTGATGTTTGTTTATTTATTGTTTGGATTTGTTGTTGCTGTTGTGACGTGAAATTTCCCCGCTATGGGACTAATAAAGGATTTTTCAATTTCAATTCAATTTCAAAGAAAACGGGACTCAAGAAATAATCTTTTAAAAATGAAAGATTTCCTACTCCAAAGTGAACAGATTTAGGTAATGTAATATACAAATGTGTAGCGTGTAAGTTATCTGGATTTCAAAACGGTTGACTTGTAAGTTATAATGCTGCTAATCTGAAGCACGAAATGATAGCATGACAACACTAGTCTTACGAAAAAATGCTTCAGTGTATTAGTTATTTGTGCTGTTTTTGTAAATTACAAAATATGCTATTGTGTGAGTATAATATAAACTAGGCCTCTAATGATATACAACACAGTATGTAATAGTGAATAGACGGATAGGGAAAATATGCTATATTTAGTGATTTCTATGATATTCTGTAAGTGCGTTTTAATGAGAAAATGCGAAAATAATTGCTGTACCTAACAATTTCTTTTCTTTATTCTTTAGCTGTGTTTTATTACACCACTGGACAATAGAGAGAGCATCCTAACCATCAGGGTTACAGTGTGGTACATCAAACTGCTCAACACATCACTGGCTCTTCACTTCCTGCCATCGAGGACGTCCAGAGGAAGTGCTGTGAGCGCCGAGAGCTCAGCATCTCCAAAGATTCTTCTCACCCTGACCACCGACTGTTCTCTCACCTGTCATCGGGCAAACGCTTCAGCAGCATCAGGACCAGAAGCAGCAGACGTGAGGAACAGGTTCTTCCTCAGAGCTGTGACCCTCAGGAACACTGCCCTCGCACTATACTTTTCCGTTGCTTTTTGCACCCAAAATTGTTTACAAACCTATCGCACTACTGAACGTTCCATCATGCACATCTAGGGAATGGACATCCGTTGTGGGACTGATAAAGGCTTTTTCAATTCAATTCAATACCTGCTCATGGCACCTTGTGCTGAACGTGTCAATATGCTCATGTCTACTAATTACCTGACTGCACACAATTGTGACATACACTGCATATACCTCCCTATACCATGTTTCTATTCATCATGGCTCTCTAGCTTATCATATCTATCATATGTGTGTTTATATGTGCCTATACAATTTATATCCCCATGCAGCACTTTAAAAACACATCAAATTAATTATTATTTATTTCCTGTTAGTCCTAACTTTATTTTATTGTCTTGTACTGTACTTGCCAAGGACAATAAAGTTGAATCTAATCTAATTATGTTGCTATCTTTTTTTATCTTACTGTTTGTCATCCCATTTTTTATCTAGTTTTTAGCAAATGTTAAATGTGTTACGATATTTACGTGTTTTTTAATTATACATGTGTGATGATTGTGCATTTTCAAAACTGTTTTCCAGGTCATTTAGATAATATTCTATTCATTTTTGTCACTAAAACAGTTTCCATTAATAATGTAGTAGTGTGTCTGAACTGGGACGTCTGAGAAATGTACGACTGTAAGTTTGTAGTTAAAATGTAATATAAACTACAATGCATAGGGTGAAAGTCTTGGAATTCCATATGCCATTTTGTAAACTTTTTATCATAATTATTTGCCTTTGTCACATTGTTCAAACATCAGTTGAACTGGACACTATCTGATTTAAACGACTTTATCTGCCCCTGCTTCCCTCACTATGAGCTAAATCTGGTTGGATTTTATTTGGCCAGAGCAGGTAATGGGCGAAAAATGGGCGGGTTTTGCTCATTTGAATATTATTTGTAGATATCTTTAAATGTATTTCTCCTAGTCAAAATACCAATTGAAGATATCTCTAATCGAATTCTGACTAGTCACAATTGCATTTGCAGATATCTCTAAAGTTGGAGATATCTACAATGGTCACATTCGAGATATCTACAATTCTTTTAGAGATATCTCGAAATACATTTTGACTCGGACTAATTACATTTGAAGATATCTTTAAATATAAATCGACTAGTCAAAAATCAAATTAAAGATATCTTCATTTTTTAATGACTAGTCAAAAATATGTTTTAGATATCTAAAATGTATTTCAAGATATCTTTAATAAAACGCATTTCGAGATATCTTCAATTATATTATGACTAGTCATAAATATTTGCAGATATCTTTAAATATTTTACTACTAGTAGAAGTGTAATTGAAGATATCTCTAATACAAATTAGCACTAGTAAATATATTTGAAGATATCTCTAATTATAATTGTAGATATCTCTAAAGTAATTCAAGATATCTTCAAATCAATTGTGACTAGGAGAAACTCATTTAGAGATATCCGCAAATATTTTTCAATGGAAGTCAATGGGCAATGTGACTAGTCGAAATACATTTGAAGATATCTTCAATTGAATTGTGACTAGTCAGAATGTATTTAGAGATATCTCGAATGCCATTTATGACTAGTCACAATTGAATTGAAGATATCTCTAATTCGATTTGTGACTAGTCAAAATACATTTGAAGATATCTTGAAATGAATTGTGACTAGTCATAAATGTTTTACGACGAGTCGCCACGAGGGGATAAATGTTAATTCCGCTTGCCATACATTTAGTGCATTTATCGCGCAGCGCGAAGGGTAGGAACAGCCGAGAAGTGACGTATGTTCTAACGCGCATGTTACAATATATTGTAGTTATTTATATTAGTATTCAGTTTTGACGTGTTTTAACGCGCTTGCGCAGCGAGCTAGCTAGGAAGAGCTGAGCAGTGACGAAAGTGTAGGAAATTACCGGCGAGGATGAAAATAATAATCACAACAACAACAACAACAACAATCCACATATAATAATAATAATATAACAACAACAATAATAATAATAATAATAGCAATAACACAGCAATGTTTATAATGATAATGACAATAATAACAACAACCAAAAACAACAAAAGCAATACAAATATAACAGCAACAACAACAATATATCATAATATATAATAATTATATATAATATAATAATAATAATTTTCATTCGAAAGGCGACCGTTGGGGGCGTTGTGGTTAGACGTATCTGAGTGTGTGTGACCATCGGTTGACATTCACGCCCACATACACACGCGAGAGAGAGAGAGAGAGAGAGAGAGAGAACACACAACACACACACAGAGAGAGAGAGAGAGAGAGAGAGAGAGAGAGGAGAGAGAGAGAGGAGAGAGAGAGAGAGAGAGAGAGAGAGAGAGAGAGGATACCCCCCTCCCCATTTACTTCGCGTCCCTGCACAAATTAAAATAAGCGCATTTTCTTACCGCAGAGATGCGAGAAGCGCGTATCGTGTAGCAAGTATAGCAAGAGATGTGCAATTGGCCAGCCTAAGTGGGCAAATCTGAGTGCGGGGGGGGATTCGCTGAGTGCGTCTGCCTACATACGGAGCGCGTAACGAGAGACGCCTCACAATGTGACTGGCCTCACACTCCGTATCCAAAGCCGCCGCCGCCGCTGTCAGCTGGAAGACGAATCTCGCCGATCACATCTCATTTACTCTCAGGAACGGCGAAGGGACGTAAACATGGGGTAAGTTGCTTATAATAGCTGGAGGACTGATTTGCGTGTTCGATCATCCTAGTCCTGGCGGGAGAGAACCGAATGGGAAGGCAGTTGCAGCGGCTCACGGAAGCCGTTAGTGCCGTGGCATTTCGCGTGCCTATTTCGTCTGGATTGTACACATAATCTATCCATTTAATCCATCGAGTCGGATGCGAGGGTTACACAGATATAGATGCACATATGTGAATCTTCGTCACTTTAAAAGTGCTTTCGCGAATGGAATCATCATTGACTTCGATATGATTTATTGGTCAGTAATGTAATATTTGGATTAGTGCTCATTTTCCAAAAGAAAAAAAAATACAACAACAGCATGTTTTCGTTTATTTAAGGGGCTTGTCTGCCTAATTTCATACATTTATCAATGTACTGCAATGCCAAAGGCCTTTAATCTCGTCATGCTTATGTAATCTGAATTTGAACAGAATGCTACATAGTTGCACAACCGCATCAATACAGTTTGTAGCCAATTTGGAAGATTTTGCATTAATTGAGACTTGGTGTTGGGTTTTATGACTTATGATAAAAAATCGTTATGTTAAAGAAGGACAGAGGAAAATCGCAGTATTGGTAGTAGATTTTATTACTTCTCATAATCATAATTTCTTTGGTCTGGATTTGGTCATTTGGATTATTTTTCTCAAAGTGTGAATTGACTGACCTGTGAAGTAGCTGCAGCATCATTAGAGCATGTCAAACTGATCTCATAATATGTATTAAAACAAAATAGAGAATCTCAGTCATGTCTTGTATTTATTTTTATAAACAGAGTAGATGATCTCAAAAGGTTCAAAACAACCGCGACTAATTATACTAAAAACATTTTTAGTGAGTTATAGAGCAAGGCAGTTTGAAACCAAATATTTTCTAACTTCTGGCTCCGTCTTTTTTCTGTGTGGGTGGATGACATTTAACCACTAAAAGATGAAGCATGAGGGAGAAATCTTGGCAAACATCATGTGAAAATCATTTTTATTCAATTCATTGTCTATTTTTTTTATTACCGAGAATAACTTCATGGAAAATGTGTCTTTGATTGCTTTTTACTAATGTAATGTGAGTTTAAATGTGGAATATTATTTATGTAACATGTCAATGTAACAATGCGATTGCTGTAGTACATGCATTGGGTTTTGTTTGATTCAAATTTATTTGCACCTGCATTCTAAGTAAAAATGCAATGAAATAAGATTCGGTGAGTGTCTATATGACACTGTCAATATGGACAATATCGAATTTGTGCCATTTAACCATCCAGTGTAGCTACTCACACAATAAAATGAACACACACAAACCCAGAGCAGTGGGCAGCCTTTAGTCGTGGTGACCCGAAGGCTCTTCTTAGCTCGTCGGCTTGAGTGGGACACTGTGTTTGTTAATTCTTGTGACAGACTGGCGTGTTACACAAATATTGACTCTAGTATACTCAGACAAATTAAGCAGAATTCAAAAGGATAAACTACCGTATATTTCGGACTCTAAGGCGCACAAGATTACAAGGCACGCCATTACTAAATGTTTTATTTTCTTGGCTTTATTTTCACATATGGTTTTAAGAAGTTAAGAACACCTGAAAACCATAGTAGAAGAAAAGTATGGATACCTTTCTGTAAAAATCACTCCATCACAAGTTACAAGTCACAAGTAACCATTTCCAACAGTTGAGTACAGGTTGTAAAGTATCCAGTTTTAAAAGAACTGAAGTATTTTACTCGTACAGACTTTAGGCTACAAAAACACCAAGGAATGTCGAAAAACAAGAACTCTTTATGATGTTTTGTCTCCTAATATAGACATGAAATTTAACACCTCAATGTTTCAAAATGGCAGAACAAAATAGATAAAACAAGAAAAAAAAGTCTCAGTCAAACTCAAATATGCCAAAAAATGTTAAATTCGCGTTCACATGATTTAGCTGATAAATAGCATCCAGTACCTTCAGCATCCTGCAGATGGCGTTATAACCTACAAGAAATTAAAAGATGCCGACCTGTCACACACAGTCACATTGTAACAATTAACGGTAAGGGTCCATTAGCCAAGTCAAGTCAAGCTTTACATTAAAAATCATAATCACATAATCCAAAAACACAATCACAATAAAATTAACAAATAAATATACATGTTACTAAAAAGTACACAAAAAAATGAAAAGGACTAAAATTAATGATTAAAATTAACTAAAAACTAAATTTCATGCTGGGTCATATTAGATTAGATTAGATTCAAGTTTATTGTCATTACACATGTACAGGTACAAGGCAACGAAATGGAAGGAATAGATGCCAATCATATGCCAAGGAAAAGAGATGAGTTTTTAGCATCGATTAGAAATTTGTCACGGTAGATGCCTGCCTAACCTGCAGAGGCAAAGCGTTCCACAGCCTCGGACCCGCAAACGCCCTGTCACCTCTGAGCTTGCACTGTGTCTTCGGCACACAGAGAAGCAGCTGGTCAGCTGACCGGAGTGACCGAGAGGGTGAGTGCACACACAGCAGCTCAGAGAGGTATGGTGGGGTAAGACCATTTAAAGACTTAATTAAACAAATAAAAGAATTTTAAAATGTACTCTAAAATGAAAAGGTAACATTAAAATGTAGTGGAGTAAAGAGTACAGATACTCAATAACTATTGTTGCCCACCACTTCGACAACAGCAGTGACACCCGGAATCTGTGGCAAGGGATACAGAACATAACAGGCTATAGGCCCCAGCCACAGACATGCGACAACAATATCCCACTTCTAAACCAACTCAACACATTCTTTGGTCGTTTCGAGGCATCCAATAACACTCCTGCAGTAAAGGCGACACCGTCCACCATCGACCAGGTGATCTGTCTGACCCAAGCCAAGATGGAAAAATCCCTGAGACAGGTCAATGCGCGCAAAGCGCTAGCTCCAGACAACATATCTGGGCGTGTCCTGGAGGACTGCGCTGCGGAGCTGGCTGAGGTCTTCACAGACATCTTTAACATGTCTCTCAGTCAGGCTGAGTCCAGAATTACAGAGAATTACAGTAGAGTATTTCAAAGGCGTCATCACAAAACACGCTTTCCCGGGTGTTTTCAGGCTGCAAGGATGTCGCTTCACTGTACATATTTTGTCTTGACTTTTAATGACTTGTATGAATTCACTTGCATCTGGATTCATATCAAGGCTTTATTTTAAATTACGTTATTTTGTATTATTACGTTATTTTGAAAGCACGTTCCCACATGCTTTAAAGCTGCCACATCATCCTTGTACCAAAAACATCAGCTCCATCCTGCTTCAACGACTACCATCCAGTGGTGCTTTCACCAATCGTGATGAAGTGCTTAGAACGGCTGGTGGACTTCCTCACCAGTATATCTCAGACAGTACGGGTCGGAGGAAACTCCTCCAGCATCATTGTAATAAACACCGGAGCTCTGCAAGATTATGTGCTAAGCCCCCTACTTTTCACCCTGCTTACACACGACTGTGCGCCGATACACAGCACGAACACTTTTGTTAAGTTTGCAGATGACACAACCATAGTTGGCCTCAGGTCTGAAGTCAGCCGGCTGGCTGAATGGTGTACAGACCACAACCTCTCTTTGAATGTAGAGAAGACAAAGGAGATGGTTGTGGACTTCCAGAGAGCCCACACCCAGCACACCCCTCTGTCCATCAACGGTCCATCAATTGCAGATTGCCAATGATCTCACCTGGACCAACAACTCTGCAGCCATATCAAGGAAATCCCAGCTGCGTCTCTACTTTCTCAGAAAGCTCAGCAAAGCCAGAACGTCACCCTCCATCATGTGCACTTTTTACAGAGGTGCTGTGGAGAGCATCCTGACTAGCTGCATCACCGTGTGGTACGGCTCCTGCTCCTCCACCTGCAGGAAAGCGCTGGACCGCATTGTGAAAACAGCGGAAAAGATCATCGGCATCCGTCTCCCTCACCTTCAGGAACTCTACCCGCCTCACCCGAAAAGCAGTCCGCATTGCCACGGACACCACTCACCCATCTCACCGCTTCCTTAGTGTTCTGCCGTCAGGAAGAAGACTGAGAAGCCTGCCGGCCAGAAGCAATAGACTGCGGGACAGCTTCATGCATCAAGCCGTTCGGAAGCTGAACTCACTTACCACACGACCCCCCATCCTCCTCACCCTCTAACCAACACTTGGCCACTTTCCTCCAACTTTTGCACAACTCTTGCATATTTTTCATTTCCACAGCATTGTGTTGTTTGTGACTATTGCACAGTTTGGGCACTTTCTGTAAATTGCACATTTTTATCTGTAATTACAAATCGCACAGCACTTTTTGTACAACTCTGTACTAGTACTTGTTAATTGCACATTTTTTGGTACTTCTGTAAATTGCACATTATTATCTGTAATTACAAACCGCACAACATTTTGTGTACTTGTACCAGTACTTGAAAATTGCACGTTTTTGTTACTTGTTTTTTGTAAAAATGCACAATATGCACATTTTTGTTACTTGTTTTTTGTAAAAATGTATGTCTATCTGTAAAGAACGTGGATGAGTAGAGAAAGCAATTTCGACTCTCTGAACGTCCAGTACGTACAGCAGAGTTGACAATAAAGCTGACTTTGACTTTGACTAACTAATGTTGTCACGAAGAGAGTCACAGTTGCATATATTTTTGATACTCAGTACAAGTACGGAGTAGCCCAAAAATACTCAAATAAAGTAACATTTACTCAATTACTTTACACCACAGCATATAAGAGACACATTCTGGATCTTCCTGGATTCCCTCTCTGTCTGTATGTCTGCCTGTCTCTCTCTTCCTTTCTCTGTCTCTCTCCTCTCTCTTCCTCTTTGTCTGTCTGTCTCTCTCTCCCTCTTCGTCTGTTTGTCTCTTTCTCCCTCTTTCTCTGTATGTGACTCACTCTCTCTTTCTCTGTCTGTCTGTCTGTCTGTCTCTCTCTTTTTCTCAGTCTGTCTGTCTCTCTGTCTGTCTGTGTCTCTCTTTTCTCTGCCTGCCTGTCTGTCTCTCTCTCTCTCTCTCTCTGTCTTTGTCAGTCTCTCTCTCTCTCTCTCTGTCTGTCTGTTCGGTTTGTCTGTATGTCTGCTTCTCTCTTCCTCTCTTTCTCTCTCTCGCTCTCTCTCTCTCTCTCAAACACCCACTAAATCATTTCATATGGACCTTATTGTCTGAAAAGAACAGTACTGTATATACTCACACGATCGTAATGACATAGACACAAACTCAACGTGCAAGTCTCTGAAAACGATGTATTATTTAATTTGCATGCTATCAGTAGGGTTACCACTTTTAAAGTTTTTCTCAGTCGCTTTAGTACAATTCTCAGATCAGAATTGAAATTCTGTGCAGTCTTACTCAAAACACCTAGTCATTAGTTCATCGTATAAGTCATTAACTGCAAAATGATTGATCATGTTGTCATAATGTGACAAACATTTATATACATCTCCATTATATGTATTCTTCTAAATCTGTCCTGAATTGGTAACTTGCTCTCAGGTGACTTGTTGACAGTGGGTTTTTTCTATGTTATAACTTAGTCTGTCAACAAATTACAATATAAACAACAACAGTATAAATGTGAATCTTGTCCAGCCTTAAACAAAAAGGTGTAACATTCATTTCACAATGATTGATTGTCATCAAAACTTTAGCCGTAGTTTACATCAGAACCTTCCTCTAAAGTACACATTTATATTGACAACATGACCAAGTAATTTGACTGTCTTGTTCGTAGACAATGACACAAGGACTTGACATTCTGATAGCACTGACATGTTCAATGACATAAAGACTTAGTTTTGAGATATGAACTAAAGATTTTGAGCAAGTTACAGGCTTTTGCAAGTTTTGTGTTTTGCTGTTTGTACAATTTGTTTTGAGAAATGCACACACAGATTTGCAAACTTCAATTCTGATCTGAGAATTGTACTAAAGCGACTGAGAAAAACTGTAATACCCAAAAATAAAGGACGCATACTGCAGGGGGCGGGGCTACAGGGGCGGGGGGACAGCGATATCACTGTGATACAGTATTTGCAATGTAAAGTGTTTTCAGGAAAGTATGAAAACTGAAACATTAAAATAAAATCATATTCTGTTGGGTGGCTATAATATTTGTAATTTATTCTGTAAAATGTATACAAACATGGAAACAGCACATACATAAAACAGCTACAAGCATTAGCTAGTAAAGTTTTTATAGCCAATTTCTAATTTAACAAATATTTACTCATGGGCGTTATGTTGTATATACAGTATATATTAATGTTTCATGTAATAAATTCATTATAAATTCATTATCACAATACTGTATTACATTGGATAGTGATTGTTAGGTTTAATATTTAAACCTTTAATATTGAATTAGCTTGAAATACAAAGAGAGGTCAGTTTGACATATTTTCATGTGTGTGTGTGTGTGTGTGTTAATCTGGTCCAGTCACTAAAGTCTAATCAGAATCAGAACCTTCGGGAGATTTCTCTGTGCACATGCCATTCCCTTATGAGATTGACTAGTGTGACGATAACATTTCAAAGACTAAACAGGAGATGTTGTTCTGAACTGCAACGTGATGATTGGCATGCAGAAGCTCTAGAGACTTGGATCAGAAACGGTGGTCTTGGAATCTGGCCTTTCCCTGGTAATTTTGATTAACGTTATGTGATTTATTTTAAATAATTACAGCAGCTCTGGCAACGAACCGATTAAGGGTTTTTAGACTAAACAGTGATCCACTTACATTGTATTTACTCTATTTTTACGAATTACAATTGAGAGGACTAGACCAAATGAGATAAAGTTTGATTTAAGCCATTCATTTCACTGTGATTTCAGTTGTTGACATGGCGTTACTCAATTAATATTAAATATATATATATATATATATATATATATATATATATATATATATATTAACTAGTAGAAAACGGTATTTTACTAATAATAACTATCTAGCCATTTTTACCATTTTTTGTTGATGACAATAATCATCATGTCCGCACAAATCTTTTCGGCACTAACTTGATCCCATAAAAGTCCGATCAACTAATGATGACGTTGAGTATCACCCGAGCATCTTCATAAAATGCGTGAGGCATGATTTACTTGAGACGATGAAAAATACGAGACCCGTATAAACCCGAAAACCCGAAAATAAAACCCGTCTGTACGAGACCATTCTGTATTTCAAGGGACAGATGGGAACCCTAGCTATCAGTGCACTACGCCTTTGATTCTCTTCAGAGATCTTTCTCTTTCATGGGGCAAAGTGCAAAATAAGCACTTCGCTCTACAACCCAGTTCCCGCTCACTTGCCCCACCCCCATCTTAGGTGCCGTGACCTCGGCGCTGTTCATTGGATTGACTTCAGGTCATTTACAACACTATTAAGAAAAAAAAAATTGTGATTATTATTCCCAAAAAGCTTGGTGTCAGAATTAGCCATCATGCTAGCAATTTTTTTATACTATGATAAGCAGGATAATATATTAAAGTTTTTAAGGATTGAGGATGATTTATCATGGGATTTGTAGCATGTTATCTGGGGAATTGGGTCAGGGGAGTATCTATGGAATGCAAAACCTCCGTCACACGTATGTCTGAGAGCCGTCACTGTCACGAACTCTAATTCGTGTTTCATGTGAACTTTTATTTTGTCACCTTTATTTTGTAATTGTGTCACTCCCTCTCTGTCAGACTTTGCTCTGTTTACTTCCTGGTTTCCCCCACGTGTGTTTTGTTATTGTTCGTACTGTCATCTTCTCACGCTTCCCCGATCGTGTTAAATGTCTCCAGGTGCTTTGGGTTATTCACTCTTTATCACTTTAATTGTCTCGTTACCGTGTCCAGCTGCCGCTCGTTGTCGTCATTATGTCTTGTATTTATTTCTCACTCGTGCACGCTGTCCTCGCCAGTTTGTCAGATGTTAACCCTGTCACTCTAGCCTCTTGTCTCGTCTTGGTTCAAGTCCTGTTTCTAGTTATTGTTTCTAGTTTATTTTTGCCTTGTTGGATTACCCGTGTATGACCCTGCCTGTTCGACCACGCCTTCTATAATAAACCCCTTGAAGACTTCCCTGGTGTTTCTGTGCTGTGCACGTGGGTCCTTTCCCTCCAGTTCTGTCGGAGTGACAGTCGCCGTGTCAGTCACGGTCATTTATGGTGTTTGGTTGAAGAACTGGAGTATATATATATTACCATAACAAGCTCAGGGCAGCTGAGAACACAAGGGATTCTGGGGAATGGAGTTCAAAAGACTACACAGTGCAGTAATGCTCTGGCAATTAGCAAAAAGCAACTCATTAGCTCGCTGGAAGTAACCAAGAACTATACTTTCACAGAACCTGCATTTTAATACTACAGGCTGTATTAAGAAATGTTTTATGAATGTGCATTAATTTGCAATGTGACGTTTAAAAACTCATATCAACCTGTGCTTAGTATGAAGGGTGGTGGTAATTATTATTATTATTATTTTTTTTTTTCAAAATCTTACTGCTTTACATCATGCTAAATGAGATTTTGTTTTAAAATAAATGCAGATGGATGGATGGATGGATGGATAGCCTGACAGATGGACAAATAGTCCGGTATTCAGACAGACAGACAGACAGACACACACACACACAGACAGGCAAATAGATATATTGGTGGATGGATGGATGGATGGATGGACTGATAGGCTGAATGGACAGATATATGGACAGACAGAAAAGACTAGACAGAAAGACAGACAGATAGATCTAGAAGACTATACATGAGAGGTAGGACATGTTTAGGGCAATTATGAAACGTATAAAGTATGAAGCACACCTGCAAATAAAAGAAATTAAAGCGCGGATGAGGGGCGTGACGTCACGTTTCAGGCGCTCCAAAACGGGAAAATGCACGCGCGCCTGCTCACCCGAGCAGCAGACCAAACGATTTAAAATGATAAGCCACAAACTCACCAGAGCTACAGAATCCATTGCAGTGAAAGCGCCGCTTTTCCTGTTCATCTTGAAACCGTTGCACCACAATAATTAATGTTTTGTCCCCATCTATATGCTTAATAACATATACATTTGAACTCATTTGGATTCCAAGAAAACGCACTAACCTGTTTTGATTTAGTTCGTATTTTTACTAACCTTTCCAACATTATAACAGTGACGAAGTATGATGAAAACCTACGACATCTACCGGTAAATACTAGTATTACTTAATACATCGCAACAAAAGCGTCCTGAAGCGCGATTGCCAAAACCAGAGATTGCGGGTCAGCGGGGGAGTAGGGACGGGGCACAATCGTACCGAAGCACGGATCGAGCAATGTGAGCACACCCTAAGATCCACTGGCAGATTGTGTCCAAGTTTGGCTTCTTGATATTGCCTGCTTTTGTCATCTCGTGATTAGCTCCGGCCATCCAGTTGTTGTAAAACTAACGCAGATGGTCTTTAAACGGCTTGTTTATTGACACATCCAATGGTTGAAGCATCTTTGTTAACCCTCCGGGTATGATGGCCAGATCGGTTTGAGTTAAAAGTCCTGTAATAATAATAATAATTAAAAAAAAAAAAAAAACAATTTGTCATTTTTTTTTATGATTGAAAAATTAGGGGGGTTGCTTATATTCGCGGGGTGCTTATATTTGCGTAAATACGGTATATGATTACAATTTAACAAATTACAATATAAACAATACAAATATAAATGTGAATCTTGTCCAGCCTCTTGCAATCAAACAAAAAGGTCTAACTTACATTTCGCAATGATACATTTTTATTCAGTCATAAGTAATTTGACTGTCTTGTTCGTAGACAATGACACAAGGACTTGAAATTCTGATAGCACTGACATGTTCAATGGCATAAAGACTTAGTTTTGAGAGATAAACTAAATATTTTGAGGAAGTTAGAGGCTTTTGCAAGAAATCCATAGTGTTTTGCTGTTTGTACAAATTGTTTTGAGAAATGCACACACAGCTTTGCAAACTTCAATTCTGATCTAAGAATTGTACTAAAGCGACTGAGAAAAACTGTAACGTGAAAACTAGTATTGAGTTGTGGTACTGAACCAAGACATGGATTTAGCTGAAATTTTTGTTGACTGTTCGTTGATACTGTCACACATTCATGAATTTGATCTTTATACACATATATAAACACTTTAATAACGTTTAACACATTTGTTTCTTTACAACTTTTAATGACAACATGGAGACATTGCTAATCGAACGCAGAAAGTGTTGTAACAGGCTGAATTAATAGATCACACCCGCGAGGCGAACAGCTTCGATATCTGTGTACTGTGTCTTTAAGAGCGGCTCTACTGAAAAAGAGAACCATAAAGACGCTCGCGCAACACTGTTTCTGCTTATTTTTTTATCAAAATTGTTTGCAAACGTTTGTTTCACGGAACGTTCGGATTCAGACTCATGCTCTGTCGTTCCCGAGAGGGAGAGCAAGAAAATAAGAAAGCATCACAGCGTAAACCTTCTCTCTCTGTCTTTCTCTCTCACTCTCTCTCTCTCTGGGCTACTGCTTTTAAAACATACTGTATTAAACATGGCAGATGCTTATCCAGGTATCCCCCTGCATCTAATTTCTTTAAATAAAGTTTTTTCAAGTACAGATTTTGTGTACAAATAGTGTAAATAAGGTCTACTAAAATGTAATGCCCCCCCAATACCGTGAAATATTAACACCAATATCGTGTAGACACTGGAAAATATCATGATATGAATTTTCACTCATATAGCCCACCCCTAATCTACAGTATTGCAAAATCCCTATCGTAACACAACTCAATACTGAAATTCACGTTCATAACGATTTACCACCCACCCCTACCATCCGTTTGTGCGTTGAGGAGTCACAGGGGGTGGGACTGCAACAGACTACTAAATTTAGCCTCCATCCCACACAGCCCCTTGTAAACAGCTGGCATTTCCATATCAGCAGGGTGTTGAAGGGTTGCTTTGCGCAGCGAGCCGGGCACAAGTGTCTCCAACGCAGGTTAAAGCCGAAGCGAGATGGAGGCCGGAGAAACGGTGATCCGCCTAATGGGTTGCTCAAGCTCCCCTGATGGAACGGGCGAGACCACCGTGTTAAGACACAAAGAAGTTCACCACTTTTTCTTCCTGCCTTTTAGGGAACAGCCCATCTACAGCACCCGGGCACACGTCTTCCAGATCGATCCCAACACAAAAAAGAACTGGATGTCGACCAGCAAGCACGCGGTCACTGTTTCGTACTTTTACGACAGCACCAGAAACGTCTACCGGATCATCAGCTTGGACGGTTCGAAGGTAAAGCAGTTTTGTGACTCAGACACTCAAAAATTCAAAAGGATATTTTCTGTTAACGCTACAAGTGTGCGATGATCACGATCGTTTGCTTGGCAGCCGTTTGGCAGATGCTTTTATTTTAAGCAAATTGCAAATAAGCAAATTGCAGAGCGATGAGCATTAAGTTCAAGTTCTGAGCATTTGTTAGGCGCTTTTCACGGTTGTGTGAATATGTAAGAAAACTGTTTTTTTTTTATTCATTTGATCGTCTGGCATGACAAGACAAAGACCAGTGAGCAAGAACATATGCGACAGAGGCCAGGTAAAAAACCTCTCTAACGAGGAAAAAACCCTGGGGAAAACCCGGCTCACTGGCGCCAGTCTCCACTGGCATTCTAACACTACAAAAGTCAATTAGAGGCAATTTGTCGTTAAAAAAACTGTAAATGGTTTGCACGAGAAACACACTAGACAGACAATCGTGACAGTCAGTAAGCACAGAGTTTGGGTTTTCGTTTTTAGAGTTTTAGTCTGCAGTGTTTTCACAAAGGTCATTAAGGTGTTTGAGAGTCTGGACTAGAGAAGTCGTTCCACCAGAGGGCAGCAAAACAAGATAAATATTTCGTAAAAGTTTTACTACTAAAAGACTACTTAGCGCCGTCCGTTCTCTGATTGTTACGGATGTAAGGGTTAATATTCCTGTACCAGAGACATTAGAAAGGATGGGGCAGCAATAAGAATACGAGTGCCTTTATTGTCACTGCACATACACAATGTAGATTATACCGTGTTTAATTTATTTACTCGCTTATAAGTCGATCCGCTTATAAGTCGTTATGAGACCCCCCCATCTATGAGAGTGTGGTGTTCGGTAAGAAATGAGAGACAAGTGAAAAAATATAAATGA
Source organism: Paedocypris micromegethes (assembly GCA_028031935.1). Lineage (NCBI taxonomy): Eukaryota > Metazoa > Chordata > Actinopteri > Cypriniformes > Paedocypris > Paedocypris micromegethes. Next base: position 256,145 of record CM051506.1, read on the forward strand.
GTTGAAACTTAATTTTCAATTTCATATATTTCAGAAGGATAAAATTAGGATAGAAAAGTGAAAAAAAAAATTAATGAATAAACCCAAACTCGATGTTCAAGCATTTATTGTATTCCCCTCAACTGTTTTATTTACTCTATGATCAATTATCCATGTTTAAACCACATAACAAGCAACTTATTAATACCTTTATTTTAACTTCTGAACCACATTTTGTCTATATATCAAAACTGTCAGGATCTCTGTTTTGCAGTGCAAATTGCATAAAATGTTTTCTATTTCGGTAGGCCGCACCTATAAGTCGAGCCCCACACTTTGAGCTCGAAATTTTAAGGAAAAGTCTTCAACTTATACTTGAGTAAATACCATATGTACCGTGCAATTTAGAATGTCTTCTATGCAGTGCAACATAAAAGAGAAGTTTACAGTACAAAAATGTAGCATAGTATGTGTACCACAGTGCAAAAATGTACATATGGTAGGACAATACCTAAACCTTGCCAGCTGAGGTGAGATTGCACAGTAGTTGGACACGATGTTGCACTTGGGGGGTTTTGCATAATAAATACATTGGAATAATATATACATTATAGAGGTATAAATATGTACATAATGGCAAGATGTGATGATTTGAAAAATGCAAGACTTGATCATTTACCGAGTAGTCAGTGTAAGGCACATGTGTGTCTCAAGGCCCGCCAGATGTGGCCCGCGAGAGCTTAAAAGTTGAGTGTCTAAAAAAAAAAAAACAAAAAAAAATCATTTGTAGCGTGCATTGACCAATTACTACATTTCCCACAATGCCTTTTGCCTACAGCAGTGTTTCCACAATTTTATGTTATTTTTCATTATTCACTTGGACAGTTTGATCCTTCGTTAATGGAGTTATGTTGGTTTTCATAAGCTGACAACATTTTAAAGGTTTTTATGTTAGATCAACAAGCAAACTTGGGTTTTCTACACAACTGCAATTGTCACTTGAATAGGTTATGATAAAGCAATGAGTTATTTAACATTAAGGAGTAGTTACATTTATTTTACAATACATTCAATTACATTTAGTTAGGCAGGAAGTTATGGCCTAGCGAAAGAACGCTGGATTTGTGACAAAAACCTTTTGGCCAAATTCGAATGCAGGTCTGGTTGGTAGCAAGTCTGAGCAAGGCAGTGAACCCAAGGTGTGACAAGTAACTGAAAACCATAACTTGAGTAAAAGTGTACCTTACTGTAAAAATTACTCCATTACAAGTCACCGATTCAAGAAAACTTGAGTAAAAGTAATAAAGTATGCCATTTTAAAAGAACTCAAGTATTTTACTTGTTTTTCACATTTATTGGTGCTTTTTTTAAGCAAGTAACTAGGGTTTTATTTCCTAAAACAATAATGAAATTTAGCACTTTAATGTTTCAAAATGGCAGATCAAGTACATTCAGCATCCTACAGATGGCGATGTCACCTCATCTGCCCGTGAAATGAACCGCAATTGAAAAAGATGCCGACTTGTCGTGCACAATCACAATGTAACGAGTAACGGTGTCCATTCAAATATAGTGAAGTAAAGAGTACAGATACTCAATCACAAATGTAGTCAAGTAGAGAATAAAATTTTGTTATACTCTTAGAGCATGAAATAGAGAGTATTATAGGGAGTATAAATAATTTTTGACACTCGAGTGCATTTACTCAAGTACTTTAGACACTGCCTATTTTTAAAGTCAATTCGGATAAAAGCTCCTGTTAAATCAAATAAAAATGAGAAAATAAGCCACTACTTATAGCCACTAGCAAGTATCTAGCTAACAGCTACAAGACTTCTCCCTTTCATCGTATTGCTCATGCATGATCTGTGCCATTTTGCACATCGGTTAACAGTTGAAAGCCCTCTGGTTTAGAACATTATCTACTGAAGTCACCAACCCTTCAGCCTTGGAAAACAGTCAGCTCATAAAATCGGGAATTTCTCAGGACCCAAAATATTGAATCCATCTTTCATAAAATCAAGAAAGGAACAAATAGCTATGAGAAAAGGAACTGAGACGTTTCATGAACGATCGTATCTCAACTTCGCTTCCCACTTTTTAGCAGAGGAACCACGTACGATTTAAAATAGCTCTCGCCCATTTGAATGTGCTGCTGGTTGGTTTGAATGTCGTCCTCCAAGACTGTGTTTGCTGAGACAGAAATAACACGTGAAGCAGTGCACTGTGGTATTGACAAACACAAATCTGTCTGTCTGTCTGTCTTTAATCCTTTAAAACAGTGGAGCCCAACCTTTTTGTTTTGACGTTTGGTGATTTTTCCCGCTGCACAAATTGTGGTGGGCGGGGAGTAATTTTTCAGATTTTAGCACGTATTTAATTTGGTGTATTTATATATATATATATATATATATATATATATATATATATATACACACACACACATATATATATATATATATATATATATATATATATATATACACACTCCTGATCAAAATCTTAAGACCGGGGGGAAAATTACAAATATTCACATTTTGAACTGGTGGATTGTACTCAAATTGTAAATACTGCTTTGGAATGCCAAAACAACAAACAGGGTCAAGCAATAGCAATTGGAGAACAGATAATTAATTGAAAACGGAATTGAAACAGGCTGTTCGTCAGCTGATCAAAAGTTTAAGACCAGAGCCTTAAAATTGCAGAAAGATGTCTTTCATGTCAAAAGCATAAACACTTTCTCTCGTTGAATGTGGAAGGAGTGTTGGGCTGCGCAAGCAAGGCCTTTCGTATTATGCCATTGCTGCTGAGGTTGGACGCAGTAAGACTGTCACAAATGACTGTCACTGGGACAAGACAGGGTGGACTCACATGCACTTCCTGGGCGGCGAGATCACGGCACACAAGGCGTTAAATGTCCAATGAGGGTTTATTCCAAAATCAAGGTCGGGTCACAGGCACAGGGTCGGTATACGAGATAATCCAAAAAAGACACATGAACATGAACAAGACTTGACGAGACTAGAGGCAAGAGTTAAATGTTCACAAGTACAATGACTGACAAACTGGCAGTGATACATGTAACACAGGGACTTAAATACATAGACTAACAAATAACACAGAACAGCTGGGACACAGGACACGAAGCAGGACATGAACAACGGAGACAAAATCTTCAAAATAAGAGTCCAGATAAAGTTCAACAAAAAAGTCCTGACCGGCTTTAGCCGGGATCCATGACAAAGACAGTCATTTTACATTTTATAAACGATCCTAAGAATTACAGGACAAAAAAGTCAAGTGCTTTCCGACGGGCTGTCCGTCAAGACACAGGCCGATCATCAGCCCAGATTAAGGCCCTCACTGATGCTGACTGCAGCCCAATAACCATAAGACGACATCTGTGAGAGCAGGGCTTCAAGAACAAAAAACGTCTTCAAACGCCACGTCTTCTCCCACACCACAAACTTGCCCACTTGGAATTTGCAAGGGAGCACCAAACATGGGACATCAAGTAGAAGAAAGTTTTATTCTCTGATGAGAAATCCAATGTAACTTGGATAGTCCTGATGGTCCAAAGGTACTGGCATGACAAGAAGATTCCACTGGAGATGTTTTCTACACGGCACAGTGGTGGAGGCTCCATCATGATCTGGGGTGTTTTTTCATTCAATGGTAAAATGGAGCTTCGGGTTGTGCAGAGCCAGCAGCTGGCTATGTGGAGATGTTGCAGGGGCATCCCTTTGACTGAAGGTCCTCGTCTCTGTGATAATGACTGAGAATTTCAACAGGACAATGCTGCAATTCACAACGCCCGCCTTAGAAAGAATGTCTTCCAGGTGAATAACATCCCACTTCTGGACCTTCCTGCATGTTCACCTGACCTAAATCCCATAGAGAACACTTGGGGATGGATGGCAAGGGAAAATGACAAAAACGGATGTCAGTTCCAGACCGTGAATGCCCTTTGTGAAGCCATCTTCACCACATGGAACGACATTCCCAACACCCTCCTGGAAACAGTTACAACAAGCTTACCAAGGAGAATTTTTGAAATGATAAACAAGAATGGTGGTGCTACTCACTACGGAGTTCTTCTTGAGTTCTTCTACTGATCACTTTTAATTATTTTATGAGTTTTTGGCCTCTGGTCTTAAAGCTAGTAAACAGCCTGTTTAAGTTAAAATGCTGTTTTCAATCAAATACCTGCTTTCTGTTTTTCCCCATGCTCCTGTTTATTTCAGTTTGTCATTCTAAAGCAATATTTACAATCTAAAAACAATCCCCCAGTGCAAATTGTGAAAACTTGTAATTTTTCCCCCGGTCTTAAAATTTTGATCAGGAGTATGTATATATATATATATATATATATATATATATATACATAATATTATATTATATATTATATATAAATATTTTGTACATCTTTTTAAAACGAGACTTTCTCTATTATTCCTCGAAATATGGAAGTTCTAAATTGGTCACTGAGCGCTTTGGACAAGATTTTGCCCAAAAAAAGGAATCACCCGGGGAACCGCAGGAAAGACGCGAGAGGCATTTTGGCTGCCCTGCCGAACGCAGAGTCAAAGAAAAACCTGGAGGTGGCGGATGGCTCGAACCGAGGAACTGTCCAAATCCATCTCAGTCCGTGTCGAGAATGGTATGAGATGCATGGATAACATCGAGAAGCAGATTGATCGTCAGCTGGCTCTGGCGATCGGACATTCTGCCAGACTTGAGGAGATGTGCCCCCTGTCTGTGTGCTTCTAATGCTCTGCAAATGCTGACTTTTCTTGAGGAAGACTACGTTGGCGCCGCAGATGGCTGCCTCGGTGGTTGACACCAAGATTAATTCCTAGCTCTGTAACCACAGAACCTGGCAATAAACTTGATTCTGATTCTGATGAATACAGGGGATTAAAGGCATTACCCAGCAACAACATGGGATACATTGGCATGACATGCAGCTTAGTTGGCTAATAGTTAGAGGCAAGTCAAGGAGTAAAACCACCAAATTAGTTCATAGAGGGCGGCAGTGGTTAGGAATCTAAAATAACGTAGCTTATAGAACGTACGTAGCTCTGCCATCTTGGTGTCCAGACAATACATGGAAAGACAAGGTAAAGACAACATCAACGTTTGAAGACGACAACTAACCATTTTCTTAATCTAAATTTTCCACTTCTGGATCACATGGAGGAGGAGCCAAATTCTTAGATTACTCTTGTTGTTAACTCTTCTTCGCTGAGTGTATCAGTGTAACGCTGTTGAACAGTGAATATTACCATATTTCTGCTAATATAAATCATTTTTCAGGCACATAAAAAGAATTCTGGCTAAGTACTTTTCTTAAAATACTTTTTTTTCTTTTAACAAGCCTAACTTGTGACTCGTATCACTTCAATCTTGTTTTACTTGAATAATATTTTAAAAGTATTTATTGTGAAGTATTGTTTTGCCCTGTGCAGCAGACAGAACGTTTTAATTCGGTAAATGAAATATTGTGTTTTGGTTTGTTTGTGGTTTAACCCTTGTGTTTTTGTATGTTAGGTTGTTTAGATTTATGTTGATATTTTTCAACTTTTTTGTCTCTTATTAACTTTTGATTAATTAATTCTACATCACTTGCTGCTTTATATATATACTGTTGTTCCATCGTCTATCAGACATCCCAGTAAAGCAAAAGCAGATTGACATCCATCCGGTTTTTTATCGCTTATTCCTTTTCTGGGTCACTGGGAGCTGGAGCCAATCTCAGCAACTGTGGGCCTGAGGCAAATACAGTAATAATAGTAATAACCGCAATATTGCATTGAACTTATTAAATGCATTGTTAAAATGGAGATTCAAACAATACAAATGTGGCCAGCCAATCACATGGCAGATTTAGATTTGTTTTAATCCATTTTTTTCCCACTTTTTTCGTTTGCTTCTTTCGAAGCTGCAGAGTTACGTTCTAATTAGAGCTGTCAAAATTAGCGTGGTAACGCTATCGATTGTGATCGATATCAGAAGCGATTGATTTTAATGCACAACCGATTTGCTTATTTTAGACGTGAGTTAACGTGCTGGCCCTCTAATATGTTTTGGATTGATTCATACCAGAAATCTTCGAGATAAGTAGTGAAGAAAGAGACAACAGCACATTTTCTGGTTGCATAACATGTGACACACAGGAAACTGACAGTGGTAGCCCAGTGTTGCTTTTCTCGCTCGAAATGACAGGTTTGTATGTGGCCACTGGCCTTGTTAAGGGAATGTGTGGGAGTACCAGTGCGTTCTAGGCTTTTCATCCACCAATCCTTCACGGATCACTACACGTAATGCATCAATCCGTTCCATGTTTCACATCTCATCTTGAAGGACTGCAGTGGACAAATTGCTGAACCATACATTATGTAAGAGTTATGCAAATCGCTGACAGCTGAGTGAGATGTGATAACATCTGAAATGGATGTTTAACAGTCCCAAACAATACAAAAAATATGTCTAAAATCCTGGCTATATTTTGAATTATTATATTTTTGCAAAAATAAGAATGTGAGACTTATTTTTTCCAAAATTAGATGCTCAAAAACTTATATATTTCAAAAATGCACGTAAATATTTGTGCCCTTTACCCCACATTTCAAGTCAAAAGCAATGATCAAATAAACGCAAATACATCTGCTTTATGTAATGGTGCTCTTCTATTTTCTTTCTTTATTCAATTATACGAGTCACAAGTTAGGTTTGTTAAAAAAAAGCAAAATACAAATTTTAAGAGAAATGTCACAGATCCCGGCTGAAACCGGGCTAAACTTTTATGTGGGGGCTGTTATTTTGACATGGACTTTGTATCACGTCACTTCCTGGTTTGCGGTTTATTTATGTTTTTGTCTGCTCAGCTGTCTCGTGACTTCCTGGTTTTACCCGCGTGTGTCTGTTGTTGGGATCAGCTGTTTTCACGTCACTCCCTGTCTTCCCGCAATCGTGTTAATTGTCTCGTTTATGTTCCAAAATTTTGTCATTGGTCACGTCATTATGTTTGGTATTTAAGCACAGGTTTTTGTCACAGTTCTTTGTCGGATAGGTTTGGTTGTGGTTTCATCTTGTCTTGTCTCGTCTCGCCTTGTATTTGACTTGGGAGTTTCTTTTTGGAATAAACCCTTCACTATTGGAATAAACCTCGCCACAGCGGGCTCCGCCCGTCCAAGCCAAGCCACAGTCCAGTCTCGTCCAAGCCGAGCCACAGTCCAGTCTCGTCCAAGCCGAGCCACATTCCAGTCTCATCCAAGCCGAGCCACAGTCCAGTCTCGTCCAAGCCGAGCCACAGTCCAGTCTCGTCCAAACCGAGCCCCTGTCCTCTCAAGACGAGCCCCTGTCCGCTAAAGACGAGCCCCTGTACGCTCAAGACAACCCCTGTCCGTCCAAGTCTCGTTCCTGCAGGCTCCGCCCAACCAAGTCTTGTTCCTGCGGGCTCCGCCCGACCAAGTCTTGTCTCACGGGGATCCATCCCTCAAGCCTGAGACAACCAAACTCTGATAAGAAGTAACTAGCCTGAATCTAGCCTTTCTTTTTTTGGGTAAGTTTTATTTTGAGCCTGAAAAATCTCGTTGGGATGGGGCTTATATTCGCTGAAATACAGTATTTGTAGAGATTGGATGGCGGCGCGCACACATCGCGAAGCCCGATGGCTCTCCAGATTCTGCTTTTTTGCAGTATTAATCCTGCTTTTTTCGGGTCTGTTCGTGCAGAACAGCAGTGCTCTAACATCGTACACCCGACAGGAGCTTCTGGATATTGGTTTATACGCGTCCGAGACTTTTATCAACAACCTTAAACTTATCCCTGAGATCGCCAGGACACCCGAGGCGGCGCACTCAACCCGGCCGGGCGGAAGTGCTCGCAGAGGGCGCAGAGACCGTAAACACAGACGGGGAGACGCGGTGGGCTAAGAGCTAAGCTAAAGCTAACACCACACCGGCTATCCTTGCCCAGCATTTTCCTCGCCAATGTACGGTCGCTGGTGAACAAAATGGATGAGATTCGTCTCCGCATCAACCACAGCAAGAAACTTTGGAACTGCAACGCATTAATTTTTTCAGAAACATGGCTAAATAGCGGAATACCAGACAACGCTATTAGCCTAACCGATCATCACATGCACCGGGCAGACCGAACGGCAGACGACTCCGGTAAGACCAGAGGAGGAGGTCTGTGTATTTATATTAATAAATCATGGTGTACGAACTCTGTCATTGTGGAGCAACACTGCTCAGCAAACGCTGAGTTTCTCATGGTCAAGTGCAGACCATTTTACCTGCCACGGGAGTTCACCTCCACCATCATAACTGCTGCCTACATTCCCCCTGACGCTGATGCCAAGCTTGCTATGAACGAACTTCATACGGCTATCAGCAAACAACAAACTGCTCATCCGGAGGCTGCTTTTATCGTTGCTGGAGATTTTAATCACAGTAATTTAAAGACAGTACTTCCCAAATTCCATCAGAACATCTTGTGTCACACCAGAGGAAACAAAACATTGGATCAAGTGTACACAAACATGGCTGAAGCTTATGTTGCGACACCCCACCCCCACTTGGGACAATCCGATCACCTCTCATTGTTTCTCACCCCCAAGTATTCACCCCTCATCAACCGGGTAAAACCATCAGTGAGGACCATCAAAGTGTGGCCGGCGGGGGCTGATTCAATACTTCAGGAGAAGTTTCAAGACACCGACTGGAGCACGTTTGCATCCCAGGCCACCAGCGGCCCCCAGATAGACATTAATACCTACACTTCTTCTGTTCTGGACTACATCAACACCACCGTAGATGGCGTCACATCCCAAAAACAAATTACCACATACCCAAACCAGAAGCCTTGGATGAACAAGGAGGTGCGTCTCCTGCTGAAAGCACGCAACGCTGCATATAAGTCAGGTGACGCAGCAGCCTACAGCACCGCCAGGGCCAGTCTGAAGAAAGGCATCAACAAAGCCAAGCACTGCTACAAACTAAAGCTAGAGGAGCATTTTACCAACTCTGATCCTCGTCGCATGTGGCAGGGCATCCAGGCAATTACGGACTACAAACCCAGCCACTCCCCCTACCGGACACAAATGTCTCCTTTCTGAATCAGCTTAATGACTTTTACGCTCGCTTTGAAGGAGACAACAAAGAACCCATCACCAAAATCACAACATTAGCCGACCACTCACCCATCATACTCACCTCCACAGACGTCTACACCGCGCTGAGCAAGATCAACACACGCAAGGCCGCTGGACCTGATGGCATCCCTGGACGCGTTCTTAGAGCATGTGCGGAGCAGCTCACTGGGGTCTTCACAGACATTTTCAACATGTCCCTAGCCCAAGCGACTGTTCCTACATGCTTTAAATCCACTGCGATTGTGCCAGTGCCAAAACACTCCAGCCCAACCAGCCCGAACGACTACCGCCCTGTAGCACTCACACCCATCATCATGAAGTGCTTTGAGCGGCTGGTCCTTGGACACCTGAAGGACTCACTTCCACCCACATTAGACCCTCACCAATTTGCCTACCGCAGCAATCGGAGCACGGAGGATGCCATCTCCATGGCACTGCACTCGGTGCTAACACACCTGGACAACAAGGACACATATGCACGAATGCTGTTTCTTGACTTCAGTTCAGCGTTCAATACTGTAATACCCTCTAAGTTAATCATCAAACTCAGAGAGCTGGACATTAGCATCCCACTCTGTAACTGGATCTTGGATTTTCTGACCCACAGACCCCAGCACGTTAGGTCAGAAAACACCTGCTCCACCTCCATCACGCTCAACACTGGCGTACCTCAGGGCTGTGTGCTGAGCCCTTTCCTCTACTCCCTCTTCACGCACGACTGCAAGCCCATACATGGCTGTAACTCCATCATTAAGTTTGCAGACGACACCACAGTGATTGGCCTCATCCAGAACAACGATGAGTCTGCCTACAGGGAGGAGGTCCAGCATCTGGCCACCTGGTGCACGGACAACAATCTGCTTCTGAACACCAGCAAGACCAAGGAGCTCATCGTGGACTTTAGGAAGGAGAAAAGAGGCTCACATGATCCCATCCACATTAACGGGATGGACGTCGAGGGTGTCTCGTCCTTCAAGTTCCTAGGGACCCACATTTCAGAGGACCTGTCCTGGTCCACTAACACCGCCAGCCTAATCAAGAAGGCTCATCAGCGCCTGTTTTTCCTGAGAACTCTTAAGAAAAAACATCTTCCCGCCTCTCTCCTGGTGAACTTCTACCGCTGCACAGTGGAGAGCATTCTGACCAACTGTGTCACATCCTGGTTCGGGAGCTGCTCTGCTGCGGAGCGCAAGGCACTGCAGCGAGTAGTGAAAACTGCTCAACGCATCACTGGGACTTCACTTCCAGCCATTGAGGACATCCAGAAGAACGCTGTCTACGTCGAGCACGCAACATTCTGAAGGACTCCTCTCACCCTGCCCATGGACTGTTTTCTCTCCTGCCTTCAGGCAGGCGCTTCAGACTTCCACGTACAAGGACTAGCAGACTCAGGAACAGCTTTTTCCCCAGAGTTGTCGCTCTACTGAACTCTGTGCCCTACTGACTGCTTTGCACATCCCTACCTGCCCTGTCCTCTCACCACTGCACTATTAATCAGCATCTGCACAATCCATTGCACTAGCCTGTACATACTCGTGTAAATTCTTATACAGTGTATATAGTCTGTGTATACAGTGTAAATTCTGCTCATGCATCTGTAAATAAGATTTATATCTATTCCTGCATAGATGGCTCATAGTATCTGTAAATATAGTCTCTGTTCATAGCTTTTACTTCACGTCTCTGCACATGTACATTCTGTATATCTTAGCTTATAACCGATATTCAGCACTTACTGCTCTAGCACTTCTGGTTATACATAAACTGCATTTCGTTGCCTTGTACCTGTACATGTGTAATGACAATAAAGTTGAATCTAATCTAATCTAATCTAATCTATTTACTGTACTATGCCAATATTACACATCCACACAAACTTATGATTGTTGTAAAAGAATTAAATTAAATTACAGATTATAATTTGCGCATCGATTTTGAGAACCAGAGAACTGTGCAGTGATGACGGTGAACAAAGTGTGTGTGTGTAGAATGATTGTCCCGGTTATTGTGTTCTATGAAGCGACATGTCTTGGTGGGCGGAGCATTGTGTGGGTGTGTCTTTAAATTGTAAATCTTGAGTAAAAGTACAAGTTCCCTTTCATAGTCAGGTCACTTCGACGTCTGTCAGTTACCTGACTATGGGATATTGGATGGCTAGCCATTTGTGTCTCAGAACTTTCAACAGGCCAATGAACGGTCAAATTCATGGCTGCATGAATTTGGATGTCACCTTTGAACCCGTACCAGGTGGTACAAAAGGCGGTGCGTGCATCATGCTTGTTAACTTTCTGATGATTAAAGTGTTCGTGAATGGCTTAAACTCTTTGGCTTCTCTGTGAAACTCATCGTTGGAATCGGCAGTACACTCCAGCGAGCTTCGCTCTTCCCAAAAAGAACGGAAGTAGCTGAAACTCCCTGTTTACGTCAACGACAGTTTCATCTGAGAGCTCCTAAATGACAGATACGTGTTTTTGCTTCTACGGATCCTGTTTATTAGATTGCTGTTGTCGTCGGGCGGGCGCGGGTGTGCTTTCCTCTGTCCAGATGAGCGACAGGGAACGCGCGCCGGCGGTTTCGGACAGTTTCGGCTCTCCGAACCGCGGCAAGATTGAGACGCCGGGGTTGAATTTAGTTGTTTTTCCATCTCGGAAAGTGGTTATGTTTTCTCGGCTTGCGCGTGTGTTCGGACTTAGTCAGTAGTCCGGTGACATCACGTTTTTAGTGTTAGATCCAGCTAACACTGGCAGCCCCAATATTGATCCCGAGATTTCATAAGTAGCTGCTTAGAACGTTACGCCTGTCATCTGTGCACACGGCTTCTTCAGCGAATGTTCCTCACTTCCCAAGTGCGGTGGGCTTAGTTCTCCAGTGGTAAGTAAGTGGTTGTGGACAGACCGAACACTGTTAGGACCGGTTTAGTCGGGGTGAGTAGAGTGAGTCTTTTTATTCACACTCACTTACCGGTCTTGTTGCAAGAGGACGTCACACTCCGCTACCAGACTCCGTGAGTCTGGCTAGACGGAGCGGGGTGAGAGAGTACAGAGTGGGCACTGTTGTTGAGCAGTCTGAACACTGCTGAGCTTCTGGTGAGTAAAGGGCCTCCCTCTGCTCCCATGGGGGTCGAGACAGCTGCCTGCGTCTCCCTGTCGAAAACAGCCAAGGACACCTGTGGCCTCCAAGGCGGTCTTGTCTCGTTCAGAGTGGAAGGAGCTCCAAGAAACGAGCTCCCACTGTCGAAGTCCACTCAGTCCACTAACACCGAACTCTCCCACGGGGGAGCAGAGGGGGCCTCCGCTCAAAGGTAGGGGTGAGGGAGTGTGTGGAGTGTCTGTCAAGTTGGCTAGCTCACTCGTACGGCACTAGCACCGGACTCTCTGCGCGGTAGAAGTCCAGGACTCAACCGGAGTATCCAGGCACGAGGTCACACTTATCTCCACGCCGAGCGCTTGGAGGTAGAGAGACCGCCCCCTCCCATCAGACGGGTCAAGGCTCTGGCTCAGGCTAACGCCTCCCTGTTTGGTGGGGGGGGCGGTATCAGCCGGTCTCTCTCGCCTCACGGCCAGAGGTCAGCAACCCCAAGCTCTCCCTGGGTCACACCGGGGAGACTCCCGTCAGAGCGCCGGCCCTCCCAGACCCCTGTCTCGGGAACCCCGCCACTTCGTTGATCCCCCTCAGACGGTACTTGAGCGAGTGGTGCGCCCTCCCTCGTCCGACCTTGTGGGTGATCCAAACTGTAAGACTCGGCTACACGCTGCAGTTCACCCGCCGGCCTCCGGGTTTTTGAGGCGTCCTCACCACTCATGTGGGCTCAAGAGACAGGCTTGTATTAAGGGCAGAGGTTTCCTCGCTGCTTGTGAAGGCCGCCATTGAGGTGGTGCCCTAAGCCGAGACGAGGAGCGGCTTTACCACCCGTTCTTCGTGGTTCCCAAGAAGATACCTGATATACCTGAATCGACACCTGCAAGGTTCTCGTTCAGGATGATTACTTAGAACATTCTGAGGGCAGCCCCAGAATAGGTTCGCCACTATCAACCTTCAAGACACATACTTTCACGTCTCGTTTCTGCCTTGACACAAGCCTTTTTTGCGCTTTGCGTTCGAAGGCCGAGCGTCCTCGTCACACCCGAATGTCTCCACCTGCTTCCCATGGGCGCCCACCTAGGAACTGTCTCCCGTCTTGTTGTGGTATCTACGGATGCATCCAACACGAGGTGGGGAGCAGTGTGCGACGGCCTGGCCGGTCGTGTCCTCGCCTCCAGTGGCACATCAACATGCTCAAGCTACTAGCCGTGCACATCGGACTGAAGCGGTTGCTTAGACAAGTCCGGAGGAATCACATGCTGGTCAGGTCAGACAGCATAGTTGCAGTAGCGTACATCAACCACTAAGGCAGTCAGAGCTTGCACCGCTTGACCAAGCTCGCACGTTGCCTCTGGATGTGGTGTCTGGCGAAGCTCAAGTCGCTGACGGCAGTCCACATTCCAGGCGTCCTCAACACAGCAGCGGATGCGCTGTCGAGGCAGGGCCCCGCCACTGGCAAATGGCGGCTGAACTCTCAAGTGGTGACAGAGGTGTGGGTTGTATTCGGTCAAGCACACATAGACCTGTTCGCTTCAAACAAATCGACCCACTATCCACTCTGATTGCGTTAACCAAAGCGCCTCTCGGTTACACGCCTTGCTCACCTATGGCCACACCACTTGAGGAAGTACGCCTTTCCACTAGTTACCCTGATTCGCCAGCCCTTGGGTCGAGTCAGGAAGGAGGGTCATCAGGTGACTTGATTGCGCCCTACTGGCCCTACAAGACCTGGCTGTCAGAACTTATGGCTCTGGTAACGCTCCTCTGAGGAAGCTACCTGAGACCGGACCTCCTCTCGCAAGCACTGGGCTTGCTCCGCGACCAGACCTCTGGAACTCCATGTCTGGCTGCTGGACGGGACACCTCGTTAGATGAACTGTTTCAGTTGGTACAGGACACTACCGGTCAGGCCCGTGCACTGTCTACCAGACAGCTGTACGACCTGAAGTGGCAGACTTCGTCACCTGGTGCTGCCAGAAAAACGAAAACCCACTGAGTTGCCCCGTCAGGACGATTCTCTTGTTTCTCCAACAGAAACTCGAAGAGAACCTGGCCCCTTCCACTCTAAGAGTCTATGTGGCCGCGTTACCGGCTCCCATGACCTCATCGAGGGGAAAACAGTTGGCCGGCACGACCCGACAATTAGGTTCTTGAGAGTTGCTAGGAGGGTGCCCCCCTCCGGACCTTCTCCAACCCCGGTGTGGGATTGAGCTTGGCAAACCTTTGCTCTCCCCCTCTTGTTGAGCCGCTAGAGACTGCGAGTCTCAAGCTCCTCACACTGAAGGCTGTGTTTTTCCTAGCACTAGCCTCAGTGAAACGGGTCGGGGACCCGTTCCTTGCAGATCCTCCCACTTCCCCATTGTCAAGCTGCTGGAGACTGGTGCTCCTAGTTGTACTCCTAACATACTGGTTACTCCTAGCGCTAGCCACAGTGAATCGGGCCGGGGACCTAGAGGTGTTCTCTGCAGATCCTCAGTGTCTAACCGTCGGCCCTGTAGACTCGCACACAGTACTGAGACCCAGGCCGTGTTGCGTGCCCAAGGTGCACACTACCCCCTACAGGGATCAGGTACCCCCCTACATTGCAGATCCTCCCCACAGGGGAGCAAGATCGGGCCGGTCATCTGTTGTGCACAGTACGTGCTACATGCACCTACTTACGGCACACGGAGAGCTTCAGACGCTCACAACAGCTCTTTGTCTACTATGGCGGTCGGCACAAAGGGAATGCCGTCACCAAGCAGAGACTCTCGCATTGGAACGTTGACGCGATTAAGTTCATGTATCACATCCGTAGATTGCCTTGCCTGCTGGACGTGAGAGCCCACTGTCCAGGAGTATGGCCATATCGGTTGCGGTGGCAAGAGGAGTCTCTCTAGCAGACATTCGTAGAGCTGCTAGCTGGGCTAACACATTTATTCGATTTTACGAGATGGATAAGGCGTCGGTGTTCACGCAGATACTCTCTGCAGTGGAGGACAATACCGACACGGTGTAGGCCTGAGGAGCTAACCCCAGTCTCTGGAGCCAGTCTCCGCTTTTAGTGTTCTTCTACCCTCGAGCTAGGCTAGAGACACGTAAAGTTTGCACAGGACACGAGGGGTTGGGCCAACGGATGGCCGAGACCCTGAGGGCACCAGCCTCTGTTCCCCCAGACGGCTGAACAAGCGTAAGGAGGGGTCCCCTGTTGCCATCAAGTCCAGACTAGTTGCCTAGTTTATGGCTGTGTTCCTCCACAAGAGCGATACTTGCAGAGTATGATGCCTGTGTTTCCCAAAGGGATGAGGTCGAGTAGTAGGGCCATGCTCTCCTCCCTCTCATGATCTTGACTCTGTTCACGACAGACACTGGGCTTTCTTCGAAGAGTGTCTTTTTGATAGGATGCTATCCTGGATGTGGCCTGTTGTATTTTCCCATAGTCAGGTAACTGACAGGCGTCGAAGTGACCTGACTATGAAAGGGAACGTCTATGATTACATGCGTAACCTCTTATCACTGAATACGTTAGGGAATGAGACGTCTCTTTCCGCAGCCACACTCCGGATATGCCGCTGGAAGTCTGCCTTGGCCCGAGCGGCTTCAATCAGCGAAAGGTAACGAGCAAGATGCACACGCCGCCTTTTGAACTACCTGATACATGAACTTGACCATTCATTGGCCTGTTGAAAGTTTTGAGGCACGAATGGCTAGCCATCCGATATCCCGTAGTCAGGTAACTGACAGACGTCTCGTTCCCTGACCTATTCAGGGAACAGAGGTTACGCAAGTAACCATAGACGATACTTTACTGCACAAATTGCTCCATCACACGTTACGAGTCACCGATTCCAAGAAGACTTAAATTTTAAAAGAACTTGAGTATTTTACTCGTACTCAATTATAGACTCAAAAAACACCAAGAAATGTGAAAAACCAAGAAACTCTTTATTTATGAGTTTTTATTTCCTAAATAAAAATTTAATTTAACATTTCAATGAAAAATGGCAGAACGAAAGATTAAAAAAACTACAAAGAAGGCAACTGGTAATGTACGTTGACGTGATTGAGCTGATAAACAGCATTCAGTACCTTCCATTCAGTGCTTATTCAGTACCAAAATAAGCACCTCCTATTTTCAATTTTTCGAAACTAAAAAACTTGAAGGGTGCTTAGAATCGCCGATTTTAAAAATCCGCGTATTTTAAGACGCTCATTTTTCGACATTTCAAGTCCGGAGTGTAATGACGGCGCGAGTGCACCGAGTGCGCGAGGGCTCAGCCACGGCAGGCTTGCCGTTCTTAAAAGGAGCAGTCACAATTAAATGGAAACATGTAGTCTTTCCTTATATTATTTATTATCAATTTTCAAGTACAGAAGCATTAAAGTGAACGATGAGAAGGAGGAACACGCGTAGATTATTCAGATGGCCAGTTAAAAACTGCGGTCTTGCCAGCCGCGCCTGTGAAAACCGCGGACTTCTCATCCGCGCTTGCTTTTTCCCTTGCGCTACTAATACGCTGATTACGTTTTATCTTGACACCGGCGAATTAAAACATTCGTCCTTCCTAATACTTTTGTATCCATTTTTTCAAGCACAACAGCATTAAAGTGAACAGTGCGAACGAGGAACATGCATAGATGTTTCAGGTGGAGTGTTTTAAACCTGTCTTGACACCTGCGAATAAAAGAAATGAAAACGAGTAAGTTCATTTTTTTCCACAAGACATTGCACAAACAGTTTTGTTTTTTTAACCGCTGCAACAAGTGACTTAATATCCGATTTATAAGAAATGATTTTCGTACCTGTTTTACTCTATGTCTTCGCTGTTTCTCTCAGAGGAACAAGACGCAGCGCTGACGTCATCGGCTGAGCTGCACTCTTCAGCTTCTCTCATTTCTTCAGTTCCGTCCAGTGCGTTGGAAAAGCCGGTCTTTTTGAAGCTTCCCACAACTCAGACGTGTTCTCCCTATGTTGTCACTGCCACTGACTGACCTTCGCAACAATACATCGCCTCTTGTTTGAGTTAAAAGTCCCGTAATAATAATATAAAAAAAAAATTATTTTATAAAAAAATTTTGTAATTTTGATTTATGATTGAAAAATCAGGTGGGTGCTTATATTCGCGGGGTGCTTATATTCACGTAAATACGGTAAACCATATTAAATACTGATTATTGTACTGTTATGGATTATAAGGAAGTGATAGAACATTGGGAAACACACAATCTCCTAGTCCAGGTAGACTTACAGTAGTCAAGTAGGACATAATAAAAGCTGCTTATATTTTTGATACTGATAAAATACTTAAGTAAAAGAGCAAAGTCCATTTACTCAAGTACATGCCTTGGTGGGCGGAGTATTTTGTGGGTGTATCTTTGAATTGATCGGACATAAAGCAAAGCCAGTTGATAAGAATCAGAAACTTTATTGTCATTATACCGGGGTACAGTGAAATTTTAGCAGCCTCGGTTGGTGTTACCATAAAAAAGTCGAACAAGTAATATAAAAATATAAATACAGAGTACAGAATAAAAAACACAACAACATAAAAAACAGTATTGAACATATTGCCCGTCGATATTGCACTGAAGGTGTGTGTGTGATTAGCGGATGTGTGAGTTGAGTCTTGTGATTGCCTATGGGAAGAAGCTGTTCCTGACTCTGTTTGTTCTGGTTTTGATGGACCTGTACCTCCTGCCGGAGGGCATCAGGTCAAACAGTGGGAAGGCAGGGTGGGTGGAGTCGTTGATGATGTTCACTGCCCTGCTGAGGCAGCGTGTCTGATAGATGTCCTCAAGGGAGGGGAGAGGGCAGCCAATGATCTTCTGCGCAGTCCTCACCACCCTCTGAAGCCCCTGTCGCCCTTTTTCAGTGTAGTGGGAAAACCACACTGTGATACAGTAGGACAGGATGCTTTCAATGATGCTAACTAATATTGCAGTAAATTATATGTGTGTGTGCTATATTAAAAAAAGTACATCTTTTATGCTGTAAAATTTAAACCATTTTTATTAAAGCCACAACACATACATGGGAAAAAAACCCGTAAATGTAATATTTAAATTCTATTTTTAAACATAACCACATACACAATATGTTAAAAGAACTGTTTGCTCTCATCAACTACAGAGTTCAAAATCACAAGGTTTCTTACCATTTGTGCTTTTGCATCTTACAGGCAATAATAAACAGCACCATCACCCCGAATATGAACTTTACTAAGACGTCTCAGAAGTTCGGGCAGTGGGCAGACAGTCGTGCCAACACAGTGTATGGACTGGGTTTCTCCTCCGAGCATCATCTGTCCAAGGTAGGTGGAATGTGTTCCTCTCCTCCTCTTTTTTTCCCTTCCGTCTCTGGAGGTCTTGTTTCCTCCTCCTGTGTTTGTGTGGCGGGGAACACCTACACACTGTGGCCTAATGAGGAGCTGTGCAGTCATTGGTGCGTGGGAGGTGTTCTGTGCTTTCCTCGCTCCTCGCTTCTCGGATTATGATGATGCGCTGCTAGGGAAAGTGGGTAGACATGTACTGCCTCTTGTTTTTCTTAATAGTCCATTATCGTTATCATTACTTTCACCGGTACGGAAAATCATAGTCTGTTTTGATAGTTACAATGTGCTTTATACCGTATATAAATTGTAAATTATATAGCAGGGGTAGACAATAAGGGAAATTTTCCACTGGCCCTCCGGGCTAGTAACATTTGAAGTTCACTGGCCCGACTATCAAATCCACTGGCCCAGGTCGACGTGTTGTGTATTGATCCCAATAATTACAAAAGAAATAAATAACTGTAGCTTGAAAAACATGAAAATCATTTGTTTAATGTAGGTTTAGTGCAAAGTCCAGCAAAACTAAACGAAAACAGAACAAGTGCAATTCTCTGCCTTTTCTTTTCGTATTCTCGTTTGCTTTCCCTCAATTCCTCTCGTGATTTTTTTTTCTTCTTTCCTGAAACATGTCACCTAGCTCAGTGGTGCCCAATGGGAAACATTTTTGTGTCTTGGGCCCAATACCGCACTTATTATTATTATTTTTTTACTTCATACTGTCAGTTAGATTCTTCTATCCAAAGCAACTTTCATGTCATTAAAAATGTGTTAAGATTTGTAGAAATTGTACAGTTTTTACTAGAAATCGAACCCATGATCTGGTGTTTCCAACCCCAGCTCTACTGACTGAGCTGCTGCTGCACAAATTATTCTGTACCCAATCTTAAAAAGTTTGCAATTTTTAAGTGTTTTTGGCAGTTTTGTCATATAGTTCCCCTGCAGTGTCTGGTTTGCTCTGTTCAGAATGAATCAGTATCAGTTGGAAAAACATCAATAATAAAGGAACATTTATTGTCCAAGTGCAAATAATGTAACATGTTACATTTAAAAAGAGCAGCATCACAGCAGTGACTTAATCAATGTGTCATAGTGAATGATGTTTTTAAATAACTGGAAAAACAAAAATATATTTCAATTTACCATTTAATTCAAACTAACTCCCAGAGTGCTTGGATATTTTTATTAAAGACCATCAAATAATATTATTTCAAACGCGTGTTCAGACATTTGAAGTCATGGACAAAAGGATCACTTCCTGTGATGTGACTGCGCCTTAATGTGGCGGACATCACGCGTCATGCGGTACTTTGGCTATTGTAATATGGTTTAATAGTTATTGCACAGTCGTGAAAACGTAAAGAAAGCCGTGTTAGCGTTTCGTGATTTAACAAACTTTTCTTTTAACAAATTATCGCTAAGCAGTTTCCGCGCTGCTTTATTTCATTTCGTTTTTGATGCCCAGATTTAACGAGATTATTCGTGAGGAACTTGCTACTTGTACATACTATACATGCCGCTGCAGCACACGCGCACATCCGCGGGACTCGGCACTTCCGCAGGAGTGAGTGACACACCGTTTGAAGGCGGAGCACCAAAAACCCGCTGCACATTAGTCTAAGACTGTCGGGATCGCATAACGCGTTATACGATACGCGGTAGTTACTGAGCGAAACGTTTAAACAGAAGTGCAGGTAAAAAATGAGAAATTGGATTTTTACTGGCCCACCGGGCCAGCAGATGGACCGATCTGGTGGCCCGGTTGGTTTTGAAAGTACGTCCGGGCCACCGGGCCATTTATATTGTCGACCCCAGTATAGGTAGTCGATTTGCTATTATTTTTTTATTAGTTCTTTGCAGATACTTTGTAAATACTTAGAAAAGACAAATTAACTTTTTTTAAACAATTATTTATAATTATTGGGCATATATATTTCATTCAAATGTAAAGCCATACATAATTACGGTATGTGTAGTCAAATATAGAATTTAGTGTATTATATAATATACAGCACATATATGGTATATGTAGTGTAAATATATAAATATTTGTACATGTATATAACATATATAATGTATGTATATACATATATACATATATGTATATTTGTATGTGTAATAATATAAGGAATAAAAAAGCAGAATGCCTTTTGCTGCTTAATGAAAATAAATAATAATAATAATAATAATTGTCACAATGGGGGCTGTCTCAGGCCTTGGGAATGGGTCCCGATGCACAGCACGGAAGAAGACGGGAAGCAAGGGTTAATTCCTTCCACCTGGTTTATTAAAAAAAAAAACGTGAGGCAAGACTTGAACAATAGACTTGAATAGACGACGTTTTCGAGGCTAGACGACAACCACCACATGAGATAATCCGACAAAGAACTGTGATAAAACCCGTACTTAAATGCCAGACATGACATTGACGACACCTGAAACAAACGAGACAATTATCACGATTGCGGGAAGACAGGGAGTGACATAAAACAGCTGAGCAGGAAAACGTCTGAGGGTTACGACCGTAACCGTTGTTTCCTGAGAGGAGGGAACGAGACGCTACGCATGGTGAAAAATCCTCTTTTCCTCGATAGGCTGAAACAAATCAAAACGCAGCATAGCTGCAGCCAGTCGTATGACAGCGCTCCAGAAAGGGCGCGAAGCCGGCTCTATAAGAGCACCTGTCACAACGCACTGGCTCAGAATTTTATCTGAACGAAGAAGTTGTTCTTACGGCAGCAAGGTCGTAACCCTCAGACGTTCCCTATCGAGTCAGTCTCTCGACGCTACGCATGGGGAACCAATAGAATCCCCGCCGTGAGAAACTAAGCGCTAGCCATATACACAACGTGTGATACCACCGCATCACATATACACACACACCAATATACAATGCTAACGCATGGAATTGTGTGCTAACTGGGCGAGAAATTGGCCACTCATTCGTACTTAAACCGCTGCTCCGTTATCCTCCGACAAAACATGGGGCGCGAAGGAGGAAAGGTCCAAGCTATAGCACCTGGAAAAGATATTCCTGGAAGACCAGCCAGCTGCTTTGCAGATGTCTGCGATTGGCACTCCTTTGACCCAAGCCCATGACGAGGCCACGGCTCTGGTCGAGTGTGCTCTAAAACCTCCAAGGCAAACCTGGCCCTGAGGCTTTTCGAATCGCGTCCACGATTCAGTGCGATAAGCGCTGTTTAGACAGGTGTCCGCCTTTATTAGGGCCAGAGAAACACACAAACAGCTGTTCCGACGTGCGAAAACTCTCGGTTTTCTCGAGGTAACAGCGCAGCGCGCGCACCGGGCAGAGCGGCTCTACCGGACCATCCGGTGTTCCAAAAGACCTGTTAGTAACGATCTGATCTTTAAAAGGGAGTCGTCAAGGATTTTGGCGCATATCCCGGTTTAGGAATCGAATGCACCGTGCAGTCTCTTTCGCAAGTGTAAGCATGACGTGTTGACACGTAGGCATGTAGATCTCCTACCCTTTTCCCGCAAGCCAAAGCCATCAGAAGGGCTGTTTTTGCCGACACTGTCGCTAAATCATTGCCTTCCATAGGCTCGAATGGTGGTCCCGTCAGAGCTTCTAAAACCAACGCGAGGTCCCACACCGGCAAAGGCTGATGGCGCAGAGGATTTAATCTCCGAGCTCCTCGAAGAAATCTGGATAGCAGTGGCTGCTTCTCCAACGGCCGGCCATCCAATTCGTTGTGAAACGCCGAGATAGCGGCCACATACACCTTAAGCGTGGAAGGCGAACTGCCCACCTCCAGCCGCTCTTGTAAGAACGCGAGCACTACCGACAGATCACATGATCGCGGGATCTGACCTTCGGGCTCACACCACTTCGCGAAAACTTGCCACTTACCAGCGCATAAAAACACCTGGCTTCCTCCACTGTGGCTAGCGCGCGCTGAAAGAGCTCAGGCTCCTGAGAACGTGTTCCACTCGCCAGACATGTAGACTCCACATCTCGGGATTCGAGTGCCATATAGATTCGCCAATTTGTGTCAGGAAATCCTTTCGTATTGGCAGTCTCCATGGTGGGTCCCGCGTCATGCCCATGAGCTCCCCGAACCAGGGCTGTTTAGGCCAGTAGGGGGCGACTAAGAGAACGACACCGGGGTATGTCTGATTTTGGTCAAAACCAGTGGAATCAGTTTCACCTGTGGAAAGGCATATTTCCCATATATCCCATCCCTAGGAAATGAAGTCCCTTCCAGCGAGAAAAACTTCCGGCAATGTGTGTTCTGCGCCGTTGCGAACAGATCCACTTTCGCTTCACCGAAGCGATCCCACACTAATCGCACTGACTGAGGGTTGAGTCTCCATTCCCCCGGCATCACGTCGTCTCTGGAAAGCATGTCCGGACCCACATTCAACCGTCCTGGGACGTGAATCGCCCGAATGAGGGCGATCACCTGACTCGCCCACAAGAGCAGGCTTCTTGTCCTGTCCTGCAATACCCAGGACGTCACTCCCCCTGCCGGTTGATGTGTGCAACGACCGTCGTGCTGTCCGAGCGAACTAGAATGTTTTCCCGCTATAATCGAGCTGAACGCTCGAAGGGCAAGAAATACTGCTTCCAGTTCCAAAAAATGTATGTGCAAGAGACTCTGGGTGTCTGTCCAGCGGCCGAAAGCCACTTTTCCATTGCACACAGCTCCCCAGCCCGTAAACGAAGCATCCGTGGAGACGACCACATTTCGGCAAATATGACCCATCGCCACACCGCGGGCAAAAACCATGGGGCCAGCATCTCGATACATTCGCTGGTGATCTGCACTAAAGTCCAGTCGTCGTTCCACATTTTACATGGTACCATCCGGCAGATCCACCACTGGAATGGTCTCATGTGCAAAAGCCTGTAATAGTTTTGCCGAAACAGATCTGCCCTCCATGAACTGCGCCAGACTTGACGAACTTGGACTTTCCAGGGTGTGCGCTCTCTCCGCTGACAGACGCGCTGTCATGGAGCGCGAGTCCAGCTCCGCCCCCAGAAACAGCGTTGACTGATATGGGGTCAGCTTGCTCTTCTGCACGTTTATGACGAAGCCCAAGCATGACAGGTGCTCCACGAAAATACGCATCCTTCAGATTAACCGTGATGAAGTAATTGTTTCTCTGTACAAAATCCATGATTTGCTTCAACGTCAGCATCTTGAACGAGCATCTTGCTAGCGATCTGTTTAAACGCCATAGATCCAGTATTGGTCTCTCTTTGGAACGAGGAAGTAGCGGCTGTAAAAACCGCTTTTGTAAAAGAGCGCAATCTCCTTCTGCATTGGAGTGACACTTGACGCGGGAACCTCTGTTACCATGACGCCTGTGAAGCGGGGCGGTTTGTCTTCACGACGAGCGCGGGGAAAATTGCTGCGCTGCCTCTGCAGTTGGCCCCGGTCCGCCCGTCGTTGCATTAATTGTAGCATCGCCCTGGATTGCTTCTGCTCTTTGGCGAAACGCTCGGTAAAGGCGTCCACCACCTTGCCAAACAGACCTTCGGTGCTGACAGGTGCATCCAGGAAACGGCGCCGAATTGCCCCCTTCATATCGGTCAGCGTGAGCCACAGATGTCTTTGCAGGACCACCAAGCTCCCAAGATTCCTGCCGATCCCCTGGGCCACCTTTCTGGATGCGTTCAGGACGTGGTCCGCCGTCTGCACTGCTTTCCGGAGGAGAGAAGCGTTGTCCTCGACCACCCAGATCCTCCTAAGGACATCCGTCAGGAGGACCATTAGCACGGCTTGAGAGTGTGGAGCGTGGAGGTGACGCGGCACAGCTTTGATGGAAGGCTCGTATCCCCCCAGTTTGCCGTGGGTCGGAGATGCGCTGCCACCGCATGTTCAACTGCTGGGGATTTTAGATATCCCGAACACTCCGCCTTAGCCACTAAGGCAAGCATTGGGCTACCTGGGATGCGAGTGCGAGCAGAAAAAGGAGCTTTCTAAGAACGTGTGACTTCATCATGGACTTCTTGAAAAAAGGGGGCACGTCTTCCGGCAGCCTCTCCCACTCTATGCCCATGAGGCATACGGCATCCTCAAGTAGGATTCCGAGACCGTCGTCCGCCGTCTTGGGAAACTCCGCCGCCTCAGAGGTCATGGTGTCAGACGCCGCCACCAAGGCCACATCATCGTTGTCGCCGGCTTAACCGAAGTCAGACCCTCCGGGGGAGACGCGTTGAAAATCGCGAGTCAGCTCCTCCAGAGATCTGCGAGCAGCGAGAACTGGAGGCGGGGCAGGAATGCGGCCGCTTGCCTCTCTCGCCACGTTGAGTCTTGCCCTCAAGGTTCGAATAGGGAAGTTGCAGCTGGGGCAGTCGGCATCTTCCGGTGAAGACCCAAGCAGATGATGCACTGAGGGTGCGAGTCTCCAGGATCCACAGGTCCGGCGCAGGAAACGCAGGTACCTCCGACCTCTCTTGCGTTCTCGCTGGCTCCGTCTTCCTTCCTGGACGTGGTGAAAAATTTGCTCTTTTAGAATTTGCTCTTTTAGAAAGCTTCAGCCAAGTGAAGAAGAAGATTCTGAGCCAGTGCGCTGTGACAGGTGCTCTTATAGAGCCGGCTTTGCGCCCTTTCTGGAGCGCCGTCACGCGACTGGCTGCAGCTATGCTGCGTTTTGATTTGTTTCAACCTATCGAGGAAAAGAGGATTTTTCCCCTGCGTAGCGTCGAGAGACCGACTCGATAGGGAACAAACACACGTTGGAAGAACCGGGGAGTCATGAGACAGCTGAATACGAACATAAACAACAGCGCGAACCGTCAAAATAAAGGCTCTAACATAAAAGTCTATCCCGGCTTCAGCCGGGATCTGTGACAATGATAATAGTAATAATAATAATAATAATAATAATAATAATGCATTCGATTTGTAAGGCACTTAACATTTGCGCATAAATCTAATGTTTATCACAAACCATCATGTTCATCAGTCTGTTGTTCCAATTTTTTTTTTACTTTGTCATAAACCAAATTCGCCTCTGAAAACAAACAAAAATATGATAACATTCCAAATGTCAAATGACTGGGAAACGTGGCCAGTATGACCAGCACTGGCACAGAGAAGTGTAGTTAGTTTTTAGTACACAATGTGCACAAAAGACTGAACAGAAGGACGTGTCAGGGATGAGCAGTAGTTATTTTTTTTCAAAAGCCAAGCGGAAAGTTGTTGATCATGACCAGGGTTGATTTTGTCTCATTTACTGTTGAATATTTCAATATTTTTGTCACAAATATCTCAAAGGAGAACTCAGACCCAATCACAGAAGACGATTCTAATATAAATAAAAACATGAAAATAAAAAAAACACAAACAGAACAGAAAATGTCTCGAGCAACGAAAAACAGCGTAATCGGCCCAGAATGCTACACCGTACTCTGGTGGCGAATAAACAAAACTTCACGCATAAAAATCTGCACATAAGACCGGCAAACACAGCATACAAAATAACATGCAAACTCGTGCTGAGCACAGAAAACATAGGCTTTAAATTGTAATACAATCAGTCAACACAATGAGCAGGTGATAGAACTCAGCGGAAATGCTGACAAGAATCAATAAGTAACAAACCGAAACAAACTAGGAAGTTATGGAATCAGATTAGTGCCAAAAATATCAAACCTTCATTTCTAAGAAGCGGACGTAAATGCTTTTTCACTTGCAATCTTCACATTTTTCTTTGGTTTTGTATTTTTCGCAAGCATTCTTCACATTTTGTTTGTTTTTTTTTTCACCTACAATCTTTGTTTTTTTTTATTTTTCGCTTGCAATCTTCACATTTTTGTTTGTTTTTTTCTTTTATTGCTTGCAATCTTCACCTTTTTTTCAGCTTTGGAGTTTTTTTGTACATTTCAGATTTTTACATTTTAACTTTTAGCACTAGTTTCACTGGCGGCCCTTACTGTGATTGGCTGTTGAGACTGTGATGGGCAGCATGTGTGCGGGACGAGTTCAGCGAACCCACACTACACAGTCATTCAGCACTTTTTTAATATAAGTATAGTATACAGTGTGTATAAAAACAACTGTGTGACTAAAACGTTTTTTTTTTTGCACAATTTAGCTAATTATTGTGGTGGCAGACTACTTCAGAATAATAGTAGAAAAAGGTGCATTACCGCCCCCTCTGCTCCGGAGTGTCAGTTGAATCAGGCTTCAATAGAACATCATACTGCTACTCCCTTTCCTTCCCCCTTTCTCTCGTTCAAATCCTTACCATTAATTGTGTTTCTTTTAAAAATGCCGTCACTATCTTGTTTATTTCCCTTCTCTCAGCTCCTAGTATTCGTTCTATTGTAAACTTCTCATCTATTTTTCTTAATTTTCTTTTCATGCTCTCCCTTTCTGTTTCATATCTTTTACACGTCATGAGCACGTGTTCTACCGACTCCTCTTCTTCACATTCCTCACACAATCCTGTTTGGTGCTTCCCAATTAACTTGAGTGTTTTGTTTAATTGACAGTGTCCCAGTCGCAATCTTGTCATGGTTACCTCTTCTTTTCTGTTTCCGTCGGCACTGGTGGTTCTTCAAACAATCCCTTAAATAGAACCCAGTGATGAGTGTCAGCTGGTAAGAAATCAGGTTTGCATTATTTTTAGAGTCTTGTGCCCTCTTGTGGCTGGTTGGAGCATAACAAGGCAGAGTGACCACAGTCCTTATCTTTCTGGTGCAGTGACAATACTCAGACTATGAAGACACTCTGATTCTCAATGTGTTTATGCGCTTGCTAATCCTCCAGCCAATAAGAGTAAGGGCCAGTAAGGGAAAGTGTCAAAAGTCGAAACGCCAAAATCTGAAACGCAGGAAACAACCCAAGGCGAAAAAAATGGTTTCAAACAAAAATGTGAAGATTGCAATAAAACAATAAAAAAACACACTTTTGTTAGTTAATCACACATTTTTGTTTGATATTTTTAGCACTAATCTGATTCCATTCGCAGGTCCCAAAACACAAACTGAGTGACAGAGTTCAAAATTAAAGTCTCTTCGTTTGCACCGCCAAACAGTGATCAGGATCCTGACAGTTTTTTCCACTCATAATAACTCACGTTGTTCGAACACTTATAATTGACAAATTGTAGCATGTTTGTGGCAGATTACAAAGAGTCTCGATGGAGGATGTATAACAAAATGTAACAAAAGAATGTTTGTAATACATTCATGTAACAAAAGTTTTTTCTTGTTTTCTTGGCTGCGGCATGTCTGACTGGAGAGTAAAGGATCTTGAGAAACGAAGTCCTGACAACTAAGATCGACTTCTTTTTATCTATTATTCACGTAAAACCATAATAAAATGATACGAGTCACAAGTTAGGTTTGTTAAAAAAAAAAATTGTATTTTTAAGAGAATATTAACGTAATTGAAGCAGAACAGAAACGTTAATAAAAAAAATACAATTAGTATGTTATAATATAATATTTTGTTTTGCTTCAATGTGAACAGGTTAGCTGTTTTTTTTCTCAGTTTGCAGACAAATTTGCAGAGTACAAGGAAGCAGCCCGGCTAGCCAAGGAGAAGTCTCTGGAAAAGATGGAACTGACAAGCTCTCCCTCTCAGGTGTGTGTTCTGCACCGTGTTATGTTCTGCACGGGTGTGATG
This sequence comes from Paedocypris micromegethes, assembly GCA_028031935.1. NCBI lineage: Eukaryota > Metazoa > Chordata > Actinopteri > Cypriniformes > Paedocypris > Paedocypris micromegethes. Next base: position 284,278 of record CM051506.1, read on the forward strand.
CGCTGGATTCTCACCTGAGACTGACACCCCACAGGAATCGCCGGCTGATATTCATTCCCCCTTGACTCCTCCCGCCACTGCTGACCTGTGTCGGATCAACGGCACCGGTGATGACGTCACACTCTCCGACGTGTCGCCCAACTCGCTGCTTCCGTCCGACTTTTCTCCAACCACACCCACCCTTGCACACAGGTAAACAATGTGGAGCGTCTTTAAACACAAAAAATATAGTCTTGACATGCCCAAGAATCTTGAAATTTAGACGAGAACGAGACGAGATTTAGTTTTTTTTTTTTTATTTTTTAAAAAAAGATTTAAAAAAATATTTGATAAAATATAAGTAGAGCAATAATTTATCTGTATTTTATTTAACTAAAACGTTCCTAAACTGTTAATGCGTTTCACTCTTTCTATTTTCATCAATTGCATGCAGTGATAAACCATATACATAATATTGTATATAATAATAACCAACATAATATTGACCATACAAAATATGATGCCATAAATTGCCAGGCAAGTAATTTCACTGTCAATAGTATAAATGTAACCCCTAGTGTTTTAGTTTATTACAGTTAAAATGTTTGGATGTTTATTTTTTTGTTCATGTTAAGTCATTTAATCAATGGTTTTAAATGTGAGCAACAACAGTGTGTATGATTGGACAGAAACGGAATGCACGTTTAAATAACCTGTCCTCTGATTGGTTGTTGACCGGAAAAGGGCGGAGCTAAGGGCGATCGCGGTAGCGGTTCGGGAGTGAATTGGAGGAAGAGCGATGAGACGGAAAGTTTCACAAAAACCCGGTTTTAAGACCTAAAAAGTAGCCTAGACGCGGACTACGTGTCAGACAGGTTTTCTTTTGTTTGAGACAGTTCCCCGTTTGAGTGTCACTCGTGACCGCGGACTTTGTTTTCGACTCCGACGTTCATGTGAGTGGAGACGCGGGGGGACTGGACATGTTCTGTGAGTTTGGATACTTTGGATTACTAGCCAAGATACTTCTCACAGACATTGAGGAGTATTTTACCAACGTGCTGAGATTGGGATTACCGATCTCTGTGTTTCTTGTTTGGATTTCTGGGGAGAAGTTGAACTGGATCATACTCGTGCTGCCCGCAACGGATCACCGGGACATTCACAGGCCTGCAACGAGGGAAGGTTTGTGGGACTGCGTGTGTGTGTGTGAGTGTGTGCTGGGCCCAGTCACCTGTTCATGTATATGTGTTGTGCATACTATTGGAAATGTTATGTTGTACAGTAGTTTGTAAAAAGAGCATGATAACGCGAGTGAATGTGACAACACGTCACAGAATTTAATTGAGGTATCATTTAAGTTAAAGAATGTTTTCTTTGGGTTTTGAATGTAAATAAAATGTACATAGTTCAAATATTGTGTATAACAGTCTGATAAATCGTAGGGGGCCTTAGTCCACTATCACGAGACATATTGCAGGACCCGAAACAGACAACAACACTCCATAAGTCCATCAGACAGATAGGGGTGCTACATAAAAAAATCCATTGCGCAGACATTAAACACTATTTATAGACAAAGACAAGTCTTCCAGTAACTTTCAAAGAATGGTAGAATCATTTTGGCATCAAGTTCAACTCAACATTAATGTACCACCTCATTATGATTCACTGTGTTCATTTTAGCTCCAAAACCCCCAAATCTTGTATTACATGTTGCAATGCAGAACATACCATGGCATAAAATAACATGTAGCATAAAAACCATATTAATTGAAAGTGTCCAGTCAATTATTGTCTAGAACAAGTGAAGGACGTGTGATTCTTTCCCTTCACAATGTTGCTGGTGAGACTCACATCATCTGAATGAGTTTTACTGCAGTAATCAGCATATTTTTGCAGCGAGAGTGAATTGTTTCAATAGTAATGTAATACACGTGTATTAGACACATTAGATTAAACTCATATGTGCAACTAATGACAGTTTGAAGTAATCGGTTTTATTTTACAAACACATTTTATGAAAGTTTAACTCGTTCGCTATATCGTCACAAACGATCTTGTAGTGTGACCTGTCGCAGTGGGCGGGGCAATGGCGGAGATCAGCTCACTCATTAGGTGAAGGTCAATTGGTCATAGGCAGTGTTGGGAACGTTACTTTGAAAAAGTAATTAGTTACAGTCACTAGTTACTTCTAAAAAAATAGTAATTGAGTTAGTAATTGAGTTACATCATTATAAAAGTAACTAATTACTAGGAAAAGTAACTATTGCGTTACTTTTTGTATTGCGTTTATGTTTTTGTTTTGCTGCTGTCAATATTCAATATGTTAAATGAATGAAATGGACATTAAATAAAATACATTATTATTTTTATAAAGCACTGTACATTAATCTACACTATTTTAATATTGTTGTGAGACAGTGACAGAGACACCTCACAATTCAAATTCAAAATAGTATTGTAAATATTATCATTAGTTTAATGAATAATAAAACACAATAGATGGTTTAGAACTTTTAATATTTATAAACTGTAGTAGGACTATAACTGGCAAACAAAGTCTAAATATAAATTATGCTTTTTAAGGAATGAACAAAATTAAACAAATACATTTCACAAAAGTAAACCGTTACTAAAAATAACATGTTCTGCTTTCAGTATATTTTGTTTAACAATATACCAAAATTAAAAAACAATAACAAAAATAAACAAAAATGTACACTCTTTCTAGTAATCTAGCCGCAGGGGTAGCAAGCCAGTTACTTCTGTGCTGGTCCCAAGCCCGGATAAATAGAGAGGGTTGCGTCAGGAAGGACATCCGGCGTAAAACTTGTCAAACCCGAACCATGCGAGTCGTTCAAAGAAACTTCATACCGGATCGGTCGAGGCCCGGGTTAACAACGACCGCCACCGGTACTGTTGACTTACAGGGTGCCGGTTGAAATTGGGCTACTGTTGGTCAAAGAAGGAGAGGAGGCAGAAGGGTGCGTGAACAGAGAGAAAAGAGGAAGGGCAGGAGCATAGACCTGAGAATTGAATTGAATTGAATTGAATTGAAATTGAATTGAATTGAATTGAAAAATCCTTTATTAGTCCCACAGCGGGGAAATTTCACGTCACAACAGCAACAACAAATCCAAATAAATAAACAAACATCACCATAACGCACTGCACACATCATAATGAACCAACAAACACAGACCATAATGAACAAGTAGCGCTGCCCGTCTTAAGCATAGCTCCAGTCACCAGTTTAAATTTAAGTTCAAATTGTAGAGTCTAATCGCAGCAGGTAGGAAAGATCTGCGATATCTCTCCTTCACACAGCGGGGGTGAATCAGTCTGCCACTGAAGCTGCTCTCCAGAGCAGACAGTGAGTCCACCAGTGGGTGAGAGTCCAGGTCCAGGATGGATGATAGTTTATCCAGGACTCTTCTCTCACCCACCTCCTGCACTGTGTCCAGAGTGCATCCCAGGACAGAGCTGGACTTTTTGATGATCCTGTCCAGTCTCTTCCTGTCTTTGCCTGAGATGCTGCTGCTCCAGCAGACCACACCGTACAGGATTGCTGATGCCACCACAGAGTCATAGAAGACTCTTAAGGGACTCTTAAGGTTGGCACAATGACAGGGAAAGGCAGAGAGCTGGCAGACATGATAGAGAGAAGGAAGGTAGATGTACTGTGTGTGCAAGAGACAAGGTGGAAGGGCAGCAAAGCACGTAGTATTGAAGGAGGATACAAACTGTTCTACCATGGTGTGGATAGGAAGAAAAACGGGGTAGGAGTAATCCTGAAGAGGGAGCTGGGGAGCAATGTGCTAGAGGTGAAAAGAGTCTCAGACAGGGTGATGAGCTTAAAGCTGAAAGTTGAAGGGGTGGTGGTGAATGTAGTCAGTGGGTATGCTCCACAAGTGGGCTGTGAGTTAAAAGAGAAGGAGAGATTCTGGAGTGAGTTTGATGAGGTCATAGATAATATTCCCAGAGGGGAGAGACTAGTTGTTGGAGACTTCAATGGCCATGTTGGTGAGGGGAACAGAGGTGATGAGGATGTGATGGGCAGGTTTGGTGTGAAGGAAAAGGAATCTAGAAGGACAGATGGTGGTAGACTTTGCTAAGAGGATGGAAATGGCTGTAGTCAACACTTACTTCCAGAAGAGAGAGGAACACAGAGTGACATACAAGAGTGGAGGTAGGAGTACACAGGTGGACTACATCCTATGTAGATGAGGCCATTTGAGAGAGGTTAGTGACTGCAAAGTGGTGGTAGGAGAGCGTGTAGCCAGACAGCACCGCATGGTGGGGTGTAAGATGACTCTGGTGGTCAGGAGGAAGAAGAATAGAGGGAAGACAGAACAGAAGACCAAGTGGTGGAAGTTGAAGGATGCGAGGAATTCAGGCAGAGATTGAGACAGGCTCTGGGAGATCAGGAAGAGCTGCCTGATGACTGGGAAACTACAGCAGAGGTTATCAGGGAAACAGGTAGGAAGGTGCTGGGTGTTTCATCTGGTAGGAGGATAGAAGATAAGGACACTTGGTGGTGGAATAAGGAAGTACAGGACTGCATCCAGAGGAAGAGGTTGGCAAAGAAGATGTGCGATCTAGAAAGGACTGAGGAAAGTAGACAGAAGTACAAACAAGTGTGGCGCAGAGTGAAGAGGGAGGTGGCAACGGCCAAACAGAAAGCATATGATGAGCTGTATGACAGGTTAGACACAAAGGAAGGAGAGAAGGACTTGTACAGGCTAGCCAGACAGAGAGATATGGATGGGAAGGATGTACAGCAGGTAACAGTTATAAAAGACAGAAATGTAAATGTACTAACAACCCAGGAGAGTGTGCGGAGAAGATGGAAGGAGTATTTTGAGGAGCTGATGAATGAGGAAAATGACAGGGAAAACAAGGAGGAGGATGTGGATGTTGGTGAGCAGGAAATAGCAGACATTAGTAGAGATGAGGTGTGGAAGGCTCTGAATAGGATGAAGAGCAGAAAGGCTGTTGGTCCTGATGATGTACCTGTAGAGGTGTGGAAGTGTCTAATAGAGTCAGCGGTAGAGTTCTTAACCAGTTTGTTTAACAGGATTCTAGAGAGCGAGAAGATGCCTGAGGAGTGGAGGAAAAGCGTTCTGGTGCCGATTTTCAAGAACAAGGGTGATACGCAAAACTGCAACAACTACAGGGGAATAAAGCTGATGAGCCACACAATGAAGCTGTGGGAAAGAGTAGTGGAAGCCAGGCTTAGGAAGGAGGTAGAGATTTGTGAGCAGCAGTATGGTTTTATGCTGATGCATAAAATGCTAATGGCATCACTGATGCCATTTTGGCTTTGATAATGTTGATGGAAAAGTACAGAGAGGGTCAGAAGGAGCTGCATTGTGTCTTTGTGAATTTAGAAAAGGCATACAACAGGGTGCCGAGGGAGGAGCTGTGGTACTGTATGAGGTTGTTGGGAGTGGCAGAGAAGTACGTCAGAGCAGTCCAGGACATGTACGTGAGGAGTAAGACGATGGTGAGATGTGCTGTAGGCCAGACAGAGGAGTTCAGGGTGGAGGTGGGACTACACCAAGGATCAGCTTTGAGTCCCTTTTTGTTTGCTATGCTGATGGACAGGTTGACAGGGTGGAGCGGGTATAGGAAAGTGTCAGGAGTGTTGTGTGACAGAAGAGTGTCAGCTAGACTCAAGGGAAAGGTGTACAAGACAGTGGTGAGACCAGCTCTGCTTTATGGCTTAGAGACAGTGGCAGTGAGAAAGAGACAGGAGGCAGAGATGGAGGCAGCAGAGATGAAGATGTTGAGGTTCTCCTTAGGAGTGACAAGGTTGGACAAAATAAGGAACGAGCACATCAGAGGAACAGCTCACGTTACTTGTGTTAGCAACAAAGTCAGAGAGGCCAGACTGAGATGGTTTGGACATGTGCAGAGGAGGAATAGTGAATATATTGGTAGAAGGATGTTTGAGATGGAGCTACCAGGGAAGAGGGCAAGAGGACGACCAAGGAGGAGATATATGGATGTAGTAAGAGAGGACATGAGGTTGGCTGGGGTCAGGGTGGAAGATACTAAGGATAGAATGAGGTGGAAAGGGATGACTCGCTGTGGCGACCCCTGATAAGGGAAAAGCCGAAAGAGAAGTAGTAGTAGTAGACACGGTTTTTATTGAAGATAGATAAGACAAGTCACAAGTTACTAATTTGCATGTCGTCACAGTTTACTACGTTCGCATCAAGTCCAGATGGCTGACATTAAAGATAGTGAATGAATTAACCATTCATTCGCTCAGGATTTATGGAAGCTGTGGAAGTGCTTGAACTTAAAGTTACCTTTGGTTAAACCACTCATGATGACTTGCATTTTTTCACTCATATAAAAATATAAAGAAAGGATAGTAAATGTTAATAAAAACAATTAATTAAATGCATTTCAAGCTGATTAAACTCAACAGCACAAAAAAAAACCCACCAAGACATGTGAAAACAAGAAACTCTTCATTTAGGAGGTTTTATTTCCTAGCATAGAAATGAATGGCCTCACCCTCCAGATTTTCAGCTCCTTGACACTTAATGGGACTGGCCCATTTTCAGCTAGGTGCCGAAGGGAGCTCTTTAGGTGCCGGCAGAGATTTTTGCCAAACCAACTTGCTGGGGAAGCTCTACTCCTTGCAGCAAGGTGTCACGGTCAGTTCTTTTCTGCCGGTCAAGAAGCCTGGAGAAGAAAAACAAGAATTTTCGGCTTAAAGTGAACACAACTTCTTTGAATTAACTTCATCTTACAATTCACTCCCATAGCCAATTTAAGGAGTATAGCCATAGTAAGGAGTAAATTGACAGCAAAATGTATTTTTAGGGCGAAATTTTAATTTAAGGAAGTGAAGAACCAACTTACCAAGATGACACCGTAGTGTTGTTTATGGTCACCAACACCAGGTTTGTCTTCTCCAGCAGCTCCCTACAGTCTTCAAGCAGCTGCTTGATGTGACTATACGTCATCACAATCGCCTGCGGGGTGGGAAAGACTCTGCCCTGGTTGTCTTTAGGCCTGTTTCTGGCTTCCTTTTCTGGCTTCTCTGGGTGCCTGGCCATGGGTCATGAACAGTCTGTGAAGTAATTGATGCAAGTATTGATTAGTTTATTGTAGCTTAGTAAAATAAATTGAACAATATAAGTTTTTTAGTCTTCTAATTATTAGACAACAATTGAACTTACCTCTCAGCTGCTTGCTGGCCAGGGACTGAGCCGCTGCGCTTCCGAGAAGCTCTCCAGGGGCCTGGCAAGACCTTTTTCTTGCACTTCAGGGAGTACTTGGAGGGCGACTGGTCACTGGCATTCAGGGACGAATACAACCGCAAAATCTCTGCTATCTCATTAGTTGACAAAGCAGTGATAGAGCGGTTGCGGTTTACGAGAAACCCTGCCAGATTATCCACAGCCTCCCATCCAGAAAGACCCCTAGTGTCACACCTACTTCCCTAAAAATGGAAGCAAAACAGAAATAGTTTGGTCATAGTTCTATGACATACTGAACTTCAGAAGTTATAAGCACCAGATTCAATTTTACCGGGCTCAGCGCAGGGAACGTCTTCAGCGTCAGGACTGTTGGAGCCGACACTCACCGGGACACTGGTCACCTATATCATTTTTCAACATTTGTAAAAGAACAATAAAATTTTACAACAGTCAACAAAATCAAGGATGATTAATACATCAACAAAGATGTGCAACGAGTCATTCATTAGAGGTGTATGTCAAGATCAAGATAAAATAAATAAACGCTTCATTCATGTTAGTTGATGTTATAAGCCAATTACATTTATTCTTTACTGAAAATAACCACATGACTTTTTATTCAATTACTATTAATTGAAAGCAAGCTTATTATGAAAGAAGTCATTGCTCATGTAAACAAATTTTCAGGTGCAATTTTAAATTAAGAATATTCAAGAAAACTGACCAGAGACGAGCTCAAGGTAACATTGTGACTGCTGGAACGGTCAGATGATTGGTGTACAAATTGATGTCCGCTCCATCACATATCGTGACGTCCAGACAGTGGTCCTCCTGAACTTCCACCTCCGTCTCTGGCGGCGCGAATTCACCGTGCTGCAGTGAAGAATGTAAGTCCCCTTTGCCTGACTGGGCCAGCAAGTACTCCACAGCTACACGCTCATCTGTCATAAAAAAAAATCATTCAACATTTTTAATAAGACTAGTTTGATGCATGAGTCTAATGGGTCAGTGTTCAGAAAGCATGTAAACTCGCAGCGCTACCTGTTACTACAGTAATTAAGTTTAATACCAGTGGGTTTTCCAGGGGGCGTGAATTCTGGCAGGATGTCACATCCCAGGACTCTCTTGCTGAGGACGTTCACTTGGGACATCAAGCGCACGTTGTACATCTTGGTTTGATGTTTCGCTCAAATCCTCAGCATGATGAGCCCTGTTGATGTTCCATCTCGAGACACCCTCAAGCATGTACATCTGGGTGTGAAGAGCATACACCTCCACCCTGAACAACACAATGTTAAACATGGTTAAAATTACCACTGTGAATTGATGAGTTAGATATGAGTTAGTATAGTAACAGCGCCACTTGTACAGATGACACTGTCTCAGTTTACCTGGAAAAAACTGCACTGATGGCGATGGAAGCTCCAGAGAAGAGGACCCTCTGCACACTCAGTACGTCCAGAACCTTGTCACCCTTCTGTAAACAGAACAAGTTTAGTATCATGGAACACCCGGCGGATCTGGATCAGGCCAGATGCTTCGTTTGGACCTCCCAGACACGCGTCATTGCTCTCTGAATTGATGAGAGGGGCAAACTCGTCGTGTCTGTGAGTGTCCCACATGTCATCCAGGCAGCCCCTGAATTAAGGCACGAGTCGAGTTTCTTCAACTCCGCGTGTCCGTTCTCTGCGATGGTTATATTCGTCTCCACGCCGATGTTTTCGTCGCGCCAGATGTGTCTGCTTCGCGCACGCTTTTCAAATTCTTCTTCGCCCCGCGCAGAGGTTCTTCAGCCATTGGCTCTCGTTTTGGACCAATGGCGTCTTCGCCCCGACCCGGAGTCGCCAGCCATTGGCTCTCGGTTTCGACCAATGGCCTTTTGCCCTGGAAGGAGGAGTTAGGATGGTTAGGAACGTGTCTGATTGTTCGGAACATTCGGAACGTGTTAGGAACGTTTGGAATGTTAGGAACCGGTTAGGAACGTTAGGAACCGTTAGGAAGCCCAATAGACCTGCCGATCACTTCAGGGTCGGCCACGACTACTGGTCCAGCTGCCCACTTTGATCACGTGATGCGATCCTCTTTGTATCACGTGTCATACAGTAGAACTTCCCTTCCTTTTCGTGGCCTCTTCCAACGTTGCAGAGTTGTTGGAAATGTCCTTTCCATCGGACATGGTCTTGGCCACTGTGAGAATCACCGCTGCCTGTTGCTGTGGCTCGTTGGTCTAGGGGTATGATTCTCGCTTCGGGTGCGAGAGGTCCCGGGTTCAACTCCCGGACGAGCCCACTGTGTTCATGAGAAGTTTACGCTTCAGCTTTCAATCACATTGTGCACTTACCACACACTCTGGGATCTGTGGAAACACCTCAAAAAGTGTGTAGTCCTTCCACTCTTAAGTGAAGGCTAGTCAAATGCTTTTCATGACTGCCTCTCCAGTCTTCAGACTTTCTATTCATGTTCTATTCACAATTCTACAGAAGGTCAAACAAAGTCTGGAATTGAAATCTTACAGAAAGAAACAACTAACTCACCAAGAAGGCTTAGATAAGCATAAGCATGGTGTTGCGGGTGTAAGAAAGTCTATCTGGAGTAGGAGATTGTGTGTTTCATTCTGTGTGTTTCCCACTGTTCTATCCCTTTCCTATGGTCAATTACCGTACAGTAATTAGGTATTTAATATGGCTTACTCAAAAAGCTTACTTCAGTATTCACTTCAGTGGAGGAAAATGCCTTGTCAATGTTGTAGATATGAGTGCTTGACGCCAGATCATCTCCACGAAACTCCGAGGTAACCCGACTGATGTGAACTGATTGTTTGTGTACTGTTTAGTTAGTTACCTGCTTTCCATCTGAGGAGACAGAGGTCTCCTCTCTGCTCTG